>LPNX010592207.1:383563-468237 GCA_001517045.1 Pseudotsuga menziesii | reverse complement strand
CGTTTTGAGGGCTTCTATCTAGCACATGAGTAAAAAATCAGGTTTTCATCGCCAAATTTGGCCAAAAAGTGTTACCCATCTTCATGGAATCACCCAAGATGAAACTCAACCAGCATATTTAATGTATAAATAAATGATTTTGCAATGGAATAATTGAATTCGGGAGTTATTATCCAACATATGTGAATGCTTCCATGACAAGAGAGAGCCCTCTCTGATTATATTGGCTAGGATACAGTCTAAATTTTGGTTGAAATGGTTACCCTGTGACCTCCTACTACAACCATAGGAAAAGTACAGGGTGCTAACATCTTGGCGTCATTGTCGGGGACCAAAAGAGAAAATCATCCCTAGGAAAAACAACATTGCTTAGTTCTACGACCTGGTTGAGCATCCGGTCCTAGACACATATCGGTTGTATATGATCTAGTGAATCCAATTAAAACCTTTGAAGGTGACTCCACTGCGAACAACGACCACCCAGAAGTTGCAACGATCTTCATAGGTTCCATGGTGACTCCATTGGGGACAATGAGCCCAATATAGAAAATCTTGGAAGGGCATGGTTAATAATGAGGTATTGTGCTATTTTTCTCCAAAACATCTTGTCCTTCCTAGTACATCTTTTTCTAGAATTCCCTGGGCTGGCCAAAACAATTTTCTATATCTATCACATTGAGGACAAGATCCTAGGTCCACCCATGTATATCCTTCTTTAAGGACAGAGAAATCCCCTTCGTCCTATATGTATTATTCACACCAAAACCCTTCATTCGAGCCCCACGAGGAAAATAATCATCCCCACGAGACTTGTGAGGTTGCTTCCAGCCTTGTTCCATTTTCTGAGCCCTCAAACAGGTACCCCCAGTTTGATATGAAACGCCCTTTTCCTTCCCCTAAATGGGATACATTAAACTCTATAGTCAAAGGACCATTTGTCGTTATGACCTTACCCTCCCTCGTTCTAGAGATCCAAGAGCCTACACCATCCAGTTCTATAGTCCCTCCTAAAAGACATACTAAAGACCCAACAAAGACCAAATGGTTTTCCCCCTTACTTCTTCCTGTAGTCCTCCACGACCTTCCCTAGGGGTACGCCCAAAGGATTAAACAATTTACTGGTAAAAAGGGGTATCCAACCAAAGAAAATTTGTGATGGTTTACTTACTGGATTGACCTAGAAGAGGTTTACCATGATGATGTTAAGCTCATATTGTTTTCTCAAACCCTGGTGGGAGAGGCGAGAAGATGGTTCACTACCCTTCTGGACAATGCCATCCTAGGATATGAAGCTTTCGAGGATGCGTTCAAGAACCAATAGGTAGAAAGAAAAGACCCCGAGAAGTGCTTGTCCCAATTCCATTCCATGAGGAGGGGGGAAAGTGAATCTATCCAAGAGTTCTCTGATAGATTTATAAAAGTATATGATGACATCCCTACTCAGTTCAAGCCTCTCCTTGGTGCTGCTCAACTATAGTATACTGAATCTTTTGATAGTGAGTTCACCTTATAGCTAAGCGAAGTAAAGTCAATTTCTCTAGCAGACATGATAAACGATGCCATAGAGGTAGAAATGAACTTGACTGCTGCTAAGAAGAAGGAGAGAGAAGAAGAATAAAGAACAAAGAACAAAGATCTTACCCTGCCTCTTTCCTCCAGCACACCAGAGGCCAGGATGAATGAGCTGATAGGGGCCATAGAAAGGTGGATGGAAAGATTCATGATGGATCATGATCCCTCTCCCATAAGAAATCAGGAATTTAGAGTACCTTTGCGTGTTGCACAAGCCCAAATGGCTCTTGAATATATACAAAAACATATAGGGCCTCCTCAAATGGCGGAAAAGGGAGAGGACAAATAGCTAAAGTACCCTCTGCCTCCCATCCCTGCTTCCCATAAAGAATACATTCAGTAGGAGGAAGGTAATTTCCTGCCATTATGATTTGCCTCATTTGATTTTTTGAAACAAATATTCAAGGTCTCTAACCAAACACAAAAAATGGGGGTGAAGAATGATGTCATGGCATTTTTTAGGATGAAGGGTGAAGGTGGTGAATAAGATGAATCTTCACTGCATCCTATATTCCCCCTTTATGAGCATGTGGAAGAGCATCCTAGGGCCACATAGGAGGGACATTACAATTTATTTGCTGAAGGAGGTATCATGCCTGTTGCAAGCCCTATCCGTGGAGGTTTCTAGGAAGTTTTTAGGACTCCCTTGTATGATAAATATGAGGATGACTACTCAAAGGATGAAGGTCCCAAATGGGATATCTCTTCTTACTCTTCTAGTACAAGAGACTTAGATCAGGAGGAGTGCATTTCAATTGATTTCAGAGAAGATTTTCCCAATGAAGTGTGTATGGAAGAGCAGGGTTTGGTTTATGGAATTTGGGATATGGGGACTGAGGACTCAAGTACGGGTGAGTAGGAGCCTCCTTTGCATGATTATTTTGAAGAACAAATTGAGAAAATGCAAGGGGAGTTACAGTTGGAACAATGATCATGGAGCTAACAAATGCTAGGAGAAATGGAAGACAATAATGGTTTTATGATCTAGTGTCTAAATACATGGAGCAGTTTTTCCATGATGGGTGTTTAGAAGAATTTTCAAAGGGGTGTCACAACTTAGTGGAGAGATATGTGGAGAAGCCAAGTAGTGTGAATGGCTGGTTAGGGATTTGCATCAGAAATCAAGTAACTTATCACAACCCTATGCCATTTGGTCATTTTGCATTATTTTTTATCAAGCATGAGGAGAAATTACACATATGGAATCATCTGCATCATTGGCTTCACTGGAAGTTAGAAGTTACCTGACTGGGAAATAATTCTCAGTAGGTAGGGTAGGTAGGAACGAATAATATCGGCATGGAGAGAATTTACTTTAAGCATTTATTCTATTTTATTTTTATTGTCTATTCAGTTTTTGTTTTTAGAGGACGTTGGAAAGTTTTTAGGAAATAATTGCAAGCTAGCCAAATGGATTAGGAACATGGTCTACACTGGTTCTTTGCTACCTCATATAGAGGATAGCATCCCCGAGTTGGAGTTGTTGTTAGAACTTGTGCCAAATTTTGGATAGGAGCCTGCAGTAGTTTCCTTACATAAGGGGGTATAGGCAAAAACTGCCTGTGCTGATGATTTTGAGGTCATCAAGGAAACTTATCCCAATCTTGAGCGAGGAAGTACGTCATCCCATGGAATGTAGACATCACATAGGTAGCACGGGACTAAACACCAAGAAATATCACCCATCAGATAAGCTATCAGCGCAGATCGACTGTTATGCAGGATTTCATAGGGGGATAAGTGCTGAGAATTCAGCTATAAAGGAACGTGAAATATTGTATGGCCCTCTCACCTCAATGGTCATGATTTTGGGAATGGGATAGATCTGTGGTGGAGACACATTTCGCAGCAAGAAGGTGCACAGTAGATAAGGCAGTGATGCAATACGAAACCCCGTAGGGGCCACACCTCCCAGCGGCTGATATCAGACAAAGGATTGGATTGAGGGCCCTGTTCTTTTTCATGGTAAGGACATGTATGATGGATATCCAGTGGGCAGATCATGAAGCTGGGTAGGAGGGCCACAGAGTTGAATGGTTGAGATATGGCGTAGAGGAGATATACAGCTAGAGTCTATTTCATTTTCCTACGATGCTAAGGGAACTAAGAAGGAAAGGGGTTGCAAAACGGAGGTGGGTACAAGCCTTGACGATGGGGATTAAGTCAAGATATGATCCATGGTGAATAGTGATTCTGCCTATTGAACATGCGCGTAGCGAATCACCCACAAGATTTGTGAAATATGGTGCCGCCATTAAAATATGAATGATAGAGATTGAAGACCCTTTTGATCAGAGGGATGCAAATGATTCCACTCGATTGAAAATTGTATGAGAAGGAATCAGGGTCAAAATATGTAGGGTTGCATATGGACCACCTGTTTTATTGGCCACTACGAGGACCGAAACAAGGATTCACGGTTGAGAACTGCTCTGCTCATCCTAGATGCGAAGAAGCGATGTTTTGGGGGGTGAGTACAGAAAAGGAAGAAGTGACAGGAAATTAAATGAGCTGATAGGGGCCATGGAAAGGTGGATGGAAAGATTCATGATGGATCATGACCCCTCTCCCCTAAGAAATCAGGAATTTAGAGTACCTTTGCGTGTTGTACAATCCCAAATATCTCCTGAAGATCTACAAAAACATATAGGGCCTCCTCAAATGGTGGAAAAGGGAGAGGACAAATAGCTAAAGTACCCTCCGCCTCCCATTCCCGCTTCTCGTAAAGAATACATTCAGTAGGAGGAAGGTAATTTCCTTCCATTATGATTTGCCTCATTTGATTTTTTGAAACAAATATTTAAGGTCTCTAACCAAGCACAAAAAACGGGGGTGAAGAATGATGTCATGGCATTTTTTAGGATGAAGGGTGAAGGTGGTGAATAAGATGAATCTGTACTGCATCCTATATTCCCCCTTTATGAGCATGAGGAGGAGCATCCTAGGGCCACATAGGAGGGACATTACAATTTATTTACTGAAGGAGGTATCCTGCCTATTTCAAGCCCTGTCCGTGGAGGTTTCTAGGAAGTTTTCAGGACTCCCTTATATGATAAATATGAGGATGACTACTCAAAGGATGAAGGTCCCAAATGGGATATCTCTTCTTACTCTTCTAGTACAAGAGACTTAGATCAGGAGGAGTGCATTTCAATTGATTTCAGAGAAGATTTTCCCAATTAAGTGTGTATGGAAGAGCAGGGTTTGGTTTATCGAATTTGGAATATGGGGACTGAGGAATCAATTACGGGTGAGTAGGAGCCTCCTTTGCGTGATTATTTTGAAGAACAAATTGAGAAAATGCAAGGGGAGTTACAGTTGGAACAATGATCATGGAGCCAACAAATGCTAGGAGAAATGGAAGACAATAATGGTTTTATGATCTAGTGTCTAAATACATGGAGCAGTTTTTCCATGACGGGTGTTTAGAAGAATTTTCAAAGGGGTGTCACAACTTAGTGGAGAGATATGTGGAGAAGCCAAGTAGTGTGAATGGCTGGTTAGGGATTTGCATCAGAAATCAAGTAACTTATCACAACCCTATGCCATTTGGTCATTTTGCATTATTTTTTATCAAGCATGAGGAGAAATTACACATATGGAATCATCTGCATCATTGGCTTCACTGGAAGTTAGAAGTTACCTGACTGGGAAATAATTCTCAGTAGGTAGGGTAGGTAGGAATGAATAATATCGGCATGGAGAGAATTTACTTTAAGCATTTATTCTGTTTTATTTTTATTGTCTATTCGTTTTTTTTTTTTTAGAGGATGTTGGAAATTTTTCAGGAAATAATCGCAAGCCAGCCAAATGGATTAGGAACATGGTCTACACTGGTTCTTTGCTACCTTATATAGAGGATAGCATCCCCGAGTTGGAGTTGTTGTTACCACTTGTGCCAAATTTTGGATAGGCGCCTGCAGTAGTTTCCTTACATAAGGGGGTATAGGCAAAAACTCCCTGTGCTGATGATTTTGAGGTCATCAAGGAAAATTATCCCAATCTTGAGCGAGGAACTAGGTCATCCAATGGCATGCAGAGATGACATAGGCAGCATGGGACTAAACGCTAAGAAATATCACCCATCAGATAGGCTGTCAGCGCAGATCAATGGTTATGCAGGATTTCATAGGGGGGATAAGTGCTGAGAATTCAGCTATAAAGGAACATGAAATATTGTATGGCCCTCTCACCTTAATGGTAAGGATTTCGGGAGGGGGCTAGATCTGTGGTGGAGACACATTTCGCAGCAAGAAGGTGCACAGTAGATAAGGCGGTGATGCAATGCAAAACCCCGTAGGGGCCACACCTCCTGGCGGCTAATATCAGACAAAGTATTGGATTGAGGTCCCTGTTCTTTTTTGTGGTAAGGACATGCATGATGGATAACCAGTGGGTAGATCACGAAGCTGGGTAGGAGGGCCACAGAGTTGAACGGTTGAGATCTGGCGTAGAGGAGATATACAACTAGAGTCTATTTCATTGTCCGACGATGCTAAGGGAACTAAGAAGGAAAGGGGCTGTGAAACTGAGGCAGGTACAAGCCTCAACAGTGGGGATTAAGTCAAGATAAGATCCATGGTGAATAGTGATTCCACCTATTGAACATGTGCGTAGCGAATCACCCTCAAGATTTGCGAAGTATGGTGCCACCATTAAAATATGAATGATAGAGATTGAAGACCCTTTTGATTAGAGGGATGCAAATGATTCCGCTCGATAGAAAATTGTATGAGAAGGAATCAGGGTCGAAGGCTGCAGGGTTGCATATGGACCACCTGTTTTATTGGCCACTACGAGGACCGAAACAAGGATTCACGGTTGAGAACTGCTCTGCTCATCCTAGATGCGAAGAAGCGATGTTTTGGGGGGTGAGTACATAAAAGGAAGAAGTGATAGGAAATTGAAGGCACACACACCATTTTAAAGGATCTCTGACCATAAATTGAATCCACCACATGGATCCCTTCCCAAAATCTGAAGTTTACCGCTTCATGCGTATGATAGTTGGGGATTCCTTAATGATCAAATTTTTGACAGAAAATAAGAATGGTACGATAAGAAAACAAAGGCACAGAAAGCAAGGATGTTCTAATATCGTCACCAGGAGAGGTCGATGAACGCCGAATGATCCGTAGGACCTCAACTTTAGTGCATTGAAAGTTTGTTGTAAAAGAATGCGTTCAACAGGTTAATTAATGGAACAGTATTAACAGAAATTAAATGCTTAGAACAGGAATGAAAACCACAACACTGATGGACAGATACAAGGAAGAAAACACAAAAACAGAGTCACAAACATAGAAGTTGATAACGGAGTTCACCCCCTTCACTGGGCTACATCTCCAGGTCCCTCTCCAATGGGTACCGATCCAATTAATGGCTTTAAATGGTACAAAATGGTTATGGCATCAACTTCAGCATTTGTAGAAACAAAATGCTGGACAGGAAGTCTTCAATACCCCCTCTCTGAAACTTACAACTTGGACTTCAAAAGATAAAGAAGCCAAACTATAACAGAGAAATGGTCAACTTCTAAATACAACAACACTCTGGATAAATGGCAGCAAAAACTCTCCTGCTATCCTCTGTCTCTGTCAAAATTAACTACAGAAAACTATAAAATAGAAGGCTGAACAGAAAGTCTTCAAGACTCCTCTCTGGAAATTACAATCGTGTCTTCAAAAGACAAAGAAGCCAACATGTAACAGAGAATGGTCGACTTTACACTAACAGCATCTGGAATAATTTTACAGCAAACTTTTTTTCTTCCCCCATACTGGCTAAAAGACTGGAATATCTCCAAGCTTCTATAACAGAGAAACAATGTACTGCGCTCTCAACGAACTGTGTCCTAATCAGAAGTAGGCTGGTTTTCGAGTCAGAACGTATGTTACTTTGGTTTCTGCAGTTGCGAACGATAGATGGCAAATTCTCCTGATTTGACTTTTCAAACCTCGCGTCGCTGTGTGCGCCACTCCGTAAGTCTTGGGCTTCTGCCGTTGCGGCTCCTGTTCCACTCCGACTTCCAATCCTTTATATCTCCGTCGTTGCGGCTCCCGTTCCGCTCCAATTTTCGATCTGTCCTTTAAGTTTCCGCTGTTGCAGAAGGAAAAAGCTCTTGTGAGCTCCGACGTTGCAGAAGGAAAAAGCTCTTATGAGCTTCGACGCTTATATTTTTGCCGTCCAATTTTTCATCCGCGGCTTCTTTGAACCATTGTACCATATTGGATCTTTTAAAGAGGAATAATCCGCTAGATCACCGAATGTCTAGTCCGCATGCCATGGGATAACTATGGGCTAACAAGGATTAAAGCTAGAGGTCACTTTCAATGTTGATAGCATGACTTCATGACCAAAAGCGATGACCTGGCTAGTACCTCCACACAGGGATGAGATACGGAACCCATGTGATCATGTGTGCTGTCATCATACTACTGAACGATGGCATGTGTGAAGATGCCACGGGGCCATTGTTGAGCTTGACCACCCAGTCCTTTATAAGCACCACAATTAGAACGATTTGAAGATATAGACCGCATAAATCTTGGAGGGAAGTGAAGGTGGCTGACTATCACTTGGCTAGGTATCATGAGAGTTTTAAAATGAGGTTTGTGATGGCCTCCCTGCTTAAGAAACCTTCTCACCGAAGTATTCTATTAGCCGATGGGAGCCACTCCAGAATCCTGCTTTCCATGGGTTTTCATGATAAGAGAGATCCAACCATCAGGGTAAAGATGTTCATTACATTAGAGAAGTGTTTCGGTGATAGTAAGGTCAATGAAATGATGTTCATCACATTAAAATGATCCTCTGAGGCTGGTGAGGACAATGATGTCCCAATAAAATGAAACCATCTCACGAAAGCAATGTCTAGGGTCTTCATCTAGATGGGTGTCCCTCTGGAGCCTCTAGACATGGTCTTGTCTCCATAATCACAACATGTAGAATCCGTTGCTAAGAGCGTTCGGTCGGAGAGTATGGTTGTACGAGAGGAGGCCGAATCAAAGTCCCTCACCATCATCTTTTTGAATTCCACTTACTAAATTTATCTGGGGTGATGATGAGTTTGAGGAGGTGTTGTGCAGCTATGCTCGATAGAAGGACCCTTCTCTTAGGAGAAAGAGAAGTACAAGAATGAAAATCCCATCAAGGGATTGTTACTGTAAAAAATGGATGGTCCTCCAGGGCCTCCGCACATGAAGTCATTTCCAGGGAACATAATTATTAGACGGGGAGCCAAACAAAAAATCATCATGAGCCTTCATGCCAGCTAGGAAAACGGGTAGAACAAGTTTCTGGAACACAGAGGAACATAAAGGTCAGAAGAAGAAAGGGTCACGGGGCTAATTCAAGCATGTACCCCAGAAAGTGCACAAGAGGAATAAAACCATTAGTGTTGAAATGTCGATGTTGAAGGTTAGTGAGCCTACATCCATACGCTGCAGTGTCATTTTGATCCAGCGTGCCCATCATATCATATTGCCTATTTTGGTAGTAAATCATTGCGAATCTCCCACCTTAGGTAGTTTTTCAGGACTTGGCATGATTGTTCTGGGTTAATCCCATTTTGCATAACCGATTTTGATACCCTGTTTCGCTATGTACCCTGGGGGTAATTTATATTATCAATAGAACCTCCTCAGTGGAGGATAGGGGTTGGATGACTTTCATTTTTTGATGCCTCAACACCGATATTGTAGATCTGCAAACATTTTTGGGATTAGTAATAAAAACACTTCTCGACGGTTATGAGATTCATCACGGTGTCTGTGTTTAGTTTGTGCTCTCTATTATGCCTTTTTCACGTATGCTATTTTCTGCAGAAATGCTTTCTAGTTGTATGAGAAGAAATTGGTTCTTTAAGTGCTCTTTTCATCAAATGTAACATTAGTTAATGTGTTTGTAATGGTTGTTATGGAATTCATCTACAATTAGATGCTCCATCTCTGCTATTTTCCTCATTTTGTGATTTTTCTAAAGGTGTTTCATTGGATTCATCCATCGATAGGTGCCCCTTTCTATGCTGGTATTTTTTCTCCTTTCCGCTACCACCTCTTAAAGATATTTGATTGAATGCTATGCTTACTTTGCCTCATAATACAGAAGAAAAGCCCTTTTTCATTATATGTTGTAATGTCCTTAAATGTTTCAGAATGTGACTCCATCACCCAATGGTTTTATTATTTGTCTGTCTTTCAATCTTTTAATTTAGAAACCACCTTGTTATTAGCAGAAATCTAACCCTTTACATGCTTGTTTAAAGCCATATGTATACATGAATTCTTCCGTGACAAGAGAGATCTATTTCTAACTGTATCGGCTAGGATACAGTCTAAAGGTTGGTTGAAATGGTTAACCTTGTGACTTCCTACCGCAACCATAGAAAAATTATAGGGTGCTAACATGTAGCATCAATTTTCAATTTGGGGCTTGATTTTAAGCTTATTGTAAAAAACATTAAGGATTGTTTTCCTCCATGTCCACATTTTTAGCCTCTCAAAAAAGTGGTGCTACCGGTAGCACCACTTTTTGGTTTGGAGGTGGTGTTTGGTGTTGTTTTCACAAAAATACGATTTTTGTGGCTAGAGTTCTTGTTCTGAATATAAAGTTCTCGTCAAGTTGTAGAACATGTTAGATTAATTATGTAGCTTACATGAACAAACATTACTCTGATGGATTTACCTTTGTCATGTAATTTGTTTTTGTTATGTGCAGGCTTCAAGTCTAATGATACATATGTTATAAAATTTTGGATTGGTGTAACCTTGTACATGTAGATGATGAGGCCAGAAACCTATAGAATATGAAATCATTTTTTTAATTTTATAGTATATTATCATGGAAACATATTTCTAAATATTGAAAAAAGTGTTATAACCATGAACCTAATGGAATTAACCGTAAACCCTAGAATTGTCGTATTTAGAACAAAACATGATCTCAATAGAAGCGACTCTAGATAACCATTGAGTTGAAGTAGTTTATGGTTTTCTAAAATGAGTTTCATCGTGTATGAGTCTTGATTAAGATGTTTAATATGCTATAAATTACAATCTTCATATATGAAATATGCATCTATGTCTGAGCCTTCATATTTAAAGAGTCTTATGGGGAAAATTAGGAATGGTGAGCTTTAATTGACTTGAGGGTTTGATCTTAATTTTGTTGTAAGAGTTATCTAGATAGACTTGGAATTTCAAGAATGGAGACTTGTTTAGGTTGAATGTTGTAAATCCAAAGTTTGTCATATTAGAAATAAATAGAAAGCTTGTTTTCTTGTAAATGGTTTGTTGTATTATGAAAGTTTCTCTTACATATAACTTCTCACATTCCATTATTTTGACTAGAAAACCCCTCTTTTTCATGTCGATAATGTAGGTACATTACACAAAGAAAATATTCTCAAGTTCAAGGGACATGAGCTAGGTCTCGAACAAGAACACAAATATTTTCTAAGGCATATTTGGCTCCCACGTGGGATATGGGGTCTATTAGGAATTTTTCACAACAAACAGGGAAGTTAGGGATTATACTAAAGAAAAGGGAGAAAAAAAAAGGTCTCAACACCTAATTGAAGCTTTCTTATGCTCAATGGCCATGAACAAGATCGGTGAATGTTAATATGGTTGTATTAATATATTTTTCATGGTAATAATGAGTTTTAGGACTTCGTCCATGGTCATAGATAGGAACACAAGGGACTTAGGACCTAAAGAAGCCTTGCCAGATTCCATGGTCATGAATAAAGCTATCATATGAATTGGGTACATTGAATATCTTCTACAACATTATGAGGAATCAGATAGCCACCAGAGTGGTGTGCTTTTGTGAATTTTTATGGAAAAAATAATGTTTGTGTTCTAAGAACACACACACACATTTTATAACATACACATGCAGTTTAGGATGCATGTACACATTCCTAAAAGTCAATTTTTTCTTGGCAACATTAAAAAATAAAAATTATGTGTTTTCTAACTAGGTTAATTTAGATTTAAGTTTGGTATGAAAATTATGGTGATTAGACTACGAAAAAAAATGAAAAGTCCATTTTTTTTGTTTATGTCTCTCAACACCTTCAATGTTCACATATATATATATATACATATCCACATTTTTTTTTAATTTCAAGTTTAGACACATTTTTAATTTTTATCTAAAATCTTAATTCAATTTCTTTTTAATTTACTAAAACTATAGCTATATAATCACAAGTTTGCTAATAAAACAAAAAATTAAGTATTCTAAGGAAATATTCCCTAGAAGAACATGAAAAAGGTAATGCTTTCAAAAAAAACTATTGGAATATTTTCTAAATTCCCTTAAAAAAGAAATTTTCTCAATTCCCTTAAAAACAAATCAATTTAATGTGGTTTCTCTTGTATATTTTTTTTCGCTAATGATTACGTGAGTATTTTATGAAGCCACCCACATTTTCCATTATGAGAATCTCATTGTGTTGTAATTTGATTTAGGTGGGTGTATGAAGCCATATTCCAAATTTACTAAATATACACAAATTTTGAGCCCTAAATTTGAGCTTCATTTTTTGGGGGCTTCTTATGTGTTTTTGACGATTGTAACCCAACAAAATAATTTGAGTTTTAGTTATATTGTAACAACAACAACAAATCAAGAAAAATTTATGATCTTAACAAATCTCCTCATTTTTAATAATAGGTGAACGTAATCTAATAAAATATTCGAGTCCGATGCTTTTTCATATTTTAAACCAAGACTTAAAAACTTGAAAACAAAAATATAAGTTAATAATAATAATTAAATAATAACAATAATAACAACTATTATTATGTCATCGACAAGGGGATATATAAATAGCTCAAGGCAATTATTTGGAGTAATTTGTAACAACTTTAACAAAAACATATAATTTTTGCTATAATTTATCTCAATTATTTTTGGGGGAATTATTTAAATTTTGATTTATCTTGCTTTTTATTGGTTTATATAGGTGATGTAGGCATGGGACTTTGTGCCCCAAGACCAGGCGGCAAGCTTGCATAAGCATATTGTGCCATACATCCTACCTTGTGTGGACAAATATACGGTGGACAGATTGTTGTTACAGTGTTAGTTGTTTTCTTAATATATGGATGGAATGGCGGTGGCCATGAATTGACATTCAATCTCTGAGCTTTGCAAAACTTATTGCGATCCAGTTGGACTAGAAGGCATGTGCTAAAATATAGTTGGCTTGCATGAATCCTATCCTACATAAAGGTCAGGCGGCAGTGATTGAGACAAAGGATTACACAAACATAGTGTCCTTTCTCATCAAACATGGTGTCCTTTCTCATCGCATGCATTTCTAAGCCATTTTTTGCCTGCAGCATAGTCCAAGGTTTCAACCACAGTTTTCATAACCTTACTATATGTTTCTCCTTTATATGCAACCCACGTTATAGGCATGCAGCCTAGTTTGTCAATGCCCTAATGTCTGTTTAATGGTTTTTGGCCATGGGATAAGACAGAGCTGGCTGGCATCACAATAATTATGGCGATAATAATATCTAACATAACCACTGATAATGAGTTGCACAGTCATTAGTGCGGTGTCTGGAGGGTCGTCCATTGACAGAATACTCGTCATTAAGATACTAAGGATACACGAATACAGCCATGGCAGGACGGAATGGAGGACTCCAGAGCACCATGGAGAATCCGGAATTCCCCAACACAAAAATATTTGAAACAACAGATGTTTAAAGCTCTGAGAAGATTTCAAGGTGAGAATATATGCATCTTAAACCCGTCAAACTTACATCAGGGATCATATTTTTTTTTTACGATAAACAATTTCACAGCAAACTTTTGACTGATTTTAATAAAAAATCGGCCGGAAACACGAGGCGATTTGGTGAACGCTTAACCTACGCGTCTTTTCATATTCCAGAAAAGTACAGCCTCGCGGAGCTCGCCCCCACATGCAGGTTCAAGCTCAGGCATAATTAAGTTTCTCTTCATTGCGTCCTCTTCCAGTACTATCGACCTTGCTGCTCTAATTATGGTTTCAATACTTTTTGGTTCTTTGTCCTTTCCGTTGGATGTTGTCGTTGACGCCTCGTTAACCTTTCGATTGGATGTTACCCAACAAAACCTTTTATATTTGTTACTTAGTACACAACTATTACTTATAAAGAACTCTAACTAATATTTGAAACATGTTATGTCGATTTCTGAAAACGTGTTTTAATCATTTTGAGCTTCTGAAGCATATATTGACAAAAAGTAAGAGAAAAAAAGTACAATAAAGGAAACTTCAAATTTAAGAGAGTCATAATACAGGAATGTCATTTTTTTCATTTTCCAGATCGGTTGGAGAGTTAGCAGAAGCGCGGAGAGTAGCCATAATTGAAATCAGGAGATAATCATGAAGAGCATCAAAAGGATTCTCGAAAGCATCATCCTATTTCAAACTTTCTCGAGCTTACATCAATCATCTCTTCTGTCTGCACGATCTCACAGTGAAGGTTAGTGCTTAGTAGGGAGATTGATAACATGCTCTTTTGGCATGCATCTTGTTCAATGAACCTTTCAGAAATATTATTCAATATTCTGACCAATATACAAATATCTAGTTAGTTAAATCTTGATGGATAAAAATAGAAAATTATGCAAATGCAAATTTGAATTCAATTATGGAAGCTAATTACCCCCAAAGTGAAGCACTGTCAAAAATTGTATGAAGTCATTGTTCCAAAGATTGGGATGAAAAAATCCATCAATGCTTTAAGATCCAAGATTCACAGTACTACCCCTGCAGTACTACCCTGCTGCATTTATTACTCTGCTCCATGTAAAAGATCGATCGACGTCATCAATGCATCACCTGCTTCAATCGTTGCCATCATTGCACCGGGTCTTCCAATTTGTAAAGCACTTCTGCTTATTGTTCTGACATTTTTCACGTGGCTGAGCAGAGACAAGAGACGAAACAGGTCATTGCTGATGGTTCCTAGTCGCAGGGAAGTCAGGTTCATTAAAAATCAGGTTCGTTATAGTATTGTATTATCTTGATCGGTGGAATATCAGTGCATTGATTGAAGCTGAATTAAACCGACTGGCCAGAGAGTTATCTCAAAATGAGAAACCCTTGGGCACGCTTAAAAACCCAGTAATACCTCCGGTGTCATGGCCGGCGCATCCAACCGGAGCAGACTCAACCAGCTCTGATCAAACCTCATTGTTGTTTCCTTCAGAGACTTCAATGGATCAATTACTCTGACCCTAGAACCAGATTACTCAGGGATTCATTTCAGAGAAGAAAGATCCTATCGAGCTGTATAATGCATCTTCACAAGACTCTTTAAGTTTCTCAAGGCAGCGGAATCTTTCGTAAATTGAGCTCCAATATGGAAGAGACTTAGTGTGGGATCTTTCTAGGCTTTCAAAGTTTTAAATGATAATTATGCTTATAATCTTGAAGTTTGAGAGCCTAAACACAATTAAATTATTATGAAATCTCTTATGAAATCTCTAAATGTTTAATTTTCCAAATTCAGAAAGATAAGAAGACTTACTGATAAATTAAAAATTTAATATTTATTTTTTTAAAAAGCTTATAGTCATTTGCTAGAATTGCTTATAAGCATAGAATTCGAAAGAAAAAGAAACCCTCTTTTGTGAACCTATATGAAAATTTGTAAATGGCTACGTCTGAAAATGGATTACAACAATGATGGTCCGCTAGAGCAATCCAGAACCTTCTAGACCGCTATAACATACTAACAAAGGGTGCAGGGAAACTTGCAAATTGTAATGAGAATGCATTGTTGGAAACAACTCGAATTTCATTTCATGTAAGGCTATTAGTGGGGGATTATGTGGTTTTCTCTTAAGATATTTTGTCATTTATTAAATTGAATTGAGTAAGAGATATTAAATTATTGTTTTGTTACTAGTTTTATAACTTCTCACTTCACATTAAGTGCTTACAGCTTAAAGGCATATGATACTGAACATTTTGACTTTACAAAGTGAAAAAGTGAAAAAACATGACAAAAGTAATAATTCAATTATTTTAAAAAGTTCTACAATAATCTTGAAAATAAAAAATAGTAAATTAATGTTAAATAAAAAGTGTAATAATTTAATTATTTTAAAAAATTCTACAACAATCTTGAAAATAAAAATAGTAAATTAATGTTAAATAAAAAGAGTAATAACTTAAAGTAGATTATTATAAATGTTAATAGAAATTGTTCATTAATATATAGCCAATTTTATATTTTTAATAAAAAGTGAATTCAAGATTGATAGAAATTGTTCATTAATATAGCAAATTTTATATTTTTAATAAAAAGTAAGTTCAAGATTAAGAAAAAAAACAAATCAAATAAAATCATTGTTGTGTTAAGTAATATATTTTGTCATAAATTGAATTGTATTGAGTAAGAGATATTAAATTGTTGTTTTGTGGTGAGTGTATTTAAATTAAATATTATCATTATAAGTAATATATTTTGTTATAAATTGAATTGAATTGAATAAGAGATATTAAATTGTTGTTTTGTGGTGAATGTATTTAAATTAAACATTATCATCATAAGTAATATATTTTGTCATAAATTGAATTGAATTGCCTAACAGATATTAAATTGTTGTTTTGTGCTCAATGTATTTAAATTAAACATTATCATCATAGCATGTTCATAGCATATTAAATATTAATTATATTATTTGACTTCTTGTTTCTATCTTGGTTTTATATTTAAATAAATATAAAAATATATATAAAACTTGGATTACTTAATGGTAGCTCTTTTTTTATTATAATTTTATTTTACACTTTTTTTAAGAGAAACAAAATGCATTGATAAAGTCCATCAATATTGTAAATACTTTAATTGTGTAAGAAGTATTAATTTCCAACTTGTCTGGGTTTCTACATTATTCTTCTCATGAATATATTCAAATTGAACTTTTTTTAGTTATTTAATCATTATTTTCTATTTCTATCTCAATTTTATGTTTAATATTTACAAAATTGAGAAATTAAAAAAAAAACAAATTTTAGCTATATTTTAAAGTGATTGACATATAAATTCTACCTTATCATCAACTACATCCGTCACATTACATAAATAAATTACCAATAACTCAAAATCAAACTAATTAATACCATTTTTGTAAATGTCAAAAATATTGTTTAAAATATGATTACCAATCTATTCATCTTCTTTTAATCTTCATCATTATCATTAAAATATTATAAACTAGATAATCCAATAGTATTAAAGCATTAGCTATCTACAATCACTAAGATATTGAGTTGAGCCCAGATAACTCCGTCGGGACATTGCCACCTCGTGGCTCTTGTTATTACTATTATTATCATCCCTTATTACTATCTATTTCATTTAATTTAAACTAAAACTGATCTATCTACCATGAATTGAGAGCGATCAAATCGTTCAATGTATACACATCTTTTTAGATTGAAAAAATTGAGCAGATGTTTTCATATCATGGGATTTGATCCCTCTTCATAGTAGGTCTAAAATTTATATGAATCTATGTTTGTTCTAGTTAAGGGAGGATGGATCATAACTTAAATGATCATTATTATGTATATGTATGTTTTTAGATAAATATAGTTTTTTTAAATTTACTAAGTATCATTCATAATTTATATTTAAATAATAATAAAATAAAACATTAAGAAATTTTAATTATTAAATTTTAAATAAAAACAAAGTAACAATGTTAATTGATGAAAAATGAAATAATAAAATATATATATGATTGAACCCTCTCTCTATATGTATATAATGATGATAAATATATATAAATAATAATTGATGAACATGATAACTACCCTTTTTCCATCTATTTCACCATCACTAGAATCCTTTTTATCATCTCATCAAAGCATTAGGCTTGCCTATCTTTATGCAATTTTTCCTTGATCATCTTCTAGGACATTTCATGTTCATGATTCAAACATGATGTTACATAGATATTTTTTTCTTAAAAAGGATTAGAATGCATAAATACATGTTATGGGGTTATTAACTCATATTCTATAGGATCACAGAGCAAACACCATTCACTAGATCTTTGTGAACAAATGCAGTGAGGAATTCTTTGTCAACATCAACATTTAATGGGATGAGAGGAAATCACTTCATTGTTTTGATATTTTGCTAAGACCACAAGTGTATCAAAAAATAACATGTGAGCAACGAAGGAGTATGATCTTGGCAGAGCACAGTAGTAAGACAGGTTTTAGTTTTGACAAATGCATCATAGTGTTTACTACCGCTACTAGAATATTCCGTTGTTGTTTTGAAGAGATGTTTGTCTCATATTTTCAAAAAGTTTATTTTCTCCTAAAATGAGGAAATATCTCTTATGCATTTATTTGTATAAATAAATGGACTTGGTACCGAAAAAGGCCTATGACAATGTTATGTTTTTAAATACAATATAGTGTTACTACATTATTGGTGTTATCTATGTTCTATTCATGTGGTGATTTTTTAGCACAATGTAGAATAAGGGCCCACTCTTTGGTGCTACTAGATGATCCTAATCATTGTAGATTCATTCGTTATAAACATTGTTTTCTACTAGTATTATTTTTTTGTTAATGGTTTGAGTAGTTAGTTTATATGTCAAAAATGGAGTTTGTTTTTTAGTTGTTGTAGTGATCCATCTTTAGTAAAAAAAAAATTGCAATGTACTTCTGCTTTTCATTTCTGAGTTTTGTCTATGTTAACTAAGCATGACCTTATAAGATAATCCATGTATGTCAAATATAACAGTGATGCATTAGGATGGGTGATGATTAGTACGATTAAAATTTCATTTGATTTATTTTCTTTCTTTTTGAAGTGTGTGTCCTAATTTTATATGTCAAGAGATGTAACAATACATTTAGTTGAATTAACTTAGGTGGTATAATTTATTTCATTTACTTTGTTTTTGAACTGTGTGACCAGTTTTGTTGATTCTATATGGCAATAATTGTCGTGATACATTCAACTAAATTAACTCATGTGGTAGAATTGAATTCATTTCCTATCTTTCTAAAGTGTGTGACCAGTTGTGTTGATTTTGTATGCAAAAAATTATAGCAATAAATTTGGTTGAATTAAATCAGTTGGGTTTGAGTTATTAGTAAAAATAATCCTTACAAATTGTTGCATATAACTCCATCAACTTACATTAACAAGACTTTGAAAACAACCCCCGAAAAATATTAAAAAAAATTAGCAATAACAACCTCACAGGATTGACAATTCTAAGACTACATACATAGTGTTGATGATTTTGAAATGTTTATGACCTTGGATTGAAAATTAAAGATAAGATATAGAATTTGGGGAATCAATTTCACGTATTTTCAGATCATGTCACTTTTTGGCATTGTTTCTAGGAAAATTGCTCATTTTTTAATAATTTTCTTGCATAGGATCCTAAAAATGAATTGTGGAGAACAGGATTGGAATTTGATATCCAATTTGGATCTATATTTACAACTGTGTCCTTTGAAAACTCCCTATCAGTATGTACGAGGAGAAGGAGAGATCATTATGGAAGGTATCTTCGTAAAAACACTCATACATATAAAGAAGAAAAAGTGGAAAGAATAAGACACAAACCCAAAGATAATTCTAAACAAGAAACTCCTAGTGATTTTGGATGTTTTAGAATTTCCTATTATATACCCACCATGGATCATGATGATGAAAACTAGTGATTTGAAAATGAAGGATAAATGAAAGATCCAATGGATGAATATCCCATTCGGAAAAATGATGAAGAATGAAGGATGAAAAAATATAAATCCATTAATTATCCACTACTTCTATGGACTTTTAATAGAATATCCAAATACATTTGCGTTTGTATTTAATGTCTTATGCCAAACCTATGAGTACGACTCATATGCCCAGAACATGTGGTTGTTTCCTTCAACTTTGAAGGATGATCCATTAAGGTCGTTCACAAGCCTACAAGGTAGAAGTATCCATACATGTGATCAAACAAGATATGCATTTGTAAAAAAATATCAGTACTTCTACAGGGCTCGAGGTACAAGAGACAAAATATTTGGTATGACTTAGAGGGATGAAAAATCACGATAACAATATGTTGAGCACTTCTAGTTTACTTATAATCATTCTACTAACTATGATCTAAGCCTATAATCATTGAAACTAGTACTTTTGAGAGGCAAAAGAGAAGAATGGACAAAACCATTGAATTTGATTACAAGAGGGGATATTTATCAATAATCCTATTAAGAAATCATAGAACTTTTTAAAAATTCTTCAAGAGCTTCAAAAAAAAGGATAGGGGGGATATAGAAAAATCTCCATCAACACTAAATACAATAGGAAGGGTTACTAAAACAAAGATTGGAAACATGATAGATGATATAAAGACAAACATATTAAAATCATTATCTATGCAATTAGATACCCTTTAGTCAAGTAAGAAAAAATAAGAGGTAGAAAAATATATTAAAATATTTTTCTCAAAATGTACCAAGAAGACCACTCAAAATGAATGTCTTCTTATTGCTGTAAAAGTATACAACATCTACACCCACAATAATGATACAAGAAACTGACCATAGTTGTAGGATTGAAATAAGACTACTAAGGTGAAGATCAAATTGTTGGAAAATTATGCTTCATATAGCAATTGATGTTTGGGAACCCACAATCACAATTTTGATGTAATAATTATAATCCTTCTCATTGGTATAACCAATATTCTACTTCAAATTGGTATCCACCTTCATTTTCCAATGCTCAACAAACTTGGAAACCATATATTTCCACACCTTGGGAATACCATTCTCCTTATGTGAAGCGTCCATTAATGAATCAGGGGACCCAATCACCTAATCAACAACCAACTTTTAGGCTTGAATGGAATTCCCCATTTTATCAGTAGTAAAGTTTTCTACATCTGCCACCTCGTAATTGACACAACAACATATAATACCAACTCAATTTTGTTCTCATCCAAAATTGAATCCAAATATAGATCATCCCAACCTAATCAGCAAGATTACACCACCAAAGTTGGAGAGTTTCAACCATACTATGTATCTATGCTTGATTTTCAAGCCAGACACTTGAGATAAAAAAGGACTTTAGAGGAACCGCAACCACCAGTGGTAAGTGATGATAGTGATCCAAATAAACAACTGAAATAAGGAAATGAACATCAAGAGACAAAATCTCTTACTCTTGAAAAACCTAAATCAACTCGCTTTCCTTTAATTCCTGACAACGCCCCACCTTTTCTCGAAAGACTAAACCCAATTCAAAAATAAAAACCAATTGACATTTGATATCATTGGAGAATTCAAAAAATGATATGTAATATCCCTTTAATTAAATATATCAATGATGTTTCTATTTATAAAAAATCTATTAGAGAGTTGTGTATAAGGATATCTGGAATAATGAAGCAAGACCCTTCAATAATCCATGTAATAGGACAACTGGTTGATATGATGTTAGGGAATGTAGTAAATCCAAAATACTCTAACCCAAGAAGTCCTTTAATAGGAGTTCACATTGGCATGATTCCCATTCCAAACACTCTGATTGGTCTTGGGGAAGCCATCAATATCATGAGAAAAGAAATTGTGGAGTCCTTGCAGCTACAAAGTCTACTAAGGAAAATATTGTAAATGGATATAGGTTAACAATTAATCCTAAAGGATTTTTGGAGGATATAATAGTTACTAGTGATTCATGGGAATAATAGACACATTTATATTCTTGCATACCAAATCAAATTTGGGAGGAAATCCACTCATCCTAGAAAGACCCTAGTTAGCAACTGTTGATGCATAGATTGGATGTAGATTAGGGAACATAACAATTTATTAAGGACATTCAACTTATTCTATATCCACATGCAAAATCCATTCTAAGATCATAAGAACCTTTATGGGTTCCAACTAAACATGGCAATCATTCTTATGAATACCTTGTCAAGCCAATTCTTACAGTTAATCAAGCCTTAACATTGACCTAACCTTTGGAAAATTTTAGGGGGAAAAACTTTTCCCATGAGACAAATAATAGAGTTTTAAATTTTGAAGGGGTGAATTTTTATAAATATTTTTTTTAATAGTTTTCCCTAAAATTAAATATTTTTTAATATGTAAACTTTGTAGCCCATCCAAAAATATAAAGGAAATTAATGGTAATATATTATCATGCTCCATAATTAATGGATCCTACAGTTTTTCCCCAATTCATCGAAATCAATATTTTTTTAGGTGTAGTTCGACCAATATTTAAATAAAAGGGTTTAACATTGGTTGTTTAGGGCCCATGATTTTGGGTCACCCCATTTTTTATCCATTTCATTCGAACCAATATTGTTTCAAGAACAATTCGACCAAGATTTCAATAAAGGGATTATTGTTGGTTGTGTACAAGTCCATGGTTTTCGGTGACCCATGGCATTGTATGTGATAAAATCTATTTAAGGACTTGAAGAAATCCATGGTATTTAAAATATCTAATTTTTTCTTAAGATAATTAAAGTAAATTCTATGGAAAAACATTTTCAATTTCCAGTTAAAAATCTTTTTATTATTTTATTATATTATTAAATAGTTATCGATCCAATTTTAAGATTAGAGTGTGGATCATTTTTCATTAAGAAATGATTCATATTTATATTATTAGTTATATTAATATAATTTTATTATAATAATAATTAGCATAATCTTATTTATATTATTTAATTTATATAGATAATTCTTATATTAGTAAAATAGTTACTATTTTTTAATCATTATTTTTCTATAATCTATATTTATATTATTTTACATTATAATTTTTTTTAAATATTTAATTATATAGATAAAACAGTTCAATCGCTAATTTATTCATATTTAATTTTTATTTTTCATAATAGTTTTATTTTTCCAAATGTGGGAAAAAGGAATGTCGTTGAATTACATATATGTCAACCATATTATTAATTAATATGGTTGTGATATTCACATGTATGTTGAGGATCAAGTCTAGATACACTTATCGTCTTGCATTGATTGGAATAATATACTATATACCAATTTGGATATACCAATTTGGATATAAAGTTGTTGGTACATATCATCTAACTTTTGTGTAAGTTTAACTAACTCTTCCTTTTCCTTGTTTATTGTTCTTTAAACGTAACTTGTAGTCAAACAAAGGATATTTCATTAAAATACGTTTTTATAGGTATTAAAAATGGATTTCATTCCCTATGATGCTTCTATTATACATACATTGTGTGGATCATTCACTTGGAAAATTTGAAACAACCCATATGAGAAAATCACCTTACACACTATTCAAATAATAAGTGTGTTGTATATTTGACTTTATAGCACATTATTTCCTTTAACTGAATGCACTCTTTGATATTCTCAATGACTTTGTCCCATAAAACACATTTCTTCAAAATGTGAAGGCATTCATCCCAATTGTTGAAAGTGTATTCTAATCTCTCCAGGACATTTCAGGCCACCATAAACCCTATAGTATCCATGTGTGTAGTCCCCATAGCCTGTAGGAGATTGTGAACAATTTTCTTGGCTCACTAGAAACACTATATTCTTGGGTAGCATAAAATCAAAGGAAATATTAAATTCAACATGAAACTTGAATTTGACATATTGTTAGAGTAATAATCCTTCCTAGTACCATAGTATTAGAGCTTAGACACTTTTATTTCCATCCATGCAGTATTTTCTATGGTTTAGACATAGTGAAATTGACATTTATGATAGTTGAGGAGCTCCTCGTTGATCATTCTGCACAGTCGAGTTGCTCTAGGTTGATCATTCTGAAAATCTAGGTGCCCACATTGATGAAATTCAACCAACATGCACTCCCCTTCCCCAATTTCAGGGTTTTGGTCCAATTTTAGGCGCTAGTGCTTGGTTTAGGTGTTTTTTGGATTGTTTTGAGCATTTATTTCTCTCCTAGAGCCACTCCCACTCACCCAAATGATCACCCACACATTTCATACCTTAATTGATGTTCCAAAATTCCTTTACCACTTTCACACATGAATTAGTGACTATTTGGGATGGTTAGGAGGCTCATTGGTCCACCCATGGGGGTTTGAGGGTCAAATCTTGAGCTGACACTTGTATCCATTCACATGGCCTCCAAGGCCTCACAATTTTTTCCTATTGTATTATATATCATTTCCAAACATAGTTACATGTTGGACAGTCTTAATAATATCCATTATTGACTTCATGTGTGTATGCAAATTTCAGTCTTTCAACTATTTTGTGCATGTTTTGTGAACCATAGCGAATTGTGAGAGTTTGTTTAGCTCCTAGATCCATATGTAATTCAATTATCACATGGTATTAGAGCTATTTGGATCCACAAATCAAAACTTGAGTGTTTGAGATGTTGTTAGAGGGATTCACTAGATAGATTCGTGAGTTTTCATTGTAGGTACATTCAACAACTGTCACCATTAGCACAAGAAGAGATGGATCAAACCCATGTATTGTTAAAAAAATTGAACTACTTCAAGTGGAAGGAAATGTTGATGTATTTGTAACTTCGAAATGTATTCATCTATGTATCTTATGTATTGTAACCCGATGTTTATTCCAGGATGTATCTATAATGTAATTGAGTCATGTTGTCATGCCCTGATGTTCCAATAGGGAGGATCAATAATGTAAACAAGTCATGTCAAGTCATTGTGGGTAACCCTCCGATTGTCTAAGGGTTAAAGTCCCCGCAGTTTCGAGGCACTAGGGTTATTAGACTCTCCTAGTAGAGGTCGGCCCTGGTAGGGTTTTAGTCATGTCGGGATTAGTATAAATAGAGAATTGGAGTCTCTATTTATCACACAACTCATCCACACTCAAGTGTAGTGCATAGTTGAGGAAGGAGAAGACACTTGGGATAGATAAGAAGAAGGTTAATGCTATGGGGAGATCACTTACTGTTTTGGGCTTTTACTATTTTGGTGCTGATTCTATCTCTAAGGAAGTTGCGGGGTTTTCTACATTTATGGTTTCCCTGAGGAAAAACACTGTGTTCATTGTCTCTTGTGTTTGATTGTTGTACTTATTATTCTCTCAGTTAAAGATCCTAATAATGCTAGCTTAATGTTTAAAAAACTAACATGGTATCAGAGCTAACCTGAGAAGAAGACACTGTGCAGCTGCAGGAACTAGGGCTTCCTATTTTGTGGATCTTCCTCCACAAATTTTCAGCAAAAGTAAGGTGGAATAACTCTCCTCCTTAGGGCGCATCTTTCTATCGAAGCAGAATCCAATTCTAAGGTTTTTCAGTTTTGGACCCGACATTGCTGCCGAAAATTAGGGCTTTTCACAGAAGAGGAATTTTTCAATGAGCCCAGGCCTGGATTGATCTCCTCCCCAAAATTGAATTTAGGGACAGATTTCAAGGAATTTGGGTGGATATATCTCCAGAAAAGCAAAACCCCAATTTGCTCCTATTCTAGTACTACAGGATTTCAGCTCCAAATCCAAATTTGACATCTTGACCTAGTAAGATCTAAATCTTTTGTATTTCCATTTGAGGTTATCATTTTAAGATGTCTCATCATACCAAGATTGATGAAAAGCTTGAGGGAGCTGATAACTTCCGAGCCTAAAAGTATAGGATCTCCCTGGTCCTGGAAGAAAATGAGTTAGACTCCTACATCCATGAGGAGGTTCCAGTTCGAGAGGGAGATGAGGCAAAGGCCTTACATACGAAGAAGATGGTTATGGAAAAGAGGATCATTGTTGATTCTATCAAGGATCACCTTATACCTCAGTTTTCCTCTCTCAAGACACCTAAATCTATGTTTGATTCCCTAACCAAATTGTTTGAAGGGAAGAACATAAATCGGAAGATGACTCTGAGGAATCAACTAAAGAATGTGAAGATTCAGAATGCAGAGACCATCCAGTCTTACTTCATAAGGGTTTCTCAAATCAAGGAACAATTAGAAGCTATAGATGAAGAAGTGGAGGATGTAGAGATTGTGATGACAACACTTAATGGCCTTCCTAGGTCATGGGATTCTTTCATCCAAGGAATCTATGCCAGAAAGAAGTTAGTCAAATTCAGCAGACTATGGGAAGAATGTTCTCAAGAAGAAGCACAGATAGCAGCTCGAGAAGAGAAGATGGGAAGTGAAGACCAAGCTCTCATAGTTCACTCCAAGAAAGGCAGAAGAAGATCTCATTACTACAAAGGTAAGGATCCTCATCATAGAGATAACACTAGAAGGGACCTATCAAAATTGAGATGTTATACATGTGATGAAAGAGGACACTTTGCAAAAGATTGTCCTAAGAACAAGGGTCACTCTCATAAGAAGAAGGGGAACAAAATAGGACATCATGCTCATGCTGCAAAGGATGATGAACCCTCCAAGAAAAGAACTAGATATGAAAGTGAAGATTCTTCAAGCAAGGATGAATATGTTCTGATCTCCGCTTTCACAGGTAACATTACTCATGGAATTGATGATTGGCTTATAGATAGTGGGGATTCCAAACATATGACTAGATTCGAGGAATCCTTTGTGAGACTGTCAGAACATGAATCACCTCACAAGGTGAAGCTAGGAGATGACTACGAATATCTAATAAAAGGTAGTGTGGAATCTTCATATAAAATAGACTCTGGTAAGTCTCTAACAATGAAAGAAGTATTGTTTGTGCCAAGACTCAAGAAGAACCTTCTCTCCATATCAGCATTGGATGCAAAAGGAATGAGGGTTGCATTCATAGATGTTCAACTCATCATGTGGCCTAAAGGAAAGACTATCGATGATGCGGTGGTGATTGGAGAACAAGAAGGAGGTTTGTACAAATTGAAGGGCCATCAGGAACAAGCCTTGATCCATGACACAGTAGAGCCAAGTGAACTTTGGCACAGAAGGCTTGCACATGTGCATTACAGAGCACTACCTATTGCAAGAAAAGCTATTGAAGGTCTTCCAGAACTCCATGCAAAACATGATGGGGTCTACAAAGGATGTGCGAAAGGAAAGAATACAAAGAAGACATTTCCTAGCAGTGAAAGCAAAGCCAAAGACATACTAGAAATCATCCACTCCGATGTATGCGGTCCGATGTCATCAATCTCACTAAGCGGGTATGCATACTATGTTTCTTTTATTGATGATTTTTCTAGGAAGACATGGGTTTACTTCATGAAGAACAAAGATGAAGTATTCAAAAAATTCAAGGAATTCAAAGCCTTGATCGAGAACTACACTGAAAAGAAGATCAATACTTTTCGATCCGATAATGGTAGAGAATTCCCTTCGAATGAATTCAAAGAGCTATGCAAAGAATCAGGGATTAAGAGGGAGTTTCCCACTCCATATAATCCACAAAAGAATGGGATTGCAGAATGGAAGAACATAACCATCATGGAAGCTGCAAGAGCCATGCTTCATGATCAAGATCTTCCTATGCATCTTTGGGCTGAATCTTCCAGAACAACGGTGTATGTACAGAACCGTACTCCACATAGAGTACTCGAGAACAAGACTCTTGAAGAAGTCTTCTCCATCAAGAAACCAGAAGTCAGCCATCTCAAAATATTCGGCTGTCCTATGTACATACACATTTCAAAAGAGAAGAGAACAAAATTAGATCCTTCAGGAAAGAAGGGTATATTTGTGGGATACTCTGAAAGCTCAAAGAATTACAGAATCTATTTTCCAGGATACAAGAATATTGAAATCAGCATGGATGTGACATTTGATGAAGACACAGCTTACAACAAATCCAGAAAGATACCTGCTGAAGAACCTAAAGAAGCAGAAGCACCCAGAATTCATGATACAACTATGAACGAAGAAATTCAAGAAGAAGATCGAGAATTTGAAGAACCACAAAGACTTGTTGATCCACCTCTGGAGAAGAATACTCATAAGAGGAAACCTGCTTGGGTACAAGAACTTATCCAAGGTGCGGAAAGATATGTGGCTCCAGAAGAGAATCACAGAGAAAGAAAGAGGACCAGATCCTACTCCAGGTATGTAGCATTACTATGTGATTTCATTGATAAAGAACCTTCCAGTTATGAAGAAGTGACAAAATGAAAAGAATGGAAGGATGCTATGATCGAAGAATATCAATCAATCATGAAGAATGATGTTTGGAATGTTGTCACAAGACCAAAAGGGAAGTCAGTTGTAACTTCCAAATGGATCTACAAGATCAAGCATACTACAGACGGTAGCATTGAAAAGTATAAGGAAAGATTTGTGGCTCGGGATTTCTCTCAGAAAGAAGGAATAGACTATGAAGAAACCTTTGCACCTGTAGCTAGATACACTTCCATTAGATCAGTACTTGCTCTGGCTGCAGTGATGAAATGGAAAATACACCAGATGGATGTCAAGACTACTTTCTTGAATGGTGTAGTGGAAGATGAAGTGTATGTAGAACAACCACTCGATTTTGAGACACATGATAGAGAGTCTCATGTATGCAGATTGAAGAAAGCCCTGTACGGTTTGAAACAGGCACCCAGGACCTGGTACAACAAAATTGATAGCTTTCTATCTAGTTTAGGCTTTACCAAGAGTAAAGCAAATTCCAACCTTTACTACAAGGTTGAGGATGGCAACCCAGTGATGCTTTTACTGTATGTAAACGATCTATTTGTGATAGGTACGGATGGGTTGATTACTGATACGAAGAGAAAGCTTGCTGCTGAGTTCGAAATGGAGGACTTGGGGATGATGCATTACTTTCTAGGTATGGAGGTGTGGCAGAGTACAGATGGAATATTCCTTGGACAAGGGAAGTATGTAGTAGAGATCCTGAAGAGGTTTGGGATGATGGACTGGAAGGCTATGGCCACACCTAAGGCATCAAACCTGAAGCTATTGAGTGATGCTTCATCAGAGTCGGTTGATGCTACGATGTATCGTCAGATGATTGGGTCATTGATGTACCTGATGACACGAGACCAGACATTTGTTTTGTTGTGAACACCTTGAGCCAGTTCTTGACAAATCCGAGACATGTTCACTTGATTGCTACAAAGCATATTCTGAGTTACCAGAAGGGTACAGTTGATTATGGGCTCAAGTACGATGCGAATCAAAAGATTAAACTGGAGGGTTATGTTGATTCGGATTGGGCAGGCAGTGCCATTGATAGGAAGAGCACTTCAGGGTGTTGCTTTAGTATGGGATCAGGTGTGATCTCTTGGTTTAGTAGGAAGCAATCTTGTGTGGCACTAAGTACAACTGAAGCAGAGTATGTCGCAGCTTGTTCAGCTAGTTGTGAGGCAATATGGCTGTAGAATCTACTGTCTGATATATTTGATCTCCAGTTGGATGCTACTTGCATACATTGTGACAACCATATTTGCATGAAGTTGTCAGAGAATCCAGTGTTCCATGACAAGTTGAAGCATATCGAGATCAAGTATCACTATATTAGGGATATGGTGCAAAGGGGAGCAGTGAAGCTCCAATATGTTGCAACGGAGGAACAAATAGCTGATGTATTGATGAAGCCATTAGCTAGGCTGAAGTTCAATTACTTCAGGGAGAAGCTTGGTGTTCTCCAGATCGAGGTTTCCTCCAAGAGAAAATGAAGTGACCCATAGCCATTCTGACATGGTGAGAGGATTGGTTCTTTCCATGGTCAGATGTAAGGGCTGAGCCATTCTATCATGGTGAGAGGATTGGTTCCTTCCATGTCAGATATGAGTGCTGGCCATTCTGTCGAGTAGGGAAGATGTAAGGGAAATTGCCATTCTAGGAATGGAGGCACCTAGTCAGTTACCAGGAAAACTCAGTCTAGGACTAAGAAGCCATTCTGATGTGATAGAGGGATGTGTTCCCACTTGATCAGATGTAAGGACTGAACCATTCTATCATGGCTAAAGGATTAAGTTCCTTCCATGTCAGATGTGAGTGTTGGCCATTCCAACAAGTAGGTTGGATGTAAGGGCAACTGCCATTCTCTAGGAGAATGGAGGCACCTAGTCAGTTACCAGGTAGCTCAGTCGAGGAGGACTGGGGGCCATTCTGATATGACTGTAGGATTGGTTCCTACAAGATCAGATATGAGTGCAAGCCCTTCCATCATTGTGAGTAGGATGTGTTCCCACCTAGGTGGATGTAAGTGCAGAGTCCTTTCATCATTGTGGTAGGATGTGTTCTAGCCTAGATGAATGTAAGTGCAGAGCCTTTATTCGATCATGTGTTGATCATATATAAGTGCTAATTCTTTCTTCGATCATGTGTTAATTAGATATAAGTGATGTGCCTTTCTTCGATCATGTGTTGATCATATGTAAGTGTAGTATCTATCTTCGATCATGTGTTGATCAGATAGAAATGTTAAGCCTTTCTTCGATCATGTGTTGATCAGATGTAAGTGTTGGGCCTTTTTGATATGATTATAGGATTGGTTCCTACATGATCAGATGTGAGTGCTGGGTGTGCCTTTTTGATGAGTAGGTCAGATGTAAGTGATGGGCGTGCCTTTCTTCGATCATGTGTTGATGAGATGTAAGTGCAGTATCTATCTTTGATCATGTGTTGATCAGATAGAAATGATGAGCCTTTCTTCGATCATGTGTTGATCAGATATAAGTGCTGAAGAAGACCTACATGGAGGCTAGGACTACAACTAGCATGAAAAAGGGCTAGCTCTGTAGAACTTCCTATGATGAGAAGAATCATGAGATAACACCAGTGATGATCCAGATCCAGTGATGATCGAGATCCAGTGATGATAGCCAGTGATGTTCTAGATTGAGTGATGATGATCCAGTAGTGATGATCCAGATCAAGTGATCATCCAGATCCAGTGATGATGCCCAGTGATGATCCAGATCGAGTGATGATCTAGATCCAGTGATGATGTCCCATGATGATCCAGATTGAGAGATGATCCAGATCCGAAGATGAAGATGACTTGAAGACGAAGATGACTTAAAGACTCAGAAGACTTGAGATGCAAATGACGAGAAGATCCAGCTGATACAGAGAAGAAGACCAGTACTGAAAATTGTGTCGAAAGAATACCTTCCTACTTAAGAGGGAGTGTTGATGTATTTGTAACTTCAGAATGTATTCATCGATGTATCTTATGTATTGTAACCTGATGTTTATTCTGGGATGTATCTATAATGTAATTGAGTCATGTTATCATGCCCCGATGTTCCGATCGGGAGGATCAATAATGTAAACAAGTCATGTCAATTCATTGTGTTTAACCCTCCAATTGTCTAAGGGTTAGAGTCCCCGCAGTTCCAGGGCACTAGGGTTATTAGAATATCCTAGTAGAGGTTGGATCTGGTAGGGTTTTAGTCATGTTGGGATTAGTATAAATAGAGAACTGGAGTCTCTATTTATCAAACAACTCATCCACACTCAAGTGTAGTGCATAGTTGAGGAAGGAGAAGACACCGGGGCTAGATAAGAAGAAGGTTACTGTTATCGAGAGATCACTTACTGTTTTGGGATTTTACTGTTTTGGTGTTGATTCTATCTTTGAGGAAGATGCGGGGTTTTCTCCAATTATGGTTTCCAAAAGGAGCCTTTCTTCGATCATGTGTTGATCATATATAAGTGATGAAGAAGACCTACATGGAGGCTAGTCCTACAACTAGCATGAAAAAGGGCTGGCTCTATAGAACTTCCTATGACGAGAAGAATCATGAGATAACAGTAGTGATGATCCAGATTGAGTGATGATCGAGATCCAGTGATGATAGTCAGTGATGTTCTAGATTGAGTGATGATGATCCAGTAGTGATGATCCAGATCCAGTGATGATGCCCAGTGATGATCCAGATCGAGTGATGATCTAGATCCAGTGATGATGTCCCATGATGATCCAGATTGAGAGATGATCCAGATCCGAAGATGAAGATGACTGAAGACGAAGATGACTTAAAGACTCAAAAGACTTGAGATGTAGATGACGAGAAGATCCAGCTGATACAGAGAAGAAGACCAGTACTGAAAATTGTGTCAAAAGAATACCTTCCTACTTAAGAGGTAGTGTTGATGTATTTGTAACTTCGGAATGTATTCATCTATGTATCTTATATATTGTAACCCGATGTTTATTTCGGGATGTATCTATAATGTAATTGAGTCATGTTATCATGCCCCGATGTTCCGATCGGGAGGATCAATAATGTAAATAAGTCATGTCAATTCATTGTGGGTAACCCTCCGATTGTCTAAGGGTTAGAGTCCCCGCAGTTCCGGGGCACTAGGGTTATTAGAATCTCCTAGTAGAGGTCGGCTCTGGTAGGTTTTTAGTCATGTTGGGATTAGTATAAATGAAGAACTAGAGTCTCTCTTTATCAAAAAACTCATCCACACTCAAGTGTAGCGCATAGTTGAGGAAGGAGAAGACACCGGGGCTAGATAAGAAGAAGGTTACTGATGTCGAGAGATCACTTACTATTTTGGGATTTTACTATTTTGGTGCTGATTCTATCTTTGAGGAAGATGCGGGGTTTTCTCCAATTATGGTTTCCAAAAGGAAAAACATTGTGTTCATTGTCTCTTTTGTTTGATTGTTGTACTTGTTATTCTCTCAATTAAAGATCCTAATAATGCTAGCTTAATGTTGAAAAAATAACAGGAAAAAGTGGTGATCCTGCTGAGGTCAAAAGGCATCTACAGGGTCACCATGGATACATAAGTCGAACCAAACTCTGAAGTTGAGAAATCAAAGTTCTTCAATAGGATTGATGAAGCGTTTGGATTGTTGTGTCTTAGCATTTCGAGAGACTTGCTATTCCACATTGATAGTATATAGCTACCCCAAATGAATTATGGTTGAGGCTTGAAGCTATGTTTGGGAAGACAGATGAGATGAGAGGTCACCATCTCTAAAATGAGATCATTTCCTTGAATTCAGCTCATTATGAGACAATCCATGATTTCTTCATGAAATTCAAGTCTTTGGTGCTTCAACTCAAGCTATGTGGCATCGAAAAGAAGGATGAAGAGATGATATTTTCCATACTTTTCTAATCTAGGGCCATAGTACTTTTTGTTTGTAAGGACATTTCACTCTAGAAAGCTCACAGCCCGAAACTTGCAAATTCCATTACTAGCTAGCTTCATGGAGTCATTGACCCAAGAGAAAGATAAGCTAGTGCAGATAGGTACCATCAAATCCAGCAAAGACCAAGATCTTGTTGCAAGGGTTTTGAATCCATCCAAAGGAAAGAAGAAATCCAAGGGATTCAAAGCAACAAGACAAGAAGAAGCAAGACAAACCTAAATTTCCTGATGGAGGTTTGAATCCTTGCTAGGACAAGGACAAGAAGAGCAAGGAGAAGACCAAATGCACCTACTTCCATAAGGGATGGAATCCAAAGAGTGCATGTATAAAGAATACCATAGACATGATGACTTAAATTTTGGAGAAGAACAACATCCCAATCTAGAGGGTGCAAGGAAGAAGGATGGAGGTTCAGGCTTGGACAACAAAGAGAGGTGCCATGCATTGGTTATTGGTTCTTTATATTCTATCCTTCATCATTGATTCAGGAGCATCAAGGAACATGGCCTCTGGAAAATAATTCTTCACATCCATGTATTCATAAAATGGCCCAACTGTTCAAATGGGCGATGATTTAGAGATCCAAGCCAAGGGGATTGGCATGATCGATATTGAATATGAGTATTTCAATAATGTATTGTTTGTACCAGACTTGGCAGCGAGCATATTTTTAGTGTACCAAATGACACACACCGATGAATACAAGAGAGTAACATTTACTCTATATACAATGGATATAGCTGAAATCTCTACCAACAAGGTGGTGGCGTTGGGGTTTGTTGATCATCAAGAAAGGATGTACAAATTCTCTCATTTCCTTCCCTACTCCAAAGGGAAAGTGCTCATGTCTCATGCCAATGAAACTAGAAAGATGTAGCATGAGAGGTTCGCTCATATGAAGTACACATACCTCCAGGAATTGACCAAATCAGGCAAGTTGGAAGGGATTCCTCCTATCAAGACCTCCAATGGTGCATGCATTGGTTGTTTGATGGGAAAACATCCAGAGTGCAACTATGAGAAATGGGAAAACAAGGATAGCTACTCAAGTGCTTGGATTGGTGCATTCATATATTATTAGGCCTCTTACCACACCCTATTATGGAGGATCAAGGTATGTGTTGACCTTCATAGATTATTTCTCAAGGTTTTTCTAGGTTTACTTTCTCAAAATCAAATCTTAAGTCTTTGAGACTCTTAAGGTTTGGAAATCCTTGGTTGAGAATCAATGTGGGAACAAGATCAAAGTCCTTCAGACTGATAATGGTAACGAGTGTGTGAACAAGATTTTGCATTACCTCTGTGAATAATGTGGGATCCAAATGCAGCATTCGTTCCCCTACACACCACAATAAAATGGTGTGGCCGAGAGGAAGAATAGGGCGCTCAAGGAGATGACAACCTGTATGATTGAAACCAAGGATTTGAGTCCTAAGCTATGGGATGAAGCCATAAATTTTCTACATACATTCAAAACAAGGATATTCACAAATTAGTATATGGAAAAACACCATATGAGGCTTGGTTTGGTCACAAGCCAAATATTTCACATTTCAGGATTTTTGGCTCAAGGGCTTAGGCTAGAATTCCTTTAGAAAAGAGAAAATCTTTGCAGCCATAAAGCAAGGATTGCATCATGGTAGGATATGGTGAAGATACAAAGTTCTATAATATCTTTGATCCCTTAACTAAAAATACTTTCATAGAAATAAGTGTGCAATTCGAAGAAGAAGTCATTCCAGATCTCGAACTAGGACCGGGGGAATGCTCATCCCCTCCATCACAAGATGATGTAAGTGATGAATATTTTTCTGATATTTATGATATTTATGATTCTTATATGGTTGAATATTATGATGATGTTCATTTCTCATCCATTCTTCCCAAATGGGATGATAAAACCATAGAACCTGCAGGGGACTTAGCTGGAAATCCATTAGATCCTAGGAAGACTATATCACAATTTCACACTGCTTCCTTTGCAAGTGAATTTGTTCTTGTTGATAATTGATTCATTATGGTTGAATATTATCCAAAATAATATCAGGAAGCATCACTTTATCCATGATTGAAAACAACCATGCAAGAAGAGTTCAACTCTCTACAAGAAAATGAGACTTGGGAATTGGTTCCCTTGCCCTCCAAGAGGAAGCTAGTGTAATGCAAATGGGTCTATAGGAACAAAGTTTTTGATGATGGGTATGATACAAATTATAATGCCAGATTAATTTCCAAAGGATTCTCTTCAATCCAAGGAGTGGACTATACAAATACATTTGCATTGGTTACAAAGATGGACTCTATCAAGCTAGTTTTAACCATTGTTGCAAGAAAGCAATGGGAGGTTCACCACATGGATGTCAAAAGTGCATTTCTCCATGGTGAGCTATAGGAAGATATATATATGCAGAAAATTGAATTTTTCAAAGAGTATCCTTCTCTTGAATGTAGGTTAAATAAGTATCTCCATGGCCTCAAGCAAGCCCCAAGGGCTTGGTATGCCAAGATGGACAATTTTATGCTATCAGTTGGTTTTGAAAGATGTAAATCTGATCTTAATTTTTATTTACAGAATGTTGGTGATGTATTTCAGTTCATTGTACTCTATTTTGATGTTTTTTTTTTTATAGGTAGTTGCATCAAATAAATTGGGTCAATCAAAGCCTCTTTGCACAATGAATTTTCAATGACTGATCTTGGATTGTTGAAGCAATTTCTTGGTTTGGAAATTAAGCAATCTGAAAGAGGAATCAAGGTCATCCAAAAAAAGTATACTTCAGACCTGTTAATTAATTTTAATATGGATAAACATAATCAATCCAATTTCCCATTCCTTTCTTCTATCAAACTAGGTGAAGTTGGTGAATCTCCATTGGTGGAAAGCTCGTTTTATAGACAGCTAGTCGGGAGTTGTTGTATCTTAGTCATTATTGACCTGATTTAGCATATGTTGTAGGTGATGTATCTAGATACATGAAGCCACCTCATGAGATCCATTTTAAGGCATCCAAGATGATCCTTCACTATGTGTAAGGAACCAGACATTTCGAGGTGCACTATGTTGTTGGTTCTCCACTAGAACTAGTGGGATTTTCTGATTGGGATGGTGATCCCAATGACATCAAGTCCACTTCAGGTTATGTATTCATGCTAGAAAAAGGTCCCATATGTTTTTTAAGCAATAAACAACACACCACCTCCATTTCTTTAGTTGAGGCCAAGTATAGAGGAGCAGTGAACGCAGCTACAAAATGTGTGGTTGCAAGGTATTCTTCGGGAACTTGGAGTTGCACTTGATTCACCCACAATCATTTTGTGTGAAAATCAAAGTGAGATCAAGATTTAAATAGATCCAGTGTAGAGAAAAAGGACCAAACACATGCGCTACATCCGGATCTTGATGCATGATCAGGTGATAGCCTTGCAGTATTTACCATATGTAGAGAAAAGTATTGACATTTTCACCAAGTTCTTCACAGAGAAGACCTTCACCTATATAAGATCCCTTCTTCGAGTAGGTGATGCATGGTGATGGATACCATTCAATTTCCTATATTTGTATCTATGTCCATTTTTTAGGGGAGGTTTTGTTCCCATGTGGTTTTCCTCCTTACCTTGTTTCTATGGACAAATAAAATTTTCTGTTGTATGAGGTCACTTGAGACTTTGTTTCCAAGTCATCCATGATATAATTGCATAAGTTGTACTAAGTAAGGATTTATGGCGGGTTTTATAGTAATAATCCATCCCAATACCATAGTCTTATACCTTAGACACTTTTATTTGCTTCTATGCAGTATTTCATATGGTTTAGAATTAGGGAAATTAGCATTTATGATAGTTGAGGCGCTCTTGGTTGATCATTCTCCACAGTTGAGGTGCTATAGGTTGATAATTATAACAACCCAAGAACCCAAATTGATGAAATTAAACCATCATATGCTTCCCTTCCCCAATTTCATGGATTTGGTCCAAGTTGAGCTGGTAGTTCTTGGTTTACGTGGTTTTTGGATTGTTTTGAGCATTTATTGCTCTCCTAGAGCCACTCCCACTCACCCATGTGCTCACCCATGCCTATCATACCTTAATTTATGTTCCAATATGAATTTTCCATGTTCACACATGCATTCATTACTGTTTGGGATGATTAGGAGGCTCATTGGTCCACCTAGGGGGGTTTGAGGGCCAAATCTTGAGCCAACACTTGTATGCATTCAGATGGCCTCCAAGGCCTCGTGATTTTTCCCTATTTTATTATATATCAGTTCCATACATATTTACATGTTGGAGAGTCTTAATAATATCCATTATTGACTTCATGTGTGTATGTAAATTTTAGTCTTTCAACTATTTTGTGCATGTTTTGTAAACCATAGCGAATTGTGAGAGTTTCTACGGATCCTAGATCCATCTATGATTCAATACTCACACATATTGATCAATTAAATAACTAATTATTTTGAAATCATAGAGGGTATAACACACTTAACAAAATAGCTTTTGTCATAGATGAAATCCGTCACTTTATTGATGATCTATTATTGGTTAGTCCAAAATCAGTAAGATAGCTTTGGATGTGGAAAAATTTTTCCTATCCTCTTAAAATAGAAACGAAATTTGAGAAAAAAATTCTATTATCTCTGTCCCATATGAAAATATAATATTACAATTCTATAATATAACATAATCTACTTTCATGAATATAGAAAATAAATCCATCTCACCTTGATGAGTTCCAAAATGTTACATATTTTGTTGATAAGGAAATACAAATCAACAACCGTTTTTTCTACTTCAAATGCATTCATATATTTATGTATGACATAAAGAGCTTAAACATTGGAAAATTATAAACCACCTAAAGGAGGTTCGTGGGTTCTGGGATCATTTTACTTTAACACAACTAGAATGGGAGAAGAAGAGGTGTCTTCCACTAAAGCGACAATTATGACATAATCATCCTCAGAAGTGGAGAGATGAGGAGAATATGATAGAGAATATTGGGGGTCATATTTCATTGGATAAGTAACATTGGCATTATCATTTGGATGAACATACATTTCTCCTCTCTTGGAGATCATATTTGTTGTATATGTCTTGGTATTAGCATTGGTAGCAAAAGCTTTTGCATCATGTGATGGAGGAAAGATGCCTTCTTGTTAAAGAAATGTAACTTCGTAATATCTTCTATTTTGTATTATTATTACCCCTTTTGGAGATGTTCCTCCTCCGATTAGGGATGTCATTGATGTAATTTGTCATGTAAATTCTTGAGGTAAAACCTCTGTTGTAATTCGGGTTGGCAGTAACCACAAAAGTATTATTAAGTTGTAATGTTTAGTCTCCCAAGGAAAGTTTGCCCTGATTGGGATAATATGTTGTCCCATTTGGGTTATTATACTTCTCCACCGATCAATATAAATATGAGAGACTTCTCCCTCATTTGGACAAGAAGAAAAATCAAGCAGTTGCACAAGAGAGAGAAAGAGAAGTCCATATGGGAGAGAGGAATCATTTCAGGATTATTATTGGGGTATTATAAGCATTATCCTTTGGGTCATACACTGTACTTGGTTTAATTCTATATCGAGGAAGTTTTTCTGGGTTTTCTAACCCATGAGGGTTTCTTGGGATAAATCTATGTGTTCTTTTGTGTCATTGTGCTTGTCTTTATTTCAGTGATCCTTTTGTGTATGGTTATGATGTTATGATTCTAAATGTTATTAGATACTATATAACCATTGAAAAATTAACATGGTATCATATCCACCCTGAAAGAAATCTTTTTATAGCTGAAATACTGCTACAATCGCAGCTACTAAAGATTAGGGTTTCATGCTTGAAAACCCTAGAAAACAAAAACTAGTAATCTTGGGACTTTCACTATAACTAATTTTTGGATAATGATCAGGAGATGAAACTTTGACAGACTGAATATGAAATATGCGTGTACCTTGTGTGAAAGTTTCAGCCTCATATCAACTAGAATTAAGGAGATATGATTCCTCCAAATAAGGGTTCCAGCCTCCTCCAAAATACAGTCATAAACAAGTGACCTAGGGATAATTTTTGTATCTCGGGATAGGAAGGTGCAAATGACAATATTTTGAAGATAGGGCATGGACTGTAGTTTTCATGGTCAGAGGTTAAGACCCTAAAGGTGAAACAGTGACATGTGGAAGTCCGTACCAGTTTGTTATGTTGAACAGTCATAAAAAACAGACCTTGGTAAACCTCGCACAAGTCCAACTTGGAGAATCCAATTATTCTCTAACCTATGGGGTTGGAAAGAATACAGATTGGGATACATCAAGACAAATTTTCAGACCCAAAGGAGAAGGAACATCAAATATACGACAGGAACAATATCATGCAATTATGCAAAATAAATTGGAGAAAAGTAGGGCTACTTGTTCCGAGAAGTTCTCTCCACCGATTAGTTGAGAAATGAGGACTATAAAAATCGCCTTAAGAGAGAGAATTTGTCTATGGAATAAGTTTCTCATTTTGTGGATTTTCAGTTTTTGACATAAATCTTCTATCGAGGAAAACTAGGGCATCATATATTTTGCAGTTTTGTCCACAGTTTTGGGAAAATGAGTATGTTGCTTAGCCCACCTTGAAGAGGTGCATCTTTCTATCCAATCAGAACTGAAAGATACCTAAGTTGAAAAATTATGGTTTCTCTGTCAAAACCTAGGTCCACTAGAAGCATTATTCCATAAAAGCTTTCAAGCAAGCATCAAGTTAAAGAAGCCTCATTGGTAAGTTATATCCTCTATATTTCCATTTTAGGTTCTCAATATTATCATCATGACAAACAATACCAAGCTTGGGGATAAGCTTGAAGGAGCTAAGAAATATTGACCATGGAAGTATAGAATGCTTCTCATACTTGAATAAGCATGATTGGAGAATAAGTTGCAGATCCAAAGGGAGATGAAGACAAAGCATAATAAGGACTTATTCAAAGCCAAGAGGATTATTTTTGTCTCCATTGGATCTGACATGTATCATCCTTGAAGACTCCTAAGGATACATTTGATGAAATTTCCAACTTGTATGAAGGAAATAACATCAATAAGAAGATGATCTTGAGAATGAAACTCAAGGATGTAAAGATGCAAATGTCAGAAAACATTTAATCTTACTTCACAAGAATCTCTCATATCAAGGAGAAACTAGAAGCCATTGGAGACAATGTTGAATAAGTAGATGCAAAGATTACAACCTTTAATGGCCTCCCAATATCATGGGATTCATTGAATCAAGGAATATGTGCAAGAAGGAACCTGATATCCTTCAAAAAACTATGGGAAGAATGAACACAAGAAGAAGCTTTGCTCATAACAAGAGATGAGAAGATGGGAACAACTATAGATAAAGCTATCACATTTCATTCTAGAAGAAATCATAGAGAGAAGGAGGACCGTCATCACAATAGAAGACAAAAGGAATCCTTCCAACATTCGATACTACACTTTTGATGATAAGGGACACTACTCCATATATTTCCCCAGAAATAGAGGCTCCTTCAACAAGAAGTCAAACAAGGAAATACATCATGCTCACACTGCTGAAGATGATGAACCAACTAATTCAGAGAAGAAAAGAAATATTCCTCAAGTGATGAGGAAAATTAATTCTACTAGTGAAGGAAAAGACCATACTCTTATCCATCTTAGTATTTGGATAAGAAGGAATGCAGTTAGTGACACTCAGAACCAGTACACAGGTTCCCAGAATTAGATGAGGAAGTAGAAGGATCCAACCATTCTTACAAGGACATAATGATTAAGGAGTCCAACCACCAAAAACAAATATAGGTTCCCAGAATCAGATGATGGAGTATAAGGCTCCAGGACATAATGATCAAGCAGGACTCCACCCCCCAAACAAGAAAAGGCAGGTTCCCATAGTTAGATGATGAATTATAAGGCTCCTAGACATAAGGATCAAGAAGGAGTCCACCCACCAAACAAACAAAGACATGTTCTCATAATCAAATAATGAATTAGAAGGCTCCAGTTATTCTTATCAAGAAGGAATTCACCCACCAAACAAATAAAGATAAGTATTTGAATTTCCATTTCCTATATATCGTGTTGCTTAAATGGAATTTTTAGTTATGTACATATCTATGTTCAAGGATATGTATTATGAATAATAGAATGTTTGCATTAATGAATAGTAAACTAATAATATGAATGTGATGGGTAAGTGGCCTATGGTGCTATAAAATTCTCCATTAATACTTATCTAGAATGAAACCTCTTTACTGACATATTGGGATTAGTGCACAATACCAATAATGTTATGGTAGAGATGGAAGGCATCTAGAAAGCTTCTATGTTTATACAAGATATGGAAGAATGTTGTATTGGCTATTATAGTTGAACTATTATATCTTTATGCATAAGAATTTATTATTATGAAATATTTATAACCATGCTACCGATGTATTTGTCTTGTAGGAAATATCATGTACAATCACCTACAAGAAAAAAATGTGTTGAGAATGTAGTTTTCATTGATGTCAAAGGTGTTCATGAGAGACAAAGGAATAACCAGTACATATGGTAGCATGATAAGTTTAGCAATTACAAAGGAGAAGATTGAGGTTATGAGTCTTTGTGGTCGAGATAGTAAGACCAGAGAAACTATGTAATCAAATGAAGTAGTCTCTGTGACATGGATATGAAGTTATGGGCCTCTTGATAGTTGATAATATAGATCTAAAGCCAAAAAGAATCCAACAATATATGCTAGGTATTTATATGAAGATATGAAGCAGAAACAAAGAAGAGAGGAAGACAAATCCAGGTTTTTATATGAAGTTCTAAAGCAACATAGAGACCAAGAAGAACTGATTATCTGCATACTTGATATAAAGATTTGAAGAAGTGCAGAGATCGAAGAAAGAGTAGGAAGTGGAGATGTAGTATGAATGATAAAGCTGTTTAGACAATCGAGGAATAGAGAAACTATATCTTCGAGAGTGTTTATAAAATATTTATAATCAGCAACATGAAATTCTCTATGTGGATATTCATAACTCTTAGAAACAGCCTCATAGGATTCCGCAAAGAAATCAAGAAGATCCATAAAGTCATGGTGAGATCCACATTAGATCCATAGAATATCTAAGGATGAGACGAGATCCAACGGTCAGGAAGCTTCACGCATGAGATACAATGGTTGGGGATAAGATCCACAAATAACAGAAGGACGAGGTGAATTTTTGCAGTTAATCAAAATAGGATGACTGAGAATTGTTTCGTAGTAGATTGACGGTTAGGAAAAGTGTTGCAGGAAAGCCATTGTGAAAATGGAAAAGAGAACAAGAGTGAATTTCTGCAATAGTTCAGAGATGAATGGTGAGAAATCAACCCACATGAGATCCGACAGATAAGGATGAGCTCTGCATAAGACAGGTTGAAAGGTTGTAGATCAACAAATATTCGAAATTAGATGGCTCAGAATCATTCCACAATAAGATCAACGGTTGATAGTAGATCCGCAAGGAAAGCGGACAGGATAGAAGTTCCGCAAAAAAAATGAGATCCAATGACTGAGAAGTGATCCACTAAAATAGGTCAATGATTCTGAAAAGAAGTGCAGGTGCGGAAGCACTGAGTACAAAAGGGTTGAAGTTTTGGAAACATTGAATTTTCGACTTCTGCATTCGGCAATGCCGGAATGGAAGTGCAGGTTCGAAACTATGGAAATAAAAAGGGTCAAAGTTTTGGAAACATTGAGTTTCCAACTTCCATATCCCATGATCCGGAAGATCAATGGTTATAAATAATTCCATGAGAGATCAACGGTGCGGAAGGGCTAGTGTGGAAAGGTTAGAACCGGGTGTGGAACCGCAAAAATCGAAAGGTCAAAATTTTGGAAACATTGAGTTTCCAACTTCCACATTCCACAGTGTGAAAACGGAAGAGAGAGTGTGGAACAATGGAAAAAAAAGATCCAAGTCGTGGAAAATTTGATTTTCCGACTTCCACATCCCGCAATCCAGATGATCGATGGTCCGAAAGACATCCGTGAAAGATCGATGGTGCAGAAAGGTTAGTGCGGAAAACGAAAGGCGGAGAAGTGAAAAAACAACATTTGAGAATCTGAGAAATGAGTTTCTGACTTTTGCATCCCAAAATCTAGATTATTGACGGTCAGAAAGACATCCACGAAAGATCGACGATACAAAAAGGTTAGTGTAGAAAACGAAAGGCGGAGAAGTGCAAAAACAACATTTGAGATTTTGAGATCACAAACTCTACATCTTGTTGTTACAGCTGATTTTACCACACATGGTGAATCACACTTTTATGGCCTTCCCTGTCCCTCTGTAGATTCTTTAGACCCCATGGACCATTTTTTTACCTTTGATGTTTCCAAGATCAACCCTAAAAACATGCAATAATTGCCATACGTGACTTTTAATCCCTTTCTCATGTATATACGCGGATTTGACCCTTAAACCTATGTACATCGAGATGTGTGAAAAAGGCCAAACTCTTTTGGAGTTTTCCTTGATGTGGATCCAGCTCACTTGTCTCCCGGCCTTCCATATGCCTTGATATCACTCGGATTCGACCTTTCATTACCCCATTGAAGAGCTATATAAGGAACCCTTTGGATACATTAAAAGGGGAGGAATTGAAGAGCAAGAAAACTATAGGCCATTGTTGTCGGAGCTTATACTTGAGTCTGCATCCCTTTGTACCTTAGAGCAATTTTGTGTTCTTCCCAAGCTTGACTTTTGCTTGTGATATTGCTATCGAGAGATGGAGGATTGAAGTGGTGGAGGCCCAAGTGGGGGACTCAGTTTCTCCGATTCGCAGATGTGTCGACAGAGGTTGTCACTATTGTAATCTCTATTTTATATTAATAGAAATATATTTTCCTGTCCAATAATGTGTGTTTAAATGATTATTTGATCCATGGATGCTTTTAAATGCTTATATGTTATTGATTATATATGCTAGAGTAGGTCTAACACAATTATATATAGCATGCTTTTCTTGTTTGCTGACTGTTGAGGAAGCAATTTATCAATACAAGCTGGAGTTGGAAAGCTCAATGGGGATCTACATCAACTGTCCAGAATAAGGTACGAATCGAGATCCTTTAGTGTTAGATATTTGGTTTCTCTTGCATATAGGAAAGGATTGATTTCTGGAGTCAATCTGTCTATTGTGGTACCCCAAGCCATAGGAATTTCTCTCTGTAACAGAATTGGCGACTCTCCTGGGGACATTCCTTGTTTTTCTTTGGGGTTTGGGGGCACAATGTGCTTGATATTCTTGACTTGCTCTTTGTTTCTCCTTATTTTTGTGTTGCATTTTATAGTATGTTCATCCATTGAAGCTCCCCTTTATTGGTTTGACCCTTGGCCTGCTTTTTACCACTGTCTTCTCTGTATACGCAGGTTTTTGGCTAAAAGTCGTGTACATACATGGATGTTTGGCCAAAATTCACGTATACGCGAAGGTTTTTGGCCAAAATCCGTGTATACATGCATCTTTTTGGCCAAAAGTCACGTATATACACAGCTGTTCTTTAAACAGTCATGTACATCCTCCCTTTTGGTGAGTTTGATGTTGTGGGAAGTTGCTGGGTGGGTTGTGAGTGTGGTTGGGTCTTCCTTGGGTCTGATGTTGTCTATTGGATGCTTCTTTTATGACCAGAGACCACCTTTTCATTGATTTTTCTTTGAAATTAGTTTTAGTCATTTATCATTTTTGTTTTTCCATTAGTGCATTACTCTTTTCTATCTCGGTGTCTTGCTGGGCTTGTGTTTTATACTTGCTGCAGAAACTTGCTGCAGAAACTGAGAGTTTTATATGACTTTTATTGCATTTTTTTATTCTTTTATATTGAAAAATACAAAGTAGTTGCACTCTTGGTTGCATCTTAGATATGGATTTTAGGAGGTACTTGCATTGGATTGCTTGGATGAGAGTTGTATTTAGGATTTCATATAGGAAGGATTGCATTGACATTGAAGGAATGATTTTTTATGCATCTCATGTAGTGGCATACCCTATTTTTCATTTGACAAAGATTGCACTTAGCATTGTTTGTTATGGTGTGCATATTTAATTCACTGTTGAGTCATAACTTCATTAGTTGCATGACCATTTCCCTTTGAGTAATTGCAACCAATTAAAATCAACACATAATAAAATGAATTACACTCTTTTCTTTTATAGGGTGCATCAACAAGATTAGGTTTTAGAGTCTTAGAATAGTTCATTGTGAGTTAATTCTCCAAGACTACTAAAAAAAAACAAGTAGGTGTCTGTCTAGGTGAGATAGTGAAATCCTTGGTATAATTAGTGTTTCTCAGGATGCTCCTCTTACACGGGAGTTAAGCACAAGGTAGTGTGAGCGGTTATGATTGGGATGACCCCTGGTCATAACTGAGCAGCACTGGAGATATTTCTAGGGTTGTATTCGTATCTAGGGGCTCTTTCGAGATTTACTACCCTGCCCATACGGTCAATCCCGCTTGTGACTGTCCACCTGAGCATTGATTATATTGAGGTGACCTTAGTTTCCTTACCTAGGTTATCGAGGGGGTACTTCGTAGAGGTTATTTTGCAGGTGTCCCACCCAGGTAGGGGTCGGACAGCACAGTCGCTATATGCGTTGAAGCTGAGGGCCACTATAATTGGTTACGTACCTCTTCTTGTAGTGTATGGGAGTTTTGAGCCTCTCCTAGGTGAGACATACCTGCTGCATTCGGGAGCTCACATATCCTCCCCTTGTTTTGCTTGTATTTTGGCTGTATATTTTCTTAGGAGTGTGCTCTTTGTGCGCTAGTTGGCTTTCGGGATCATGGTTAATTGAGCATATTTATGCTCTCTTGAGTTTGGGTCCATTTATTTTCAGCATGCCTAGTATCCTATCACCCGTCCTTGGTCCTAGTACAGACCCTGGTGTCAAAATTGGGGGCATCACAGCCCCTTACCATGCTCATAGATTTGGGAATGGTTATATTCCATCCACTAATCCATTTGTGGAGGATTTTCATTCCCTTCAATCGGTCTTTACACTAGTGGTCACCCTCATGAGGGTGGTAGTGGATATGCAAATGTTGGGTCTTCACCTTACTTTCCTTCTTATGTCCCATCATCCACCACAGTGTTTCCTTTGAAGGTAGTTGTCATGATCAATCCTCCTTGTATCCTATAGTTTGGACTCTTTATTGACTATTTTGGGTTGTTTTGGACTAATATGGTTGTCATGTAGGGTCCCATTTTTGTATACTCTCTCCTATGTTTCGACCCATTCGTTCCTATCATAGGTATCATGTCTAAACTGGCATATAGGTTAGGATTTCACATCTGCTTGCATTTTGCATGACCTTATGACTGTTTCATTTTAACCTTAGGTACGAACCAATTCCATGGTATCGCGAAACCTTCATGCTGTTGTTAGAAGTGGTACTATGTGAATGGTAGAGCTTTCCTATAAATGGGTGTCCTAGTTAGCTCCCCTTTGCACTTAGTACCCATGCTATGAGTCCTCTCTTAGGTCCGAGAGTCCTTTGTATAGTACCACCATGACTTTGAGCAAGAGCTTCATACTCCTCTTGATCTTTTTGCTGGCCTTTTCCCCAGGACTCCCTTCTGTCAAGTTGTAATTGCATTATCATGAGTTTTTCCTACCTCATTGAGCCTTATGCTGGCTTCCCTGACTTTGATTATCAGCCATATAGCCTGAGCTTGTCTCATGTATAGCCATGCGGAGCCATTTTATATATCCTTTGTAGCTTGATTCCCTATTTTTACCAGGAGGGGACTTTCCCCTGATTGTCGCTATCCTACACATGTGTCCTTACATTGAACATATGTATGTTTCACTGCTTGGAGCTAGTTTGTTTTCCCATTTGACACTCGTATCCTCCTAGTCTATAAATTTAAAGCGATTTTATTCTTTTTCAATCTTTTCAAATATTTGAAAAAGTCCAAAAAAAATTAAAAAACCAAAAATCCAGACAAGAAAAGATGTTATCTTTGGCAGCAATCGAGTCGTGTCGCCTTTGAACAGAGCATTGTATATCACATCTGTTGGTTGGGTTAATAGTTTGACTTTAGGAGCTGTACTTGTTTATCTGGGTTTATCTCCACCGACTGGTTAATCTTCCAATTCCTATGGAGCCTCTGTCGATGCCTCCTATGTCACAGAGATGTTCCAATTTTGTATATCGAGTCTATGCTACCTACATTCAGTCACCATTTGCCTTTATGCTCTTGTTCAAAGGAAGTTGAAACCTGAGTCGACCATTCCTCAGTTATCTTGACTTTGCATGTCGGCCATTCCCGGTACAGTTACTGGTTCTTGCACCTTATGATTGAGTGCTTCCACATTATACAGCTTTGCTGAGTACCTCATGTTGGATGATTGGGGATGCCTTAATGCCCTCCTTCTAGCGTATTTCATCCCATCGACTTCAGATCATTTATTCTGGGATAGGAATCTAGAGTCATTTTTGAGTGCCTTGAGAGTTATAGTCATCAGTGGTAGTTTCTCTCACCATCGACATTTTTTGGGAATACATCAATTTTCCCTGATTGATGGATCCTCTCAAGTGTTTGACCTCAACACATTTATTCACACTTGTTAGTTTGCACTCTAGTACCTTGATTCCCATTTTCATTATATGTGGGTGATCTCCCGTCTGTTAACGGTATACATCAATGACCGGTAATCAGACGATGGACTACTATGTTTGACCTCGACTCCTCTATTCACATAGTAGGACATGTACTCACAGCGGTTTGTGTAGAATACCTTCCAGTTTGGTGGCATCTATTATATGCTACCTCCTTGATCATGCCAGTGTTCATGAGCTTTCAGCTCTCGTGACTTGATTCCAGTATATGTCAGACATTTCCAACCATTATGGAGATCTTGATCCATTATATATCTTCATCCTTCATGGAGATCATGATCCTTTGTATATATTCATCATGGAGACTCTGATTTTGTTTATATTATACGTGGCGATGACCACACATGTCATATTGTATCATGCCTATTCATGGCCATTGTACTCTTATGTATCCAGGACTATTATATCTACTTGCAGTTATATGCAGAGTTTTATCATTGTATTGTACTAATTGGATGGTTGTTTCTTCCACTGGGTTCTTCATCACTCCACTTCTGCGATGGACTTATAATGTATTTTGGCCATCATATGACCCTTATGACCTCACACATTAGGGGGCATCTGTTACAGCTGATTTTACCACACATGGTGAATCACACTTTTATGGCCTTCCCTGTCCCTCTGTAGACTCTTTAGACCCCATGGACCATTTTTGTACCTTTGATGTTTCCAAGATCATCCCTAAAAACATGCAATAATTTCCATACGCAACTTTTAATCCATTTCTCGCGTATATTTGCGGATTTGACTCTTAAACCCACATACATCGGGATGTGTGCAACAGGCCAAATTATTTTGGAGTTTTCCTTGATGTGGATCCAACTCACTTGTCTCCTAGCCTTCCATATGCATTGAGATCGCATGGATTCGACCTTTCATTACCCCATTGAAGAGCTATATAAGGAACCCTTTGGATACATTGAAAGGGGAGGAATTGAAGAGCAAGAAAGCTATAGTCCATTGTTGTCAGAGCTTATACTTGAGTCTGCATCCCTTTGTCCCTTGGAGTACTTTTGTGTTCTTTCCAAGCTTTCCTTTTGCTTGTGAGCTTGCTATCGAGAGATGGAGGATTGAAGTGGTGGAGGCCCAAGTGGGGGACTCAGTTTCTCCGATTCACAGACGTGCCGATAGAGGTTGTCACTATTGTAATCTCTGTTTTATATTAATATAAATATATTTTCCTGTCCAATAATGTGTGTTTAAATGAGTATTTGATCCATGGATGCTTTCAAATGATTATATGTTATTGATTATATATGCTAGAGTAGGTCTAACACAATTATATATAGCATGCTTGTCTTGTTTGTTGAGTATTGAGGAAGCAATTTATCAATACAAGCTGGAGTTGGAAAGCTCAATGGGGATATACATCAACCGTCCAGAATAAGGTACTAATCAAGATCCTTTAGTGTTAGATATTTGGTTTCTCTTGCATATAGGAGAGGATTGGTTTCTGGATTCAAGCTGTCTGTTGTGGTACCCCAAGCCATAGGAATTTCTCTCCATAACACCTGCTTTCTAGAAGATCAATGATCATGAAGAAAACTAAAGGAGATCAATGGTGCGGAACGAGTGAGACAAAAAGCAAAGTGCGGAAATTCACAACTCGTGATTGGACAATGGAAATTAGAGGTGAATGAAGATCAATGGATACAAGAGATTTGTTGTTCAACATGTAGGGGTGGAAACGTAAAGTTGGGAAACAATTTTATGACAATGGAGTGAAAAAAAATGAGGGCATGTGAATGAACACGCGAAAAAAAGTCAACCTCAAACCCTAGGCTGAGATTTTGTGTGAATTCAAACTCTCGGCCGAGAGTTTAATAAATCTCTCGTCCGATAATTTGAACCAATCACTGTGCTATATTTAAAAAAAACTATCGGATGAGAGTTTGAACTAAACTCTCGACCAAGAGTTTGGAAGATATTTTTTCGGCCGAGAGTTCATGGTCAACAAAACCTGTGAAGATATCTGGCATATTTCTTGAACCTGCAACTTCAACAAGCCCAAACCCCTGCAAATTTTAAATATTATGTGTCGCACTTGGTAGCAATAGATTCATCTCTGAATCTAGTTTCCAATTATATAATAATTGTTTCATTTCAATTTGAATTTCTATTTATTAATAATTTTTTTCTAAATGTTATCCCTTAAGAATTTTACTACTCTAAAAATCACCCGAAATGAAAATTCAATATCATAACAAAGAAAACACCAAAAAAATTGAAATCTTCATAGAGATCATAATTTCCTTGTCCTTTTCAAATGGGTACTTTTATTTTTTCCAATAAGAGTCACACTAAAAATAAAATGGAATCTCACCAACATGTGTCAATAATGCACCAATTTTTGAACTTATGTTTCCATAAATAATAAAAAATAGTTCTCAAGTCCAAAAACCTTAAAATATAGTCCATGCACAAGTTCAATCTGTGTATATTATGAGTATAAATTTCAGTTCCTTAAAATGAATAACTATCTCTAAGAAAAATGTGGTGCACATAGGTGAGTCATTATTTATACTTAAAATTTTAAAGTATGTGTCGTTGGTGGACATCAAATTTGCCCCAATGTATGTCAATAATTTAACAAAAAATGAGTACATAGCTAATTCAATTCTCTAAAACTTGTGTATTTACTTCAAGGTGATATTCCTAAGGGAGATATTAGTCTCAAGGGGTTGAATTTGAAAAACATAAACTTTTGCAGTTTGTTTTGTCAAAACACAAGCAAAAGTGTTTCCAAACTTCATGTTTTCACCCGTAGGTGAGTTAACCACCGGGATGGGAGCGAAATCATAAAAACAATTTAATTCTGGTTTGTTCTTCACCATTGATTGAGGTGTTTGAAAGATCCAACACCTAAGAATGATTTCTCCCATTAGAATATCCAAGTGTTTAAACCAAGAGACTGCATGCAAAATTATTGTGGAATCCAGGTTTGTGCTAACCAAATCATAATTCCTACTGTGCGGATTCACAATGGTGAAGAGGTGTGTTCGCAATGGTGATGAGGTGCACTTGCAATGGTGAAGAGGTGCGTCCACAATGGTGAAGAGGTGTGTCTTCAATGGTGAAGAGGTGTGTTCGCAACAACGATGAGGTGCATTCAAAAACTACGAAGAGAGGCGTCCACTGAAAACATGAGGGTATTTATTGACAGAGTGTTGAAGAAATTAATTGTCTTTGTGTTTATGAATAACAGAGTCCAAGAAGTGTATAGCTAACTAATAAAGATCATTCTAGTGTGGCAAGGTGGTGCTAGGGTAGGAAACATGCCTTCAGGGGGTTGTAGCCTCCTTCCAATGGTAGATGGTAAATAAGGTGTCATAACATCCTTTCTATAGTAGCTGATAAAACAGCGGGTCATAGCCTCCTTTCAGTAGTAGCTAATAAACCAGGGGGTCGTAACCTCCTTCTAGTAGTTGCTAGTAAATAGCGTGTGATACCATCCTTATCTGTAGAAGTAGGAAAAACTATATGTAAATAACAATTTTGTAGTAATAGGAAATATTCATGGTTTACCCAGTTGGGCTTCCACATTAAATTTGTGTTCTTTGTGTTCTTGTTGATTGTTTGTTTTAATAAGTACATAATAAATGTGCTTTTAAATTGTAAACAGTTACAATACTGATTCACGCCCAATATTTCAACAATTGGTATCAGAGCGGGTTCCTTCATCACAATTTAACCACTGGAAGGTTAGATGCTATTTAAAACCACTATGGATCAACAAGAAGGTTTAGCCACCAACAAATATCCATTGTTCACAGGAGAAAATCATGCTTACTAGAGTGTGAGAATGAAGTGCCATCTGATGTCCCTTGGATGGAAGGTTTGGGATGCAATTGTAAAGGAATATAAAATAGGTGATCAAGCACCTGCAGAAAATATAGAGCTAGGTCAATATGAAGGTAATTCCAAAGCCCTAAATTCAATCCTAAGTGGGTTGACAAATTCCATGTTTACAAAAGTTATGAGATGCAAGATTGCCAAACAATCCTGGGATAAGTTATAAATTCAATCCTAAGTGGGTTGACAAATTCCATGTTTACAAAAGTTATGAGATGCAAGATTGCCAAACAATCCTGGGATAAGTTAAATATTAGCTATGAAGGACCATCTAAGGTCAAGGAATCCAAGATTCAAACAAATAGATGGAAGTTTGAGACCCTAAAAATGAAATAAGATGAAAACATTGGACAGTACCTTCTAAGGGTAGATGAATTTGTAAATGTTATTAGAGGTCTTGGAGGAAAATTAAAACAAAGAGAAGTGGTGAGTAAGGTACTGATTACATTACCAATGAAGTATGACTCAAAAGTATCCACTCTAGAAGAATGCGATGACCTTGATGATGTGAAAATATATGACCTGTATGGAGTCCTCACTGCATATGAGATGAGAACGGGACTAAATGAAATCTCAAGGAAATAAGTAGCATTTACAACCTCGTCCAAAAATCAATCAGAGAACCTAGATGATGAGGAAGATCTTTTTATTAAAAAAACTTGAGAAGGGAATTGGCAAATATAAAGGAAAGTTACCCCCAAAAATGTTTTAACTGTGGGATAATTGGACATTTTTCCAATAAGTGTCATTACCTCATGAAGAATCCTGTTGGCATAAGGATAAATTTATATATAATAAGAATTTTAAGAAAAAGAAGAAGAACTTCTATTCCAAAGAAGATAGTGAAGATGCAGAAATCCTATTTATAGGAACAACAAATTCAGATGAGGAATCAAAAGTGGACATAGAATCTCAATACATGGCTCATGTTGATGAAATTGAAAAGAGTAGGAAAAGAAACAAAGCTTTGAAAGAGAAACTGTCAAAGTACCAAGAATAAATAAATCAAACTATTATGGACTTGAAGAACCAGCTTCAAGAGGCCAAGAAAAATGAAGAGGATCTAGTATTTATCCTCAAAGAGAGAATCCAAGACTCTGAGAAAATTGAAAAAGAGATAATCCAACTTAGAAAATGGGTTAATGAAAAATGTATCAATTCAAAGTTTGAGAACATCTCAAGGATCCTAGATGATATCTTAAGTAGTCAAAGATCATCATATGATAAAACTGGTCTAGGATAGACAAAGAAAAGGAGCCATAATATCTCCCTATCTCAAACCAAGGTGGCAATCAAAGAATCTATGAGGCACTAAAGAATCATGTTAAAAGGGAAGAAAGAAAAAATATTTCTCATCCTTCCCTAACAAAAACAGAGCTAATGAGGTATCTAAGAGAACAAAGACAAACAGAGATCAACAGATATTTTTGGGTCATTGTTACTCTTGTAATAATTTTGGTCATAAATCCCTAAACTACAAAGCTTATGGAAAGAGTTATCAACATAAAAAGGATATATCTAGTAAGCCAAAAGGACAAAATCATAACGTTTTTGGACCTCTTAAAAGATATGACATAAAGTGTTACAAATGTAATAACTTTGGACATATGGACAGAGAATGTAAACTAAGTAAGAATGTTTCAGTAGAATCTCAGAAACAATGGAAGAATATGGGTGTGAAGTAAGAAGCTAAAAGATTACTTAAACATAAAGGGAAATTCTATGGGTACTGTCATTATTGTCATGAGTTCGGTCACAAGGTTGTTGGCTGCAAAACTAAGGGAAAAGATTAAAGTTTAAGAAGGAAACAAGACACTAACACAGAAAATAATAAAGGACAAGTAAGAACAATACCTCATGAAAAGATATGGAAGAAAAAGTCAGATTGCGAAGACTCCAAGGATATCGAAGAAATAAGTATTTCGAATGTCAGTGAGGTCTCCAAAGATGATGATGAGCATAATAGTTCCATAAATAAGGATGTCATCCATTATGAGGAAAAACAAGATGGAGATTTAAAAGAATACACCAATGAAGATGAAGATAAAGGTGATGAAGAAGGATTTAGTGATGATTGTAGGATTCTTCAATAAAAAAATATCTCATGATTTAAAGAGAACCCTGAAAATAACATTAAGGGGGATCATATACTCAGGGGAGTTATAGAAGAGGAGGTGTTACGGAGAAAACTTCCTATGGCTTGGGGTGTACCACAACAGACAGAGCAATCATAGAAATCAATCCCTTCCCTATATGCAAGAGAAATAAAACATCTAACACTAAAGGATCTCGAAACATACCTTTTTCCGGACGGTTGATGTAGATCCCCGTTGAGATTTTTCCAATCCCACTTGTGTTAGCAATTTTCTCTCTCAACAACAACAAACAAGACAAGCATGCTATATAATGGTGTTAGACCTACTCTAGCATATATAAGCAATAATGTATAAGCAATTAAAATCATCCATGGATTCAATATTCATTTAAATGCACATCATTGGACAGGAAAAGATATTTCTATTAATATAAATCGATGATTACATGAGTAACAACCTATGTCGGCACGTCTGTGAGTTGGAAACTAAGTCCTCCACCTAGGCCTCCACCACTTCAATCCTCCATCTCTTGATAGCAAGCTCACAATAAAAGGCAAGCTTGGGAATAACACAAAGTGCTCCAAGGGACAAAGGGATGTAGACTCAAGTATAAGCAACCTACAACAACAATGGACTATAGTTTTCTTGCTCTTCAATTCCTCCTCTTCAATGTATCCAAAGGGTTCCTTATATAATGCTTCAATGGGGTAATGGAAGGTCAAATACGAGCTATCTTGAGGCATATGGAAGGCCAAGAGACAAGTGAGTCAAATCCACATCAAGGAAAACTCCAAAAATATTTGTCCTTTTGCACACATCCCAATGTACGCAGTTTTAATGGTAATATCCGCATGTATACGCGAAAAAGGGATTAAAAGTTGCATACAACAAATAACAGGTGTCTTTAGGGATGATCTTGGAAACATCAAAGGTACAAAAATAGTCCATGGGGTCCAAAGAGTCTGCAGAGGGACAAGGAAGGCCATATATATGTGATCTACCATGTGTGGTAAAATCATCTATAATAGATGCCCCCTAATCTGTGAGGTCAGAGGAGTAATACAATGGCCAAAATAAATTATAAGTCCATCCCAGAAGTGGAGTGATGAAGAACCAGGTGGAAGAACCAACCATCCAACAATATAATACAATAATCAAACTATGCACATGGTTGCAAATACATATAGAAGTCCCGGATACATAAGAGTACAATGGCCATCGATAGGCATGATATACAAACTGTGACATGTGTGGTCATCGCCACGTACAATATACAATAGATGATAATCTCCATGATGAAGATATACAAAGGACCAATATCTCCATGAAAGCTGAAGATATACCATGGATCAATATCTCCATAATGGTTGAGGATATCTAAAATACACTGGAATCAAGTCACGAGAGCTGAAATCTCATGAACACTAGCATGATCAAGGAGGTAGCATATAAGAAATGCCACCAATCTGGAAAGTCTTATACACAAACCACTACGAGTACATGTCCTACTATGTGAATAAAGGTGTCAAGGTCAAACACAGTAGTCCATCGTCTGATTACTGGTCATTGATGTATATCATTAACAAACGTGAGATCAGCCACTGATAATGAAAATGGGAATCATGGTACTAGAGTGCAATCTAACAAGTGCGAATAAATGTGTTGAGGTCAAACACTTGAAATAATCAATAAATTAGGGGACATTGATGTATTCCCAAAACTGTCGATGGAAAGAGAAACTACCACTGATGACTGTAAGTCTCAAGGAACTCAAAGGACTCTAGAATCCTATCCCAGAATAAATGATCTAAAGTCTATGGGATGGAATCCGCTGGAAGGAGAGAATTAAGGAATCCCCCATCAACCAACACAAGGTACTCAACAACATTGTATAATGTGGAAGGACTCGAACAAGATGTGCACGAACCAATAATAGTACCAGGAATGGCCAACATGCAAATTCAAGACAACTGATGAATGTCCAACTCAGGCTTCAACTTCCTCTGAACAAGAGCATAAAGGTGAATGGTGACTGGATGTAGGCAGCATAGACTCAATATACAAAACTGGGACATCTCTGTGACACATGAGGCATCAACTGAGGCTCCATAGGGACTGGAAGCTTAACTAGTCGGTGGAGGTCAAATCAAAGATATAAGTACAACTCCTAAAGTCAAACTACTAACCCAACCAATGGATGTGATATACAGTGCTCTGTTCGAAGGTGACACGACTCGACTGCTACCAAAGATAACATATTTTCCTGTTCGGCGTTTTAGTTTTTTTTTTTTGGACTTTTTCAGATATTTTGAAAAGCTTGAAAAAGAATAAAAGTGCTTTATAGTTACACATCTAGGAGGAGACAAGTGTCAGGGGGAAAACAAACTAGTTCCGAGCGGTGGAACATACCCATTCTCAATGCAAGGAAACATGTGCAGGATAACGGCACTCAGGGGAAAGTCCCCTCTCGGTAAAAAATGGGGAATCAAGCTACAAAAGATATATAAAATGGCTCTGCTTGGATAGACATGAGACAAGCTCAGGCTATATGGCTGATAATCAAAGTCAGGGAAGCCGACATAAGGCTCAATAAGGAAAGAAAAACTCATGATAATGCAATTACAAATTGACATATACAAGGGAGTCCCTAGAAAAAGGCTAGCCTAAAGGTCAAGAGGAGTATGAAGCTCTTTCTCAAAGTCATGGTGGTACTATACAAAGGACTCCCACACCCTAAAGGAAAAATGTCGACATGGGAACCAAATACAAAAAATTATCTAACTAAGGCACCCATGTATGGTAAAGCTCTACCATTCACAACATGTCACTTCTAGAAGTAGCAAGAAGGTTCCGTGACAAGATGGAATGGGTTCATACCTAAGGTTAAAATGAAATGATCATAAGGTCATGCAAAATACAAACAGATGTGAAACCTAACCTATATGCCAATTTATACATCATACCTGTAGTAGGCACGAATGGATCAAAGCCACAGTCAAACCACACTCAAAACAGACTCCTACATCATCAAATTAGTTCAAATGGTCCAAAATGGTCAAAAACTATAGAAAGTGGGTAAAAAATTCAAAAATTTTCTATAAATAGTAAAAAATTTAAAAATTTTCATATCATTTGAAACTTTTACCCAACATAGTGTATTTGAGTTCAGAACTTCCGAAGCAAATTCTGCGAGAATCGTCCGGCGGAATCTCTCCCCGTTTGATCCAGGTAGGTCCTCATGCACTCTTCTTCCTATTCCATGCAAAAATTTTGAATTTTCATGGTCCAATTAATTTTTTGAGCCATCTATAATTGTGCATTTCAGCCCACATGGAAATCGAGGTTTTTTCAGTGTATAGGGATCGTCATACGTGGAAAAAGCACCCAAACCCACATACATACGCGGCTGTTTTGAGAACAATCGTGTATAGGGACGCAAAGAAGATTTTCAAAGGCAATAACTGATCGAACTTTTGGTTTTTTGTGCAGGATGGTGTTAGAGTGGAGGGAAAGAGAGCATGGTGATGTGGAGGAGGTCGTACAAGGTGAAATTATGGCCCAACAAGCATTACCGACATGTGGTCTATACAAGTTTTGGTGTCTTGGCAGCCTGAGGGCCAAACCAAGACTACTCCAGCTGCTAGTGGATTACTGGGATCCAGACTCTAAGACTTTTCAGATTAACAGGATGTCGCTCAGCATTGAGGTTGAGGACATATACTTTATCACTTGTTTGTCCTACTGAGGAGAGATGGTGAATCTTCGATCTCATGGGCTAGGAGGCGGGTTGACTATTGACGAGTACATAGCTATGTACTGCTTTCCAGAGACAGAAAAGGTTGGGAGTCAAATCCCGACAAACTCTATCGAGTGATAATATTTCCTTTTATTGTGAGCTTGCTATTGATAGATGGAGGATTGAAGTGGTGGAGGCCTAGGTGGAGGACTCAATTTCTCCATTTCACAAATGTGCCGACAGAGGTTGTCACTCATGTAATCTCTGATTTATATTAATAGAAATATATTTTCCTGTCCAATGATGTGCATTTAAATGAATATTGAATCCATGGATTATTTTAATTGCTTATACATTATTGATTATATATGCTAGGGTAGGTCTAACACCATTATATAGCATGCTTGTCTTGTTTGATGTTGTTGAGAGAGAAAATTTCTAACACAAGCGGGATTGGAAAAAGCTCAATGAGGATCTACATCAACCTTCCAGAATAAGGTATGTTTCAAGATCCTTTAGTGTTAGATGTTTTATTTCTCTTACATATGGGGAAGGGATTGATTTCTACGGTTTCTCTGTCTGTTGTTGTACAACCCAAGCCATAGGAAGTTTTCTCCGTAATAGAATTGGCAACTCCACTGGGGACAAAGGGATATAGACTCAAGTATAAGCAACCTATGGCAACAATGGACTATAGTTTTTGTGCTCTTCAATTCCTCCTCTTCAATGTATCCAAAGGGTTCCTTATATAATGCTTCAATGGGGTAATGGAAGGTCAAATCCGAGTGATCTTGAGGCATATGGAAGTGCAAGAGACAAGTTACTCAGATCCACATCAAGGAAAACTCCAAAAATATTTGGCATTTTGCACACATCCCGATGTACCAGGGGTTAAGGGTAATATCCACACATATACATGGAAAAGGGATTAAAATTCGTGTACAACAAATAACATGTGTTTTTAGGGATGATCTTGGAAACATTAAAGGTACAAAAATAGTCCATGGGGTCCAAAGAGTCTGCAGAGGGATAGGGAAGGCCATATATATGTGATCTACCATGTGTGGTAAAATCAGTTATAATAGGAGGCACAATCTCAGGGGTAGATATGATGATAGGGGGAGTTGTCAGAAAGAAGAAAGACAGGAAATCCTCAATGGCATAATAGGCTATCCTTTGTCATTGTTGTCAAAGGGGGATAAGGTTTAGAGATTTCCATCAATTCCAAAGGGGGATATTGTTGAGAATGTAGTTGTCATTGATGTCAAAGGTGTTCATGAATGACAAAGGAATAACTAGTAGATATGGTAGCAGGATAAGTTCAGCAATGACAAAGGAGAAGGTTGAGTTTGTGAGTCTTTGTGGCTGAGATAATAGGACCAGAGAAACTATGTAATGAACTGAAGTAGTCTCTGTGATATGGATCTGAATTTATGGGTCTCTAGACAATTGATAATATAGATCTAAATCCAAAAAGAATCCAACAATATATGCTAGGTCTTTATATGAAGATCAAAAGCTGAAACATAGAATATAGGAAGAAAAATCCAGCAAAATGGTAGGTTTTTATATGAAGTTCTAAAGAAACATAGAGAGCAAGAAGAATTGATTGTCTGCATACTTGATATAAATATTTGAAGAAGTGAAGACATCGAAGAAAGAGTAGGAAGTGGAGATGCAGTATGAATGACAAAGTTGTTTAGACAATCAAAGAAGAGAGAAACTATATCTGTGAGAGTGTTTATTTATAATCAACATCATAAAATTCTCTCTGTTCATCTTCATAATTGTTAGAAATGGTCATAGAGGATTCCGCAAAGAAATTAGGAAGATCTACAAAGTAATGGTGAGATCCACATTAGATCCGCAGAAGATCTAAGCACAAAATGAAATCCAACGGTCAGGAAGCTTCCCGCACGAGCTCCAACAGTTACAGATAAGGTCCACAAAGGACATAAGGACAAGGTGAAGTTCCGTAGTTAATAAAAATTGGAAAACTGAGAATTGTTCTGCAGCAGAGCGAAGGTATGGAATAATTTTGAGGGAAATCCATTGCGGAAATGGAAAAGCAGACAAGAGTGAAGTTCCACAATAGTCTAGAAATGAACGGTAAGCAAGCATCCCTCATTAGATCCGATGGATGAGGATCAGTTCCACACAAGATAGGCGGAAAGGTTGTAGATCAGTAAATATTCAAAATCGAACAACTGAGAATCAGTCAGCAAGAATATCGATGGTCGATAGTAGATCCGCAAGGAAAGCAGACAGGACAGTAGTTCTGCAAACAAAACCGAGATCCAACTGCTAAGAAGTGATTCACTAAAATAGATCAATGGTTCAGAAAGGAGTGTGGGTGCGGAATCATGGAGTGCAAAAGAGTCAAAGTTTTGGAAACATTGAGTTTCTAACTTCCGCATTCTGCAGTGCGGGTACAGAACTGCGGAAATAAAAAAGGGTCAAAATTTTGGAAACATTGAGTTTTTGACTTCTGCATCCTGTGATCTGGAAGATAAATGGTCAGAAAGAATTCCATGAGAGATCTATGGTGCAAAAATGCCAATGTGAAAAGGTCAGTGCGGGCGTGGAACCATGAAAATTGAAAGGTCGAAGTTCTGGAAACATTGAGTTTTTTACTTCCACATTTCGTGGTGTGGGAACGTAAGTGTGGGTGAGGAACCACAGAAAACAAAAGATTGAAGTCGTGGAAAAATTGAGTTTCCAAATTTTGCATCCCGCGATACGAATGATCAACGGTCAAAAAGACATCCATGAAATATCGATGGTACAGAGAGGTTAGTGCAGAAAATGAAAGGCAGAGAAGTGTGAAAACAACGTTTGAGATTTTGAGATCCCACACTCCGCATCATGCATTCCATAAGATCAATGGTCACGAACAAACCTAAAGGAGATCAACTATGCAGAATGGGTGAGGTAGAAAGCAAAGTTTGGAAAGTCACAACTCGAGATCGGACGGTGGAAATTAGAGGTGAATGAAGATCATGTCTACAGGAGATTTCGTTGTTCAACATGTAGGTTTAAACCACCGGGATGGGAGCGAAATCATAAAAATGATTTAAGTTTGGTTTGTTCGTCACCATTGATTGAGGTGTTTGAAATATCCAATGCTTAAGAATGATTTCTCTCGTTAGAATAGCTAGGTGTTTAAACCAAGAGACTGTATGCAAAATTATTATGGAATCTAGGTTTTTGCTAACCAAATCAGAATTCCTGTTGTGCAGATTCGCAATGGTGAAGAGGTGCATTCACAATGGTGAAGATGTGTGCTCTCAACGATGAATAGGTGCATTTGCAATGGTTAAGATGTGCGTTCTCAATGGTGAAGATGTGTGTTCACAACTGTGAAGAGGTCCATCCAAAAATTGTGAAGAGAGGCGTTCACAAAAAACATGAGGGTATTTATTGACTGATTGTTGAAGAAATGAATCATTAGAGGAAATTTGAGGTCTAAAATGGGCCTCCTAAGGAAAATAATAAAATAATAGTTAAAATAATAAAATAATAGTTTTAAATTTTGGAGGAATAATGAAAAAAATACTTTTTTTGTTCGTATTTTCGACATATATCCTTGTGTTTTTACTCAAATTTTGAGCGGGAGAGCTCGTTGGACGTGGAATTAAATTCCGCATCCAACGAGCTCTCCCGCTTGGAATTTGAGTAAAAACACACGGAGACATGTCGAAAATACGAACAAAAAAATATTTTTCTTTTATGACATATATGTCAATTCNTATTGAAATTCTATTGGTTCTTGAATTCCAACTCACAAAATTTATTGTTGGCACGTTTTCTTATAAGGCCCATTTTAGACCCCAAATTTCCTCTAATGTGTCTCTGTGTTTACGAATAAGAGAGTTGAAATAATGGATATTTGACTAATAAATATTAGTCTAGGGTGACAGGGTGGTGCTAGGTCAGGAAACAAGCTTGCAAAGGGTTGTAGCCTCCTTCCAATGGTATCTGGTAAATAGGGTGTCATAGCATCCTTTCAATAGTAGCTGATAAACCAAGGGGTTGTAGCCTCCTTTCAGTAGTAGTTGATAAACCATGGGTCATAGCCTCCTTCCAGTAGTTATTGGTAAATAGGGTAGGATACCATCCCTCTTTGTAGAAGTAGGAAAAATTATTTGTAAATAACAATTTTATAGCAATATGAAGTATTGGTGATTTACCCAATTGGGCTTCCACGATAAATTTGTGTTCTATGTGTTATTGTTGATTGTGTGTTTTAATAAGTAAATAATAAATGTGGTTTTAAATTGTAAAAAGTTACAATACTGATTCACCCCCCCTCTCAATATTGTCCAGTATTTCAACAGAAGGATGAGACTTGTTCCTAAGAAAAAGTGACAACAATTCAATTAGAAGATACAATCCAATAAATATACATGAATATGAATCTGAATCTCCCAGGGTCAGAGCCACCATGGTGGAAGAAAGAGGTTCAGAAGAATATAAGAATCATATGAACTAAAGAAAGAAGTAGATCCACCTCGAGATATGAAGACCACATTGGGGATGAGAGATAATTCAAGATCAAGAAAAGTATGACAAAACTTTGAATTAAAGTAAGAGGCCTCATATACACTCTAGTTACGTGGCACATTTGAGATACATCATTGATGCAAACCCTTCCAGCTATGAATAAGTATCCAAGGAGAAATGGAAGAATCTATGATCAAATAGTACAAGTTGATAATGGAGAATGATGTCTAGGATTCTTTTTCGAGAACTGAAGAGAAGTTCAGAACATCTTCCATGTAGATCTACAAGATTAACTATGCAGCATATGGAAACATCAAGGGATACAAAGCAAAGCTCATGGTTTCTCTCAGAAAGAGGGATTATACTTTGTCATGAAATACTCCATTGACAAAGACGCACTTCTCCAGTGAAGTAAATGTGAATATTGAGCAGAGAACCACATGTGCACAAATGGATTTGTACGAGCTCAGAAGGCACCCATGGATAAGCACATCCAGTTACAGATGGATACATAGAAGATCACTAGAAGAGGATGGTATTTGTCACTCCAGTACAAAATGTTTCAATACATAGAGTAAAAATATAGAGGGAGGATGATGCTCAGCTTCAAAGGGCATCACTGTAGAAGATATTTGAGTTCCACATGGTACGACAGGATGGACAGATTCCTAATGGACTAAGGCTTTACCAAGAGTAAAGTGCGTTCCAACATTTACTTTAAGGTTGAATGCAGAATATTGGGATATGTCGATGACATGATAGGATGAACTCATTGCAGATACAAAGAGGAAGTGTTGAAGACAGAAAGAGCACTTCAGGATGTTTGGGATCAGGTGTGATCTCATGGATTAGCATAAAGAGGTTGAGTACATTGCAGCATTTTCAACCTGTAGCGAAGTAATGTGGCTTCAAAAACTATTGGAAGGATTGTTTATTGTGACAACCAGAGTTTCACCAAGCTAGCAAACAACCCAGTGTTTCATAAAGTCTAGGATATGGTGCAGAGAGGAGCCACAAATCTCCAGTATGTTCCTACAAAGGAATACGTTGTTGATGTGGTCACTAAGCCTCTATCTCATCTAATGTTTGAAAACTTTTGAGACAAGCTTGGTGTATTCTGAAATGACCTCCCTCGAAAGAGGGAGTGATGATGAGAGAATGAGATGGTAATGGTATTCCAATATATAGAAGGCCAGACACATTTTCTAGTATGATGGATGTACAAGAAAAGAACGATGAGACTTAGTGGTATAGTCACTGTATAGAGAGCCTGATTGTATCTTCGTGGGTAGATCCAAATATGGTTGGTGACATTATCGAGGGTGGATCCTAGTATGACTAGTCGTATCACTAAGGGTATATCCCAACATGGTTGGTGGCATCCTTACAAGGAATATCATAGGAAGTTTGGTCGTATATTCAAATAAGAATATCCCAATGAGATATGGCCCTGTGGATGATAGTACTCTCTTTTAGAGAGTGATCCTACATTCACTTGTAGGATGGTTCCGTAGACAATAACACTCTCTTAAGAGTGATCCTAACACTAATAGGCTGAGGATGGTCTATGATGATAGTACTCTCTTCTGGAGAGTGATCCTACATTCACTTGTACGATGGTTCCATGGACAAGAACACTCTCTTGAGAGTAGTCCTATCACTAATAGGCTGAGAACGGTCCGCGATGTTGAGTGGTCCTCTATAAGGACGGTTCTGTGGATAAGAATACTCTCTTGAGAGTGGTCCTAGAACTGATAGGCGGAGGACAGTATGTAATGATGAGTGGTCCTCTCTGAGGACAGTTTCATGGAAAAGAACAATCTCTTGAGAGTGGTCCTAGCATTGATAGGTTGAGGATAGTCTGTGATGTTGAGTGATCCTCTCTTACAATGGTTTAGTGGACAAGAACACTCTCTTGAGAGTGGTCCTAGAACTGATAGGATGAGGATGGTCCACAGTGATTAGTCCTGCATTTACTTGTGGACAGGTTCCTGCACTCAGTTGCAGATGATGATGTTCCAGCATTTAATTATGATGTGGGTGATTTAGTTTAGTGTTTATATATTGATAGTGCAGGTGATGCTCGAGATGATGGAAGATAGAATGATGCTCAAGATGATGCCAAATATGATGCTCGAGATGATGATGCTTGAGATGATGTCAGAGATGATGCCCGAGATGATCATGCTCGATATTATGATGCTCCAGATGATACCATATGATAGAGATGTCTGTGATGATGATGTTACAAGGATGATGATGATGTTGATGTAATTGTGAAGACTTCTTATGACATATATATTCACCAGTCAATTGTACATACATATTATTGTATTGTAGAATACATTCCTTATTAAGAGGGAGTGTTAAATAAATGTAATTATGAAAGATATTCTATTTTTTATTATTATTACCCCTTTCAAAGATGTTATTCCTTTGGTTAGAAATGTCATTGATGTAATTGGTCATGTAAAGTCTTGAGGTAAAACCTCCATTGTAAGTCGGGTCAGGAGTACTCACAAAAGTATTGTTAAAATGTAATTTTGATTCTCCCAAGGAAATTTTTCCCTGATTGGGAGGATAGGCTAGCCCAGATGGGTTATTATACTTCTCCAGTGATTAGTATAAATAGGAGAGGTGCCTCCATCATTTGGACAAGCAGTTGCACAAGAGAGAGAGAGAGAGAGAGAGAGGAAGTAGTCCGGGATTATTCTTTGGGTATTATAAGTCTTATTCTTTGGTTCTTACACTATACTTGGTTGAAGTCTATAAAGTTTTATTGGGTTTTATTCCCCGTGATGGTTTCCCAAGATAAATCTCTATATTCTTTTGTGTGGGTGTGCTTGTCTTTGTTTCAGTGATCCCTTTGTATATGATTATGATGTTATGATGATAAATTTTATTAGATATTGCATAACCATTGAAAACTTAACATTTCTTGTGAAAAAAAAGGAAAACATGAGAACTAGAAGAAGGTTGAATAGAAACACCAACATTCCTATATTCTTGTTAAAGAATGGGACCCCTCATCAAGAAAAAAAATTGGAGATTGGAATCTATGAAAAGGTTGTAAACTAGAAAATAAAGAAAAGGATATGAAGATAAATTCCAATAGTTTTTCACATAATATCACTAAGTAGAAGATTCAAAACCATTCAAAGAATTGAAAAATTAATATCAGGTAAATTTTTAGGGATAAAATTTAGCCCATGGGCTAATGTTTTGAGATTTTTTTTCCAAAAACTATTTGTGATTGTCCATTTTTTTCATGTATGATTCACCCAAATTCCATAGGATAAAATGTTTTACTCTAAAAATTACCAAAATTGTCCAAAAACTATATACAACCCTTAGAAGCTTGAATGTTTTTTAAAAAATATATCCAAACATTTTGTGGTTGCCAATTTAATAATTAGTAATATTCGCCAAGGTTTCTACACTTTAAGAAAATTATGGATCCTTAAATTTTTCCTCAATATCAAACCAGAGGACAACATTTTCATGCATTAAATTGACATAGTTGTATTCGACTAAACATCTACACTTAAATCCAAAGTGTCAAGGTAGGATAAAGGTAAATATATGTGGTCCAATTGTTTGGATATTTGGAAGATTATGCAAAAATGAACACACAACTTTTTTTCATACGTGAATGACGAACTATTTACTCTCAAATTAGCTTACTCCTATTGCACACAATGAAAATGGATTGAATTACACACTCAAAAATATATAATAAATCTATTATACTAGAGGTTTTTCAACAAATCCTCTCTATGATATTTCCCATAGACAATAAATCTGTTGTTGGAGAATCTAACTCATGGATGTTGTAAGTGAATGCATGAATTGTTGAGTTGGTAACTAGCTTAAAGATGGCCTATAAGGAGACATAATAAACGCATGCATTATCTAGAACAATATATGGTTTATCTTTATTAGTTGATATAAAAATAAGGTGGTTGTCTATGATAAGGGAACGATGCAAATTGATCAACATTATCCCATGACATGTATTGAGATTCATTGATCTATTAAGTAGATCAATGGATAAAAAAATTGAATAATGTATAACTACCATTGATAATGAATAAAAAATATACTAATATAGAAATTTTGTGTGTTTAATCTCTATTTGTATCACACCTTTCTTATATATGTCTTCTCACCAAGAGTTTTACAAGGTTTATAATTCGGTAAAAATTCACTACAATCTTACAAGGTTTTATAATTATGTGAAATATTCACACATATATTACAAGATTATATAATTTTGTAAAAGATTCACCAAATAATTATATGAATTTTAGATTATTGATAAAGTAGACTTTCCATTTTCCCATGTATCATGGGGAGTCACTCATTCATTATACATATAATTTGTTGGGGGGGGGGGGGGGGGGGGGGGGGGCGTTCTTAAAATTTTCCATGTATCCAACTTCATGCAAAACATGTATCCTCTTGATCTCCATACTCGGGACCATTAAGGACAATTAGAGGAGAAAGGAACTAGTGAAAACATGGAAAATGCTATTGTACCTTACTCACCTGGAAATTATACCCTGGCAAAAGGTTTATATACTATTTGGCAAATTGTTTCATAGAAGAATACACTGAATCCTAAAATGAATCTTTTAAGTTTTTCCAGGAAAATATTCAAATATCAATAGTCAATTATAAATATCCTAATTACAAAAATTGTTAAACATGATACATAAACATTTATCATCTTTTACCTAAGATTATAAAGATGTGGAAGGGATCCCTCCATCCATATTTACCCATCATATCTATATCCAAGATATATTTAGTCCTTTTCGACAACCACAAAAGAAGATGAATCCACTTAAGGAAATGGTTAAATAAGGACTTCATAAACTTTTAACTATTGGTATTATCTACCATATCTCAGAGAGTTAGCATGTTTCCCCTCTTGTGATTGTTCCAAAGAAAGGGGGTAAGTAGCTTATCTATGTGGATTAACAAGAATTGAATAAGGCCACCGAAAATATCATTTTCCTTTACCATTCATAGATAAAGTTTTAGATTAGCTATCTGAAAAAAAAAAATATTTATCATTCCTCAATGGCTATAAACATATTCAAATTGCCCCTAAAGACCAAGAAAAAACTGCATTTACTTTCCCATGGGGAACATTTTCATATATATTCCTCCCCTTTGGACTTTGTTTTGAGTGTCTTTTTAGACCTCATCCGTAACTATGTATGGGTATTCATGGATGATTTTACAACATTTGGATCTAACTTTGATGAATCCCTCTTAAAACTAGAAAAATTACTTCAACGATGTAAACAATCCCAACTATCTTTGATCAATTAAAAATGTTATATGATGATGACATAAGGGATCGTAGTAGGCCATCATATATCACAAAAAGGAATTCGAGTAGACCCTGCAAAGGTGAATGTCATACAAAAACTCATTATTCCCTAAAGACAAAAATATGTTCGAAGCTTCCTAGGCCATGTTGGCTACTATCATAGATATATCCAAAAACTTAGAAAAATAGCATCTCCTTTTTTTGTTCTCCTCTCTAAAGATGTAGACTTTATTTGGACATTATCCTACCAACTAGCCTTCGAGACACTAAAAACCAATGTCACATTTTCCCCTATTCCTAGATGACCTAATTGGTAATTATGATTTCATGTTTATATTGACGCATATGATAAATATTTGTGTGCATTATTAGGACAGAAGGAAGAATCAACCATGCATGCCATTTATTATGTAAGGAAGAATCTTATCCATGCAACGCTGAATTACACGGTGATAGAAAAAAGAGTTGTTGGAAGTAGTTTTTTCCATTAACCAAGTATCATTTATTTCTGCATACTAATCATGAAGATATCACATATATTATGAAAAACCTATTATAAATGGTAGAATCATTATATGGATTTTTATTCTACAAGAATTTGACATTACTATAATTGATAAGCTTGGTTATGAGAATGTTCTTTCATATTTCTTTCCCTAGATTAACCGATCTAATAAAGATGAACCAATTAATTATTCATTTCTATATGAACATATTTTGGTTGTATTCATTCATACACCTTGGTTCATAGATATAACAAACTATTTGGTAGCAAACAAGTCTCTCCAGCGTTTCACCTCCCAAGAAAAAGAAGCATTGATAAGAAAAAGTGGTACTTTCACATGATAAGTGGTTACCGATTCAAGTTGGGACTTGATCAACTTCTTTGTCGTTGTATTAAAGAATATGAAGTATATGAGATTCTAAAATAATCCAAAATGAGCCATGTGCAGGGAACTTTGTTGTAAAAATAAATGCTAGGAAAATCCTCTCCACCGATCACTTCTGGACAACGCTTCATAAAGATTCCAAATAATATATGAATAGGTGCGATGCCTGTCAATGAGCGGGTCAACCCACCTAGTCAAGGTAAATGGCACTTCATCCATATAATATTTCTCTATATCCATTCAACTGTTAGAAAACAGGACCGCAGAGCAATAACAGATATACAGTTAAATCAATAAACAAGATGCAAAACACATTAAAACATTACAGAGAGACACAGATATAACATGGTTCACCCAAACGATGGGCTACATCCACAAAGAAATTTTCCAGTCCTTTTATTACAGTCTAGAAAGATGAAGGGATACACCCTGTAGCAAAACTGCTGCACTTCCTCTTAACGCTCTCACAGTCTCTCTTCCAATATAATACAATACCATACCTAGTTGATTTACAATGATCTCTTTTATAGGGGAAATACAATGGGAAAATTCTAGGGTTAACCCAATACCATGGGTCAGCAATACTGTTTTCCAACACACATCCCCAAAAAAAAAAATCGGGGGCTCCGCCCCCGAACCCCAAGGCAGGGGGAATGAGTGTATAGTACTCCTAGGTTACAATCACAACTTAATAATATCTCTAGATCTAGAATATTAGGCTCCACAACCAGCAATCTCCCACTTGGAGACTAATCACAGCAACTGCACTTGCTGGACTATGTTCTGGACCTTGGACTTGGCAAATTTCTTCTTTTCACCTTCATGTTCTAAGTCCAACAGAAACCAAGCAAGAACTCAGTTTATCTATGGTTACTCCCTTTGTCAACATGTATGCAGGATTCTAGATATTTGAATCTTTTCCAGTTTTAACAGTTCTTCATCTAGAACAGATCTTATGAAATGGTACTTGAGTTGTATATGTTTAGTCCTCGAATGAAAGGCTGAGTTATTTGCAAGATGAATGGCAGTCTGGATGTCACTGTACAACCTACTATTCTCTTGTTTCTTACCCAATTCCTCCATGAACCTCTGCTACCAAATCATCTCCTTACTAGCCTCTGTAGCAGCAACATACTCTGCTTCCATTGTTGAAAGTGAAACAACCTATTGCAGTTTTGAAATCCAACTTACTGTTGTTCCACCTACAATGAACACATACCCTATGGTGCTCTTCCTGTTGTCTTTATCACCAGCCATATCTTCAACAACATATCCCTGTAGAATAGTGTCTGAACCTCCAAAACATAATGCATGAGAAGTGGTACCTCTCAAATACCTGAGAATCCACTGTACTTCTTTCTAATGCTCTTTACCTGGATTATTCATATACCTGCTCACAACTCCCACTGCATGTGCAATATCTGGTCTTGTGCACACCATGGCATACATCAAGCACCCAACTACTGATGAATAGGGAATCTTGGACATGTAATCTATCTCTTCCTGTGTCTCTGGACACATATTCTTACTTAGTTTGACATGGCTTGCCAAAGGTGTGCTGACTGGTTTTGCATTCTGCATTCTAAACCTCTGCAACACCTTTTCTATGTACTCACCTTGAGACAATGTCAATTTGTGATTTTTCCTGTCTCTTGTTATTCTCATACCAAGGATTTGCTTTGCAGCACCCAAATCCTTCATCGCAAATGATTTAGCTAGTTTTCTTTTGAGCGCATTTATATCCTGCATGTTAGACCCTGCAACAAGCATGTCATCCACATACAATAACAAGATAATATATCTTCCATTATCTAGCCTCTTGAAATAAACACAGTGGTCAGAATGACATCTATCATAACCTTGTTCTATCATAAACTTATCAAATTTTAAATACCACTACCTTGGAGCTTGCTTCAGGCCATACAAGCTCTTCTTCAACCTGCAAACCAAATTATCCTTCCATTTGACCTCATACCCTTGTGGCTGCTGCATATAAATATCTTCCTCCAAATCCCCATGGAGAAAGGCCATTTTTACATCTAATTGTTCAAGATGCAAATCTTCTACCACCACTAGACTTAAAATAGTTCTAATTGAAGTCATTTTAACAACAGGAGAAAATATTTCATCAAAATCTATACCTTTCTTTTGTGCAAACCCTTTTACAACAAGTATAGCCTTGTACCACTTCTTTCCTCGATCTTCTTCCTTCAACCTGTAAACCCATTTATTCTACAATACCCTTTTTTCTGTAGGTAGCTTAACCAAATCCCAAGTCTGGTTTCTTACCAATGAGTCCATCTCCTCATCCATGCCTTGCTCCCACTTCTTTCTAGTTTCTACCTGCATTGCTTCTTCAAAACATTCTGGTTCACCAGAATCAGTCATCAATAAATAATACAGTGAAGGAGAGAATCATTCAGGGGGTCTACTTAACCTGGTATACTTTCTTACAGTTGCAGGAGTTTCAGGTACTTGCTGCTACTCTTGATTTTCTTGTGCTTTGGAACTTCATTTTCTTTGATTTCATCAAGCACTGTGTACTTTGTGTTTTCCTTTTCTTCTTTCTTTCCCTGCAACTGATCTTTGTACATGACCTTTTCATTGAATACTACAACTCTACTCCTAATGATTTTGCGATTTTTAAGATCCCATAAGCGATAACCAAAATCATCAACCCCGTATCCAATAAAGGTACATTTCTTGGATTTAGCCTCAAGATTTGTTCTATCATCTTTATCAATATGGACAAATGATTCACAACCAAAAGTTCTCAGAAATGAGTATTTTACTTGTTTACCTGTCCATGCCTCCTCTGGAATGCTGCCATCCAAAGCACTTGAAGGCCCTCTATTTATTAAATAAATAGCAGTGTGTACAACATCATCCCAAAACTGTAAGGGCAACCCTGCATGCAATCTCACACACCTTACATGCTCCATGATCATTCTGTTCATCCTTTCTGACATACCATTTTATTGGGGTGTTCCAGGGATTGTCTTCTTTCTGTGAATCCCATTGTGTGAACAGTAACTGTCAAACTCCTTGCTGCAGTACTCGCCTCCATTATCAGATCTGAGACATTTCAACCTTTTTCCTGTCTCATTCTCAGCCAAAGCTTTCCACTTCTTAAAAGTATCAAACACATCATATTTCTGTCTAATGCAATAAACCCAAGTTTTTCTAGTTGCATCATCAATAAAAGTAACATAATAACGAGAGCCACCAAGAGATTGTACCTGAGCTGGTCCCCATACATCTGTATGGACAAGCTCTAACTTTTCACTCTTCTTTTCTTTCCCAACCCTGAGAAATCTAACTCTCTTCTATTTTCCATAAACACAGTTCTCACAAAATTCCAAACTTACCTGCTTCAAATCTGGAAGCAGTTTCCTTGAGTGGAGAATCTGCATCCACTTCTCACTCATGTGGCCAAGCCTATGATGCCACAATGATGCACCTGTTTCTGTGGAAGCTACAGAAATAGAATAATCAGTATTATGAGGACATAAATATAACATACCTATCCTATCTCCTTTTGCAATTACCATTGATACTTTAGTGACCTTCCACCACGTTTCTCCAAATGTAGACAAATAGCCGCCATCTCCCAACTGCCCTGTTGAGATCAGATTTCTTTTCATAGCAGGAATGTTCCTTACATCCTTTAGCAACCAGTCATTTCCATTATTTAGCTTAATCCGTACCTTACCCTTTCCAACAATTTTAATGGTTCATCATCCCCCAATAACACATGCCCAAAATCACCTTGAACATAATCATAAAAGAATTTTCTATGGGGTGTAGCATGACATGAAGCCCCTGAATCTACTACCCAGTAATCACTAGTATTATCTAATGCAAGAATCAAAACATATTGTAACACATCACCTGCTACATTAGCTTCCTGGGTAGTCTCTTGCTGCCTCTCACCTTTCTTCTTTGGTGCTCTACAGTCTTTCTTTAGGTGTCCTTTCTTACCACGGTTCCAGCACTCTATTTTTCTGAATCTGGACTTGGATCTTCCCTTTTTAGACTTGCTGCAATTTCCTGGGCTCCTCCCTCTCTCGTTTTGTCTCCCTTTGCTCTCCATGGTCAATGCATTACCTGATGTCTCACCTGTGTTTTTTCTTTGCATTTCCTCGCTAAGAATAACACTAACAACATCATCAAACTTAAGAGTGTTTGAACTAGGGACAGAGTTACTTACAGCCATGACCAAGCTATTCCAGCTTTCTGGAAATGAGCACAAGATTAGAAGAGCCCTAACCTCATCATCAAAGTTCACTTTTACAGAACTTAACTGACTGGTAAGTGTATTAAACTCATTTAAATGGTCAGCAACAGATCCACCTTCCAACATCTTCATATTAAATAAACGCTTCATTAAAAATACCTTGTTAGAAGCTGAGGGTTTTTCGTAGATCTTACTTAATGCGCTCATCACACCCTCTGTTGTTTTTTCTTTCGAAATATTGAAGGCCACCGACGAAGCCAGGCATAGCCGTATTGTTCCTAGTGCCTTTCTATCAAGAACCTCCCATTCTTCATCCTTCATAGCTGCTAGTTTTTTTTCTTCTCCTCCCAATGGCAGGTACTTATTCTTTTGGTACAGATAGTCCTCCATTTGCATCTTCCATAACTGATAGTTTTGGCCATTAAATTTATCGACCCTAAACTTTCCTTCTTCCACCATTGCTCCCACTCGAACCAGGAACCCTTCTTTCTTACGAGTTTACCAACCAAATAGACCTTTTGGCTCTAATACCAATTGTTAGAAAACAGGACCGCAGAGCAATAACAGATATCCAGTTAAATCAATAAACAAGATGCAAAACACATTAAAACATTACAGAGAGACACATATATAACGTGGTTCACCCAAATGATGGGCTACGTCCACAAAGAAATTTTCCAGTCCTTTTATTATGGTCCAGAAAGATGAAGGGATACACCCTGCAGCAAAACCGTTGCACTTCCTCTTCACGCTCTCACAGTCTCTCTTCTAATACAATACAATACCATACCCAGCTGATTTACAATGCTCTCTTTTATAGGGGAAATACAATGGGAAAATTGTAGGGTTAACCCAATACCATGGGTCCGCAATACTGTTGGCCAACACACATCCCAAAAAAAAAAAAATTCAAGGGCTCTACCCCTGAACCCCCGTTTTATCAGGGGCGCTGCCACCGAACCCCCTTTTTCGAGGAGCTGCCCCGAACCCCAAGGCAGGGGGAACGAGTGTACAGTACTCCTGGGTTACAATCACAACTGAATAATATCTCTGGATCTGGAATATTAGGCTCCACAACCAACATCAACAAATGGGGAATTCCTTTTGTTGGGCCTATTATCCCATATTCTAATCAATTCAACTATATTATTGTCTACAAGGATTAGATAACCAAATGGGTAGAATTTCAAAACTCTAAAAAATATTCAAGAAAAAATAGTACTTGAATTCTTTTATGACAACATTTTTACTAGATTTGGTTTTCCTAGAGAAATTTTTTCCAACAAAGGAGCTCAATTCACTTCCAAATTGATCGCATAACTCATGAAAATTTGTCAAATCCATAATAGAAAAACTAATCCTTATCATCTATGGGAAAATGGGAAAGAAGAAGTCACTAATACGGGAATAGAAAATATTTTGACAAAAACAATCCATCTCTATAAGAGGGTCTCAATAAGAAAACTCCCTAAATAATTTTGGGCCTATTCTACAACCTAGAAAACATCAATAGGCTTCAATATCTACTATTTGATCTATGGAAAGAAAGTGTTTTTTCCAAATGAGTTCAAAATTAAAACTCTTCAAACATCTATAAAAATAGGTATAAACATTATTGTTGCATAGAAATGACATTTAACATAGCTAAATCAATCAAACAAGTTAAGAGTGAAAGATTAGTATCATACACATATTTTTGCAATAACAACAAGCTCATTGGAACAATTGTGTAATAAATAAAAGGTGTTCTAGATAAGGGATTGGGCTCTACTATATGACTCGCAATTTCAATACTTTAAATGGAAATTGCAAACTCATTGAATAGGAACATATGGAGTAGAAGAAGTTTTCAAAACTAGAGCTGTCAAACCGAGAACCATTGACACTAAAAAAATTCTACTATTGATCAATGGACGTTGTTTGAAAATATACAGGAAACCCATAAACAAAGAAGAATTTATATCAAGGATACAACATAATTANNNNATATATATATATATATATATATATATATATATATATATATATATATATATGATGAAAAACACAAATGAAATTAAAAAAAACACTCAACTATCAATTATTTTTTTCTTTTATTTTACATCTCTTTTTTTGTTAACTTTATATGCAACGTCATCAAGTGATTATAATAATACACTAAGGAATCCATCATCAAGTGAGCCCATGGTACAACACTCTATCACCGATGAATTTCTCGGCAGCATCATCAAGTGATCCCAAAAATCCATTAAGAACTTCATCATCAAGTGAGGCCAAAAATCAACACTCTATCACTGCTTACTTTCTCTGAAATGTCATCAAGCAAGCCTAACCAAAATATTTGAACAACTTAGACTCCGTAACCATGCATTTTGAGCATTTCATCATCAACAAGAAACCAACAAAATCAATTCACACTCAACAACAACCAACCAAATTTATCATATCAAGTATCTCGTACCCAGAATAAAAATTAATTTATTTAACATGAATTTCATACATGAAATCCATTTTATGAAATTTTAGGATACTGGGATGACAACTAATCCAACTAGGGAGGGGTCATCATGAATCATAATAAAAACACATTCATTCTCACATATTTTGTTTCCATGGAAATCAATAATATTCCATAAGCATACAAAGTCATCAATAACCCATCGTCAAATCATGAAATCACACCTCAATAATCATGGGTCATAACCATGTGTAATTAAATCCCTTCCACTTATCGTCTTTGGATAAGCAATTTATATTTTAGCAAGGATGACAATATAGAAGGGAGGGGATTGACAACTTGCAAAATTGGCTGGAAATTAATCATGCTACATGTGACAAGATCGATAGTGATTTGGTAATAATTCAAACTTTGAAAATCACAACCAAAATTAAGACTACCAAATGCTACATGCATTATCCAACACAACATTAAACTATAGAACCCTAAACCAGTCCTATACATTAGTAGTAAAAATGGGTGGTGATCTATATAAACAAGAACCAATAATGATAGAAGTCATTCTAGCCAACCAACAAGTAGCTGACATATTTATACAATTTAGTGTGCTACAATTAATTACAAGATTGAACAATGTTAGTCCTCAATTGGAAGTATCTTTTTCCCAAAATTTTCATAATTAAATGACCATGGTTGGTGACTTTGAATTTTTGGTCATAGAGGGAACAATTTCCCATCTAACGAAATTTCCAATTGAGGCTTGAGCTCTATTTTGAGAAGGTGAATAATAAGTAGAAGACACATGAAAGGGAATTAAGTGTCTCTCTTTATCAGATCCATGAGGAGAGGTATTGCATAATCTAATTAAATACCTGAACTATGAAGATCAATTTTCCCTATGCATGGCATACCATTTTTCGTTCCCAAAAAATTTGAGGATAAATCGCAGAACAACCTATTATTCTTCTTATGGAAATATCTCAAAGAATTTGCAGATCAGCTGCAGAAAGGAAAGATAAATAAATTGTCCCACCAAATGCTTATGTAATTGTTGGACAAAACAACATTTGCCCAGAATTTTCCATAGGAAAGATGGTATGAATTTCTTGCACAATTCCAACCACATACATCTATTAACAAGGAAGCAGGGGAATCACTACAGTCAACTCTAGATCATTTTGAAGAATATTTTTACTATTTTCTTGAAACTAGTGGGAAAAGGAATGAGAAAAGAAGAAGGAAATACGTGAAAATTACCTCAAAGGATGCACACAATTTTGGAGCAACACCAAATTCATCTTTTCAAGGCGAGTCTTCCAAAACAAAAACAAGAGAAGAGTGTGATATACAATTAATGGAATTTTAGTAAATACTCCAATCCACCCCACAATCAATGACTCCAATCTCCACCAAGGACATAGCATGCCAGGTATCAATGGAATTACCACTTCCTTGTCAATTTTAGAAATTAGTAAACTTATAGAGAAGATAAAGGAAATGTCTACTGAAAGGGACAAATGGAAAAGGATAGTTTGTTTTCATAAAGATTGTTGAAAATAGGGATAATTATTGTTATATTTTATAGTATTATTCACATTCACTCCAAGAGTCACATGTGAATGTGAACAATCATGAAGAGTCCAAGAGAAACCTTGGAATTTGGAAACCAAGCGTCACCTCAATGTATTTATATGCACATATGTTAATGATAAATGTGTTCTTTCATGCCAATTTTTTCTCTCATTGTTTTTTCTACCTTAGATGTATTCCAAACTTGGCATTTCAACAATGGTATCATAGAAATCTTGAACCCTTTGTCTAGTGGTAAAACATCTACTATGTTCTTGTTATATTTTTAACATTAAAGCTAGCATTATCTTAGGATCTTTAACTGAGAGAATAGCAAGCACAACAATCAAACATAAGAGACAATGAATACAAAGTTTTTCCTTGGGGAAACCATAAAGGAGAAAACCCTGCAACTTCTTCAGAGATAGAATTAGCACCAAAATCAAAAACCCCAAAAATAGTAAGATGATCTCCCGATAACTGTAGTCTCTCTCTCTCATCCCAGCAACTTCCTATCTCTCAGTTATGCACTACAACTGAGTGTGAGTGAGTGTATGATAAATAGAGAGGCTCACTCTCTATTTATACTAATTCATGACTTGACAATAACTCACTAGGGCCGACTTCTCTAGGAGAGTCTAATAACCCTAGGGCCCCACAACTGTAGGGACTTTAACCCTTGAACAATAGGAGGGTTACCCACAATGACTTGACATGACTTGTTTAAATTATTGAATCTCCCGATGGTAACATCGAGGCATGAAATGACTCAATTACATTATAGATAGTTCCCAGAATAAAAATCAGGGTACAATACATAAAATATACAAGTGAATACATTCTGAACTTACAAATACATCAACAATCCCTCTTAACTAGGAAGGTATTCTCTCGACACAATTTATCAGCACAAGTATTCTTCTCTGTATCATCTAGATCATCATCGAGTTCTCATCATATTCATCTTCAAGTCATCTTCATTTTTCAATTTATCTTCATCTTCAAGTCATCTTCATCTTCAAGTCATCTTCATCACTAGATCTGGATGATCACTCGATCTGGATCATCAACACTGTTGGATCATCATCACTGGATCATCACTTGCTCTAGATCATCATCACAGATCTTATCTCATGATTCTTCTCATCGCAGGTGCCATCTCATGATTCTTCTCATCACAGGAAGTTCTACAGAGCCAGCCCTTTTGCATGCTGGTTGTAGGCCTAGCCTCCATGTAGGTCTTCTTCAGTGCTTTTATCTGGCCCTAAGTCAAAATGGCCCACCTAGAACTTACATCTGAACAATCATGTCAGAAAGGCATGCCCAGCACTCACATCTGACCTCATCTTGTCAGAAAGGCCCAGCACTCATATCTAACCATGTGTAAACACACGGCGCTAGAATGGCTCTGCACTTATATCTGACCATGTGAGAACACACCGCATCGGAATGGCTTTGTACTTATATCTGACCATGTGAGAACACACCGCATTGGAATGGTTCTGCACTTATATCCGACCATGTGAGAACACATCACATCGGAATGGCTCTCAGTCCCAAACTGAGTATTCCTGGTGACTAACCAGGTGCCAGCATTCTCCCAGAGAATGGCATTCAGCACTTATATCAGACCATGTGTAAACACATTATGCCAGAATGGCTCTGCACTTATATTTGACCATGTGAGAACACACCACATTGGAATGGATCTTATTCCCAGACTGAGTATTCCTGGTAACTGACCAGGTGCCTCCATTCTCCCAGAGAATGAAATTCAGCACTTATATCTGACCATGTGTAAACACATCACGCCAGAATGGCTCAGCACTCACATCTGACATGGAAGGAGTCAATCCTCTCACCATGACATAATGGCTCAGCGCTTACATCTGACCATGGAAGGAACCAATCCTCTCACCATGGCAGAATGGCTCATGTACTCATCACTTCCCCTTGGAGGGAATCTCGATCTGGAGAACACCAAGCTTCTCCCAAAAGTACTCAAACTTCACTCTGGCCAATGGCTTCACCAACACATCAGCTATTTGTTCGTCTGTCGCAACATACTAAAGCTTCACTGCTCCTCTCTACACCATATCCCTGATATAGTGATATTTTATCTCAATATGCTTTGACTTGTCATGGAACATTGGGTTCTCAGACAACTTCACACAATTCTGGTTGTCAAAATATATACAAGTAGCATCCAACTAGAGATCAAATAAATCAGAAAGTAGCTTCCTTATCCATACTGCCTCGTAACTAGCTAAACAAGCTGCAACATACTCTACTTTAGTTGTACTTAGTTCCACACAGGACTGCTTCCTGCTAAATCAAGAGATCACACCTGATCCCATAGTGAAGCAACATCCTGAAGTGCTCTTTCTATTAATGGCAGTGCCTGCCCAATCTGAATCAACATAACCTTCTAGATTAATCTTTTGATTCGCCTCATACTTGAGCCCATAATCAACTATACCCTTCAGGTACCTCAGAATATGCTTTGCAGCAATCAAGTGAACATGTCATGGGTCTGTTAGGAATTGGCTCAAGGTGTTCACAGCAAAGAAAATATCTGGTCTCATATTCATCGGGTACATCAAGGACCCAATCATCTGATGATACATCATGGCATCAACCGCTTCTAATCAAGCATCACTCAATAGCTTTAGGTTTAATTCCATAGGTGTGGTTATGGACTTGCAGTCCATCATCCCAAACCTCTTCAGGATCTCTACTGCATACTTCCATTGTCTGAGGAAGATTCCATCCATATTCTACCACACCTCCATGCCTAGAAAATAGTGCATCATACCCAAGTCTTTCATTTCAAACTCAGCAGCAAGATTTCTCTTCGTATTAGCAATCAACCCATCCATACCTGTTACAAACAGATCATCTACATATAGCAGGAGTATCACTGGGTTCCCTTCTTCAACCTTGTAGTAAAGGTTGGAATCTACTTTACTCTTGGTAAAGCCCAAACCAGATAGGAAGCTGTCAATTCTACCATGCCATGTCCTGGGTGCCTGTTTAAAACCGTACAGGTCTTTCTTCAGTCTACACACATGAGACTCTTTGTCATGTGTCTCAAAACTAAGTGGCTGCTCCACATACACTTCCTCTTCCACTACACCATTCAAGAAGGCAGTCTTGACATCCATTTGGTGTATCTTCCACTTCATTACTGCACGCAGAGAAAGCACCGATCTGATGGAAGTATATCAGCTATGAGTGCAAAAGATTCTTCATAGTCTATTCCTTGTTTCTAGGAGAAGCCACGAGCCACGAATCTTGCTTTATATTTCTCTATGCTGCCATCTACAACATGCTTGATCTTGTAGATCCATTTGGAAGTTACAACAGACTTCCCTTCTGGTCTTGGAACAACATTCCAAACATCATTCTTCATGATTGATTGATACTCCTTGATCATAGCATTCTTCCATTCCTTTCTTTCTGCTGCTTCTTCATAGTTGGAAGGTTCTTTATCAATAATGTCACATAGCATGGCTACATAACCGTAGCAGGACCTAGTTCTCTTTCTTCCTCTATGTGATTCTTCTGAAGCCCCATATCTTTTTACACCTTGGATAATTTCTTACACCCAAGCAGGTTTCCTCTTGTGAGGTTTCCTCTCCTGAGGTGGATCCATAGGTTCTTGAGGTTATTCTAATTCTCGATCTTCTTCTTGAATTTCTTTGTTCATGGTTGTATCATAAATTCTAGGTACTTTTGTTTCTTCAAGTTCTTCAGCATATATCTTTCTTGATTTGATATAAGATGAATCTTCGTCAAATGCTACATCCCTACTGATGTCAATTTTCTTGAATCCTGGGAAGTATATTCTGTAAGCCTTTGAACTTTCAGAGTATCCCACAAATATACCATTATTTCCTGAAGGATATAACTTCGTCCTCTTTTCTTTCGGAATGTGTATGTATACAGGACAGCTGAATATTCTGAGATGGTTGACTTCTAGTTTCTTGCCGAAAAAGACTTCTTCAGCTGTCTTGTTCTCGAGTAATCTGTGTGGAGTACAGTTCTGTACATACATCGTTTTTCTGGCAGCTTTTGCCCATAGATGCATGGGAAGATCTTGATCATGAAGCATGGACCTTGCAGCTTCCATGATCGCTTTATTCTTTCTTTCTGCAACCCCATTCTATTGTGGATTATATGGAGTGGATAACTCCCTCTTAATCCCCGAGTCTTTGCATAACTCTTTGAATTCATTTGATGTGAATTCTCTGCCATTATCTGATCGAAAGGTCTTGATCTTGTTTTCTATGTGGTTTTCGATCAAGGATTTGAATTCCTTGAACTTGCTGAATACTTCATCTTTGTTCTTCATAAAGTATATCCATTTCTTCCTAGAAAAATAATCAATAAAGGAAACATAGTATGCATACCCTCTTAATGAACTAGATGACATTGGACCACATACATCGGAGCGGATGATTTCCAATATTCCTTTTTCTTGCTCTCACTACTTGGAAATGTCTTCTTTGTGCTCTTCCCTTTCACACATCCTTTGCATACACCGTCATGTTTTTTCTGTATTTCTGGAAGACCTTCAACAACTTTGCTTGCAAGTGGTAGTGCTCTATAATGCACATGTGCAAGCCTTCTATGCCAAAGTTCATTTGGTTCTACTGAGTCATGAACCAAAGCTTTTTCTAGTTGGCCCTTCAATTTGTATAGACCTCCTTCTTGTTCCCCAATCACTACTGCGTCGATAATAGTCTTTCCCTTTGGCCACATGAGAACTTAGTCATCTACAAATTCAACCCTCATTCCTTTTGCATCTAATGTAGATATGGAGAGGAGGTTCTTCTTTAGTCATGGTACAAATAATACATCTTTCATCTTTATATACTTTTCAGAGTCTAGATTATATGAGGATTCACCACTACCTTTTATTGGATATTGGTAGTCATCTCTAAGTTTCACCTTATGAGGTGATTCATGTTCAGATAGTTTCACAAAGGATTCCTTGAATCCTGTCATATGTTTGGAAGCACCACTGTCTATAAGCCAATCATTTCTTCCATGTGTGATAGTTCCCATGAGAGTAGAAATCAGAACATATTCTTCATCACTTGAAGAATCATCACTTTCTTGTATGGTTCTCTTTGTGGAAGGTTCATCATCCTCTGGAACATGAGCATGATGTCTTCTCTTGTTTCCCTTCTTCTTGTGAGAGTTATTTTTGTTTCTAGGACAATCTCTTGCAAAGTGTCCTCTTTCATCACATGTATAACAAATGTACTTAGACATATCTCTAGTATTTCTAAAGTTACTCTTATGGTGAGAGTGCTTACCTCTGTGATCGCTTGTTCTAGTTTTCTTGGATTGTACTATGAGAGCTTGATCTCCACTTCCCATATTTTCTTCTCTAGCTATTGTCCAAGCTTCTTCTTGTGAGTATTCCTCCCACTGTCTACTGAAATTGACTAACTTCTTTATGGCACATATTCCTTGAACAAAAGAATCCCATGATCTAGGGAGACCATTTAATGTGGTCATCACAATTTATGCATTCTCCACTTCTTCATCTACTGCTTCCAGCTGTTCCTTGATCTGAGAGACTCTTGAAAAATAATACTAGATGGTTTCCACATTCTAGATCTTTACATTCTTCAATTGGTTTCTCAGAGTCATCTTCCAATTTATGTTTTTTCCTTCAAACAGTTTGGTCAGGGCTTCAAACATAGCTTTAGGTGTCTTTAGGGAGGAAACCTGTGGTATGAGGTGATCGTTGATTGAATCAGCAATAATCCTCTTAGCCATGACCAATTGATTTTCGTGTAAGGCTTTAGCCTCATCTCCCTCTAGAACTGGAACCTCTTCATTGATGTAAGAGTCCAACTCATTTTCTTCCAGGACCAGGGAGATCCTATACTTCCAGGCTCGAAAGTTATCGGCTCCCTCAAGCTTTTCATCAAGCTTGGTATGATGAGACATCTTAACTGAGAACCTCAAATGGAAATTAAAATATTTATATCTTACCAGGTCAAGATGTCAGAACTGGATCTGAAGCTAAATTTCTGTAGTGCTGGTTCAGGAGCAGATTAGGGTTTGACTTTCCCAGAGTTTTGTCCAACCAAAAAAATTGATATTGATCTCTAAACTTCTATTTTGAGGAGGATATAAATATAGGCCCGGGCTCACTCAAAAATTCCACTTCTATGGAAATCCCTAATTTTCGGCAACAGTGTCAGGTCAAAAAATGAAAATGCTCAAAATCAAATTATGCTTTGACAGAAAGATGCACCCTTGAGAGGAGAGTCACTCCAACCTTCTTTTGCTGAAAATCTATGGAGAGAGATCAAAAAACTAGGAAGCCCTATTTTGCGCAGCTGCATAATGTCTTCTTCTCAGGTTAGCTCTAATACCATGTTAGATTTTTAACATTAAAGCTAGAATTATCTTAGGATCTTTAACTAAGAGAATAAAAAGCACAATAAACAAACATAAGAGACAATGAACACAAATTTTTTCCTCAGGGAAACCATAAAGGAGAAAACTCCACAACTTCCTCAGAGATAAAATCAGCACCAAAAGCAAAAACCCCAAAAACAGTAAGATGATCTCTCGACAACAGTAGTCTCTCTCTCTTGTACTAGCAATTTCTTCTCTCTCAATTAAGCACTACAACTGAGTGTGAGCAAGTGTATGATAAATAGAGAGGCTCACTCTCTATTTATACTAATTCTTGACTTGGCAATAACTCACTAGGTCCGAATTCTCCAAGAGAGTCTAATAACCCTAGGGCCCCACAACTGCGGGGACTTTAACCCATGAACAATAGGAGGGTTACCCACAATGACTTGACATGACTTGTTTACATTATTGAATCTCCCGAAGGGAACATCAAGGCATGACATGACTTAATTACATTACAAATACTTCCCGGAATAAACATCGGGTACAATACATCAAATATACAAGTGAATACATTCCGAAGTTACAAATATCAACAATTCTCTGGACATAATTCTTCTTTTCCCTTAATGATCTACTTGAGCTCATATCTACCAAGTATCCTCTTTGGCCTCTACTTATCTTGAGAATTCATGGGATATTTTGTCCCCTCCAACCAACAGGCACATTTCCCTCAAACCTACACATTTGCTCCTACTTAGTCTATGCATTTCCTCTCTACATGAGAAATAGTGTGAGTTGAGTGGAGTCTATCTGAATATAGACAACGGAATTCCATTACAAAAATGATGCAATTGAATGTCCTTAGTAAATTTTACCTTATCACCACTCTCACTACTTGCACCAAATATCTTATATAAACTTAACTAAACAACCTAAATGGGAGCACACTGTCAAAGAAAGTTTGAGGGAAAACCCTAATGTTTTATCCCACACGGTCTCTATAAACTCCCCCCTGCATGAGCCCTCACATCTCACATTACACATCTAATGTAATATCCTCCAACTGAGTTATATTTGCTCGCCCCCAATCATGATGTAGAGACTGGTATGTATTGGATCGTATCATTAGAGTTTGCTAGTACATTGAATGCTTTGAGATACTATTATGGATGGATACTAGTTTTGAATAAGTGGGTTTCTATCGTGTAGGATAAAGACCAACCAAACAACCCACTTTTCTAGTGAATTTTGTTATCAAATCTTGTGAAAATCATGCCTGGAAATTGCATTTCTTGGATTCATGCAATCTCAGCAATCACAATGGTATCCTCTAGACTAAATGGCACATTTTAAAACAAACCAAATCGTCGAAATCACAATTTGAGTAATAGAAACTACAATTTCAGCCATTTTTTGTCATATTCCGACAATAAGGGGCATTTTGGTTGATTCTTATACTAATCTAGTTTCTATTTTGACTCATAGGATCCCATGCATGTGATCTAAGAATATTCAAATGTGTGACTTTGTCTGCAATTTTTAAAAAGGTCGTTTCTCACTGCTATCACAAAGTTCACATGCCATAAAGAGTTGAAAATTGAAACATGGGATTTCTTATGTGGGTTTCGAAAAGATTATTCTCCCTCTCTTAGAAGAATGAGGTTGTTCTCCCTCATGGCTACATATCCAAACACTTCTACATTGGACTACCTTAGAGTAGTGTTGCATTAAACTATTGCTACAATGGTGTGAAGGTTATTATGTATTGTTGGAGTTGTATAGTGTGAGTGACTATGCATTGAAGTGTATTGGAGTTCCAAAAATATTTATAAATCCTAATTTCTTGTTTGTGTGGATGAAACTCCTCATATGTGTGACTTGTGCATAGGAAGAGACATGGTGTGAATGATGGTGGGTGATACTTCTTTAGTTAGCACATCCCCGGTAGAGATTATGCGTAGGAGTTTAGTTTAACTACATATTGTAGTGTTTTCCTCCATAATTGGTGACTACATACAAGTTGGATTTATTTATATGTTGGAAATCTTGTTTTTGTATTCATATCATTGACATGTTAATTGTGTTAATCCTGGTGCATTAAATTGGTAATGCGTTGGAGTAAAATAATGCATTGAACTATTGTTACAGTGGAGCTGCGTGGAGGAATCTACGAGTAAGTTGTGTGGAGTGAGTTGTGACCAATGTTGAAATTTGACAGGTAAATAGCTTTCATTTTCCATTTTACAATTCAAAAATATGGTCACTTCATAAAATTAAACCT
>LPNX010592207.1:352069-383404 GCA_001517045.1 Pseudotsuga menziesii | reverse complement strand
ATATATATATATTCCTTTGTTATTTCTAATATGAATTTTTTTATTTTTGTATGGTCTCGTTGTCTCCCCTTGTTAGGTAAACTTGACTTGGTCATGATTGATTTGTCCCATGTTATTTGGTGGCCCATGGTAATGTCCCATTCTATTTCTTGTGAAGAATCCTATTTAAATGTTTCCACCATAAACCTTCTCTATCATTATGTGTGTGTTTGGTTTAATCATTATGCTTATTTATTTATTTTTGTATTATTTTATTTTGTATTAAATGATATGGGATATGAAAATTTAATGCTTAATAATTTTAATAAATGTTATTTCAAAAAATAAACTATTATTATGCCAAGTAAAATTAAGATTTAAATGTCAAATAAAAGGCAATGTTAACATTAAAATGTCATATAAAAAATTCTTGGTGTGCAAGGTAGGAAGCCAAATTTCAACCTTGATTGTGACCATCTCTTTGTAACCTTATTCTTGTGTTCTATTATCTTTAACCTTATTTGTTGCATTGGAGTTAATGATGGTACGGTCAGCGTGGAACTACTTTTCTTGTTGGATGAATGTTGATCATTGGAAATACTGCACCTCTGAAAAAGAATTTAAGATTGAGATGTGCTTGAAATATTATTTTATGTATATGTGGGCTTATTGGAACTCCTATAAATTATTTTTAGAGTCTTGGAATTCTTAACCAATGTTGTTATGGAACTTTCCCACATCTCTCTATAGTACTTTATACTGGTATCTATTTTCTTGACTTGTATCCATACATTCGACAAGTACTCATAATAGTTGTCACCCACAACACCAAAAGTAATCTTGGAAGTGCAAGTATGCTTGCATCCAGGATTGTATTCTTTTCATAATCCAAATTAAATGCATTGCAAGGTATTTCAAGAAAGCAACAACTATTTACCATATCAGATGCATTGAGAAAAATATATTTGAATAGATTGTAGATTGCTTGTATTACCAACCAGTTTGTTATAGTAAATTATTTTTTAGAGTTTGAAGACTGCAATATATTCCAAAGAAAAGACATTTTTTTAGTCGTTAGATTAAATTTGTTGAAAAACATAGTGGATCATCATCACTCAATAAATATGAGGTAAACGAAGTCATAAATTCAATTCAAATTCATATCCCACATTCTTTGTAACTTGCATATAGTCATCTTTGTAAATTAAATTGTACTTGCAATAGTTATTAAGTTGATTTGTAATTGGGTGCATTCACAGCTGAGGATAACACCCTTTATTTTTTTATTTGGAGTCTTATTTATTGAGTTTATTTTTAAAAGGGTGGAGTTGCAAGATGCCCACATTTTGTTGTTGAGTCATTTGTAACTTGGGCCTACTTGCACAAGGAGGCCACACTCAATCCTCATGATAATGTCTTGAACTAAAGAAATATTAGAGTTACTAAGCACTCTAATGCTTACTATTTTTGAATATTGAATAACGATCAGCAAAGCAACTCTCCAAACTGTTCTAACTGGTCATTTATAGGATTAAAAAGACAAAGTAGGCATTCTTCAACATGATGATACACAACAAAGGTCTTAAAATTCTAAACTAGTTCTTGTTTAGAACAAACCTCTCTTTGAATATGAAGATGATTCCTATTAGTTGTTAGTGAATGAACAAGTTACTTAAATGGTATTAAAAGATAAAACCCCTCATGATCATTTTTAGCATAATCTTTCCATGTCCGGGAAGAACTCAAGATCAACAAACACAAAACAAGAATCAGATATGATAAGGAAGTGACCTTTCATATTCAAAATTATGTCATACCAATACAGTTTCATAGTTCTATATTTCTTAAAGATAAGTCCTCTTCGCCTATTCTAATTAAACATCAGTGCCAACATTGTCAGAAAATTAGCAACATTGAAGAGAAGTGCTTTGATCTCCATCCTTTTCAGCATCGCAGGAAGCATAACCATTCATCGAATAGATGTTCAACACTAAATAAACCTGCAATATTAAATATTTACGATGGTTGGATTGCTTCTTGGGAATTGTAAACAATAACCAAGAAGATATATCAGTCATATCACAGAACCCAGTGCCAATTTTTGACACAACTTGCAACCGAAAATTTTCTTGCTTCTTTTATTGTACACGATAAGGGGGAACAACATGAATCAATAGTCATTATTCAAGTATTGAATCCATCTCAATATGATGACAAGCAACCACAAAATTCTTCACTTTGAGAATAAGCAATTCTATTCCATAAACTAGATTTGGATACCATATTCAGAGATATAGCTAAAAGACAGAAAGAGGCCATGATCCAGAGCATTCATTAGATCATGGTATTCCCTATATAGTTTTGATACTCAAAACCACCATGATATTTTCTACTCCTCACTTTGTTCCTGAAAAGGGGTAATGATGGACCATTAGAAATGAGTGAGTGAGAACAAGCGATCCAAAGCAAGTGAACCTAAACTAGAGTAAGAGACTTGTTTTACTGAGCATGATTTGGTTTGGGGTTTTACTAAAACTATTGATTTAGTAGAATACATCAGCCTCTTGTTTCTCCTTCTAGACATCAGTTTGTGGTGGTCCCTAAACCACCATTTCCACAAAGAACCACTAATCCCTAAATCCAAGTTATGGAGAGAAATGTTGAGTAAGAACCACAATAAACACCATGTTTTAGAGGGAACTATTGAGCCAGAACCAGAGTTGTCACCAAGTTCCAAATTTTGTGATCATCCTAATTAAACCGCCCAATTAGTAGAAGAAATCATCTTATGTTACTTATGTTATCCTTTTCGCTTTGTAGTCCACTAAAAACCACCAATTCAGATGGCACTTATATTTAGCATAAGATGAAAACTTCTACTAGCTTACTTGGAAAATTTGGATTGTCAAGTTGGAGATGTTAGGCCTTTGGAAGTTGTCCACTTCCACTATTTTATCTTTCTTTTCTTGGACACATATAGACCCCTTCAAATTATTGGAAATATTAAATTATCCTTTCAGGGTTAATTATAATTATATTTTATATTATTATGGACATTCACTCCAAGAGTCACATGTGAATGTGAAAATCTATGAATAGTCCAAGAGACACCTTGGAATTTGGAAACCAAGGATCATCTCAATGTATTTATATATACATATGTGAATGAGAAATGTGTGCTTTCACGCTTGTTCTATCTTGCATTCTTTTTTCTATTCTAGTTTCCTTTACAACTGGGAATCTCACAAAGATAAATATATATATATATATAGCTCAACATCAAAAGGTGTTCAAATAGGAAAAAGGAAGAATGTATTTCTTTCTTTTTTGTACTAATTTTAACAATAGGACACCATTTGGGAATTAATAAAGGAAAATGAGATACTTCAGAAAAAGTTGGTAGAAGCACAAAAAGGTTATGAAGAGGAATTACTAGAGAAAAATGAACAAATTCAACATCTCAAGCAAAATGTATCAATGGAAGGAGAGTTGGCATATAACTTGATATCTTGTAGAACACCTTCACCATCTTACACATTGTACTTAACAGAATAGTGGGTCCAATTCCATCTAGAGATAATTATATCCAACTTGCCCTTCAATCTAAATTCAATGGGAACATCCTTTTGTGGGATTTATTTCTCCAACATCCTGGAAATAATAAATTTGGTATGTAAATTTTATTTAGACAACTATTTAATTCCATCTAGTTCAACATGGAATGCCAACCATTTCATCGAGGATGTCAATTTGAGGGCATTTCAATCCTCATTGCAAAATGAAATCAAAAGAACTCTTTTGAAGGATGCATATTTTCATGAAGAATTAACTGCCCCACTATGGGTAAGGGCATAAACCAATTTAGTAATAGATACCTTCAAGAAACACTTTGAAAGGATGGGACATATTAGAATCCAGTCAGTTGTGAGAAAAATATAGAATTAGATGATGTCAAAATTTATGGATTTCTATAACACATTTGAGAAGGAATCCATTAAATTTTGCAAGGCAAGGTGGAATGAGATCAATGATAGCTTCAAATTGATGGAGAATCACTCACTTCCAAATCTTCATGATTCACTCTTCCATAGCAGTTTGTATATCAAATCCTCGAGAGAGTTGGGTCTTCAATGGATATGGCTGAAATTCAATTACCCACTCATACTTTATCCTATCCCAGATTGGAGAGAGGTTTCTTCTTTCTACAAGTATAGGGAAAGGAAGAAATGTAAGATGATAGATATAATTGGAAGTTTCCATGCCATGAAAGCATAAACCCAATTAGTTTTGTACCACTTATGATAAGTTTATGCAACTTCTGGCCCAACTACTATTTCCATAAATTATGATTCTATTTAATTTCACAAGGGCGGAAAAGAGGATAATTTGGGGGGCTATGATGAGGACGGTAACTGTCCATTTTTTTCGATCTATTTTACCATCATTAGAATCATTTTTATCATCTCAAAAATCATTTACTTGTCTATCTTTATCTAGTTTTTCCATGTTCATATCTTCAAGGACATTGTATTTTCATGATTAAAACTTTATGTTACATAAATGATTAAATTTTCTTAGAAATTGCATAAGAATGGATGATTATGTGTTTTGGGAATATTAGTTTGTCTTCTACAATATTGTGAATAAAAACAAATTCACTATAAGTTCATGAACAAAAATGATGAGGAATTCCTCACTATCATTGGAATTCAATGGACCAAGAGAAATCGTTTCATTTCTATGAAATTTTTCTATAACCACTAGTGGGTTCAAAGAAAACCATGAGAGCAATGGAGGAGTACAATCTAGGAAGTGTGCAACAATATGATAGGTTTCAGTTTTGGAAAATGCATCCTAACATTTACTATAACTACTATAACATCTAGTTGTTTTTTAAAGACGTGTGTCTCATATTTTGAAAATGTTTGTTTTTCTTTTGAAATGTGGCAACTTTTCTTATCCATTTCTTTGTATAACTAAATGGACTTGGGCCCTGAAAATTCTCGTGATAATTTTAATTTTTTAATACAATTAGTGTTACTACATTATTGGTGTTATATGTGTTTTGTTAATTAGGAGATAGTCCAACACACTATAGAGTAAGGGACCTCTCTACGGTGCTACTGGACTGATCCTAATCATTGTAGATTCATTTGTTATCAACAAAAAAATTTAGTAGTATTCTATTTTTGTTAATGGTTTCAATAGTTAGTTTATATTCCGTAGTGATGTGTGTTAATTACTTGTTTTAGTGATTGGCCTTTATAAAAAAAAATTGCAATGCACTTATCCATTTCACTTATGAGTTATTTCTATGGTGATTAAGAGTGACCTACTAAGATCACACTTTTATGCCATATTTAACAATGATGAATTACTTTGGGTGGCAATTAATAGGATTAAAATTTAATTTGATTCATTTCCTTTCATTTCGAAGAGTGTGACTAGATGTGTTGAATTTGTATGCTAATAATTGTAGTGATGAATTTGGTTGAATTAACTCAGGTGGTATAGTTTAGTTCATTATTTTTTCTTAATGAAGTGTGTGGCCATTGTGTTGATTTTGTATGCCAAGAACTGTAGCGATACATTCCATTAAATTAACTTGGGTGGTTGAATTTAATTCATTTTCTTTCTTTCTAAAGTGTGTGACCAGTTGTGTTGATTCTGCATGCCAAGAACTACAGGGATACATTCGGTTGAATTAACTCATTTAGGTTTGAATTATTAGCAAGAAAAATTTCCTTACAAATTGTTGTGTAGAGTTTCATAAACTTAGAGTTACAAGGATTTCAAAAGAACCCCCCAAAATATATAAAACAAATAAAATAAGCAATAATGGCCTCGCAATATTGACAATTCCAAGACTACATAAATAGTGCCAATGACTTTGAAACATTTATGATCCTAGATTGAAACTTAAAGTAAGATATGGAATCTGGGGAATCAATGCCACATATTTGGAGATCATGTAGGTAATTTATCTCAATTTCTCTTCTTCATATTTTCTCTTAGAAACACCTACACACTTTCCTATTTTGTCATTTATCAAACATATGAAAATTGAGGTTTAAATTGATGAGCATAAATTGGGATATTGCAATAGAAGTGATACCTTCTCGCTTCATCGTTCCAATATTAATGGTTTATTTTTTCTAATGGTAATCCATGGGACTTATGGAGTGTGAATACCCTTATGGTCGATATGTTACACATCCTTGATAATGAATTCCTAATGAGTGATTAGTGAGGCTATATTGATCATTGAATTTATGTCATTCTTCAACCACTATAATTCAAAGTTAACATTTATTTTTAGTGCTTAATCACTCTCTATGTGGATGCAAGGAAGTGGAATTTGTGTTTAATCATTGAAATTAGTGCATAAAGCCAATGTAAAATATATCTATATTCATTGAAATTAATGCATGAAACCAATGTAATAATGATTTATATTCATTAAAATTAATGCATAAAACCAATGTAATAATTATGAGGCTTACTCATTTAAATTAATGCATCATACCAATCTGATAATGACGAGGATTAATAATCTGGGTTGTCAGGTGCAGGAGGAGTAATTTTTTACTCTGAGGGGAACACGAAGAAAGTGTATGCATGGTGCTTAAGAAAAAAGTATGATTATGGTGCTGAGTGGTTTACTTTAATCAAGGGCCTGGACATAGCAAGAAACCTTGGAATAAATGACTTAATAGTTTTTGGAGATTCTCTTATGGTTACAAGCGAAGCAAGAATTTTGATCAAGAACTACAAGAACATGTCAATTAAATTGCATTTAATGTTTAAATGCTTAGTTAATGAGTTTAAATCCTTAAATTTGTTTCATATTCTGAAGATAAATAAGAATTAGGCAGACCTAATGGATAACAAAGGAGTAAATCTAGATTCTGGAATTTTAGTCTGCAATGAAGAAAGACATGAAAGGATTTGGATCCCTTTATCCCTATGTTCTCCCTAGGGTATGTGTTTCTCCCCTTGGACTTTGGAGCAATGCGCTCTTCCCCATTGATATTTGTAGTATTTCCCATATACCATCTCATTCTATGAACATAATTATCTCTAATGGTGGATGGGATGCCCTCACGCATTTCAGACATACGGTTCCTCCTTCTTGGATTCCTCCCCTACCCACATTTGAATTTTGGAGGCGCAATTCATCAATGATGAGTCCTGGAAAGCTGGTTATCATGCATACCGACAGACCTTGAAACTCACAAATTGTTTAAAATCCCTTATAGAAAGTAGTAGTATCATTGTATCCTCGTTCGTTTATCCTATAGTTAGGGTTATTCACTTGGAGAGGATACCAACACAAAGTTTCGATTGTGTAATGTGAGAATCATCCTCTACTTTCTTCCTAGCACCATCATGCTCAGGTGTTTGGCCTCCAAAGATTTGATTTGATTCTAATATCTCTCTGCTTCGCTGCTTGAAGTGTAAAACTCCTATCCTTTGTGCTCAAAAGTGTTGTGGATTGGCGTATTGGGTGATCTTAAAGAAGATCTATGATCAGGGAAAGGACTCTGCCAACATATTCTGGGGTAAGTTCATTTGATGCACATTATTCTTTGTCTTTAGAGGATGATAGTGGGAATATCATCTTTTCCTAGATTTTAAATAGTCATATTATCTGTGTTGGGGTCAAAAATATGATTAAAGGAATCAAAGACCACATCTGGCTCCTTCAAGCTGAAAACACTGACATAAAGAGGGATATTTCTTGGATTTTCTCTCTCACTCAAGCAACATTTTTAGAGGTTAGAAAAAAAAACAATCAGCTTAATGGAAGGACCACAGACCTTGGAGAGTCTATAGAGCATGTCTCAAATTGTACCTCTAAAGTTTATTCTAATATTAAAGATGTTAAGAAAATTGTTGTGTTTATAGAAGGGAAAATATACATTCTAATAGTTCACATTGGGCATCGAATTCTTGAATTCCAAGCTAGTAGTTGCTCAGTTGAAGGATAATATGAGGATAAATCAGTTGGAAATATCCCTAGACAATCAACACTTCATCGTCATCGTTAGCTTCTTTGGATCCTGGTTCAAACGTTTCTTGTTTTGTAGTTATGGATCCCTTCTATTTAAGTTTGTTAGTCTTTCTTTTTTTAGTTTTTATGCAAGTTCTACAGGATGTTAAAGTTTCCCCACATGATAATTTTTAGTTTTTTTGGAAGAGCAAGTAAAAGGTTGAACTTCAATGTAATGAATTGGGGTATCTCAATTGCCTAGATTTAGTGTAAGGTAGGAATTCTACAATTGCAATGTTTTGCTTTTTCTTATTTCTTCTTAGAAAGTTTGTAAGGAAGTATAGCCTCCATGGACTAGGGAAATTTCATGACAGCTTCAAATATGTTAAAGATGGACAAAGAGTTATGGAGACTATCCTAATCTAGGAATAGTCCTTCCTCGGCATTATGTAGATTTTGATTTTTATTAATATAAAAATCTCCTCAATCATTTCTCTTAAAAAAATGATGAGGATTAATAACATAAATTAATGCACAAAAATAATGTAATTATGAGGAGGGTGCATCCATGGAGGTGGGTTACAATTTTTGGCAACTCAATTTCGGTAAAAACAAAAAAAACGTACCTCGGCCGATCTTTTTCCAAACCCTTGATTGAGGTCTTAACAACTCAATCGAGGGTTTACAAAACAATCAATCTAGGTTTTCTTAAACCCTCAATCGAGCTTTTGAAAAACACTTGATGGAGGTACAAGAGCTTGATCGAGGGTTAAAAAACGGCTCGATTGAGCATCTTTAATTGTTATAACTATAAATAGGCAACAAACCTTTGATCTAATTCACTACGTTTGTTGGATAGAAAAGGGTCATTTATATTCATTTGTAGATATGGTTCATAGATTAATTGGAGTTATAGATATGATTGATCATCTATTAATCCAACATCTATAACTCCAATTACTCCACGACTAATATCTACACATAAAATCTAGAGGAAGTGGCAGTAGTAATGCTTTTACTTGTTTCTTCTTCAAGGTATGTACTATTACCCACAAGTATCATTCTTCTAGTCGAAATTATGTTTTATTAAATTTTATTATCATGCAATTCTATGTTTGATTTTAGTTGAATTTGAAGACCTTGTTCCCATGAACAATACGAGATTTTAAAAACTTTGATTAAATAAATTTTTGGGTGTCCATATTCGTGTGCACACACAAATATGGGCACTCAAATTTTTTTTAGTTAAAGTTTTAAAAATCTTGATCGAGATAATTAAGTCTTCCAAAAGATGCTTGGACACCTTATATTTTGAATCCCCATTTGAATTCATGTCATTCAACATTTTCAATTCTTGTCGAAATGAGAATTAGTATCATGTCTACTTTCCATACTTTTTGTTTTTCGGATCCCACAGTAGCCATAACACCTTTTCTTTTATTTATTTTCCTCCACTCTTATTAGCATTATGAAACACCAAAACAATTAGTCATGTGTTATTGATGTAAATTCTAATGTCAGCCAATAATTTACTAGCAATATTAACTAGAAATTTGTGCCACAATAACAATTTTGAATAGTAAACAATGGACATTGATATAACCCAAGGAAATGAGGTCATTTTTTTTTCATGCTCACATTTTCATCTCTCTAAAGGTACCAAAAATAGTTTTCTCTTTCCTATATAATTGTTAATTTTAAAAAACTACAATTATGTGATATGACTCGGAATTTAACGCTAATTTTTATCTTAATTGTTCTATTCTATTCTGCCTTGGGATCTGGGCTTTAAATATCTATCCCAAAGATCTATATCATAGGTATATCATAGTCCTGAGAATCCAGGTCGAGTGGACACAACTCGCCTAAGTTCAACTCATCAACTGAATTGCATGCATCATTGCTCTCCTTGGTTCAGTGCAAAAATAATACTATGGGAATGATGCATGCAATTCAGCTGATGAGCTGAACTTAGGCGAGTTGTGTCCACTCAACCTAGACTCTCAGGAGTACAATATACCTACGATATAGATCCTTGGGCCAGATATTTAAAGCCCAGAGCCCAGGGTGGAATAGAACATGACGATTAAGATAAAAATTAGTGTTTTCAAAGTCATATCACATAATTGTAGTTTTTTAAAATTAAAAATTATATACGAAGGAGAAAAGTATTTTTAGTATTTACAACCTTTAACTACATTGTGGTACTACATTCTATACACATTGGATATATTGCTGATAGGAATCAAATGATATTGAAATTCCTTACCAACCATTGATGACATAAACAAGCTAGATGTTGAATTATAATGAAAAAACACCATGATACTTCTTGAATATAATCATTAAAAAAAAATTGAATGCACGTAGTTCACGGAATCTAAAATTATTGTTAAAGCTCCAAAATGAATCCCTGGCTTCAACATCAAGGTTTCACAACTATTGGTTAAAGTTTTGAGTTATCATGCTAGGATGCGTTGAAGGGTTTATTGTATCTACGTCATGGTCATTTTGCTACAAACAATAGTTTGTCCACTTGGTCATTGCACACAATATTCATAATCAATGTCATCTATAGTGTTGTTTAGAGCCATGTCTATTTTCAACATAGAGTTTAATGTTTTTGTTAATATCTTTGGTCCAGAAAAAATTTAAACTTCATTAAATTTAGTTATAAGGAGGGTCACAAGGTCGCACATATGGGACGCAGCGTATTATTATCACTACGAAAAAACCTTTTTTTATGAGTGGAGCGAGTTGGAATGTCATGCTTAATTCATGAGTCTTATCCATTTGCTACATTCTTAATGTACTCATGTCTAGAGCAAACATATTGGTAATAGGTTATATGTTAGGTGAACTATATAACCTATACAATGAGAGAGTTCTAATTATATGTTAGGTGAACTATGGAAAGAGTTTTCTTGTTCCCTAAACACTGATGCCTCTTTAATAGTTTCAAAAACTCAATCTAAAAAGAAAATGACACCTTCCCTTGTTACTAGTATATTTCACTATGGTTATGAGTATTATATTATTGTTCCTTCAATTCTTCTTCTTATGCATTTATATTCTTATCATTTATTCGGATATGAAAAATAAAAAAATTTAAATTCTTTATATTTATTACAATGTTGAGAATAAGTATCCTTCTTCTTATTCTTTTTTTATTTTATATTTCATTATTTTTTTTCTTTTAGTTATGTTTTTTTTTTTTACATTTATCATCTTGAGAAAATTATAATTTCCCATTACCCCTTTATTCTTTTGTAATTTTTCTTTTTACTTTTTATTCAAAATGTGTGAAAACAATTACTTAATGAACACTTATCCTTATAACTAGTTTTTTTCCTAATGAGGTAGAAGTCTTTATTCCTATCTCATTTTTCTTTTAAATTCTCTTAGTTGGGTCCTTGAAGCCCATTTCTAAAATGTCTTACATGGGCATAATCTTCCAGATAGGATTATAGTAGTTAGTGTCCAAAATATGTTGAGAACAAGGTGGCTAGGATTTACCTCCTCAAATTTTTGTACTAAATATAAACGTGGTGAGCGTGCATATAAAACCTTGGTAGTCATGTACAAATATTTTTTTTAGAGTGCTTAATAGTAGCTCGATCAAGGGTTTATTAGACCCTCGATTGAGGTATTCAAATCCCTCAATCGAGCTTCAGACCTCAATCGAGGACTTGAAAAACAGATAATTGGCCCTCTTACAGGAAAACTCAATGTTTCTATGTGTCTTCTAGGGGTGCAAAACCCGACCATTCATGGCATGCAACTGAGTGAAGTTCATACCGATAGATTCATCATTGAATCCTCTATCCATTGAGGTATCATGCATGAGTTCTGGCATTCATATGGGTTTTTTTTAATTTGTTCTAAAACTTACACTTAGAAAACCTGACAACAACTTTGAAGCCATTCAAAGAAAAATCCGCAAGGTAAAAAATACACATCCAAAAATTTCTTAGAAACGCACAGCCCACACATCGATGCGTCCTCTTCAAAAGGGTATCTTTGGTTTTTCAATTTTTGAAAACAGTGAAAAAAAAGCTCGGATGGACACACAGGTGTATAAAATGATGCTAAAATCAGATGTGGTCACTTTCGAAAAATAATAAATAATTGTATATTGCGAAATAAATTAACAAAAAAATATGCAGACCATAGTGCATTTTGTGTAAATCATGATCATATATATGTTTTTTTATATTATTAATGTAAGATTGAATTATTGGAGTTGGGCACGAGCCACTTAATAACTTCTTTAAAATTTTAAGGTCACAGAGTTCATTAAATGCAAAATTTCACACATTAAATGACATCAGAATATCATTGGGAAGCCAACATAATATTCTACGGGAAGCCAACATAATATTCTACAATTTGTTTTTTTACTACAAGTCGAAATTCATATGGCATATATGCATTTCGAGGGCTTCTATCTAGCACATGAGTAAAACATCAGGCTTTCATCGCCAAATTTGGCCAAAAAGTGTTACCCACCTTCATGGAATCACCCAGGAGGGTTAGTGAAACCAATGTAATAATGATCTATAGTCACTTAAACTAATGCACTGAAAGCAATATAACCAATGCATAAAGGTAATACATATAGATCAAGCCATTTGTAATTCCTTTGACATGGTTGATATGTTAGTCGTTCGTCATAAAAAATATCCAATGAATGACTGGTGAGGCTTGATTGATCCTTCATTTTATTATACTATGAGGGTTAGATCACTAAAATTAATGCACAAAAACAATCTCAGAATGATCTATAGTCACTGAAATCCATCACCAAGTCAATGTAATAATGACATATAATCACTAAAATTCATGCACTAATCCAATGTAATTATGAAGTTTAGTGTGTCCCATTACCTCATTTATACCTTGTCATTGTTTTTGTCAATGTGCTCATGCTCAATCTCAATTTTAACTTCTATAATCTTGTTTACCATCCTCATCTAGTCTTTCCAACTGCAATATTTATCTTTCACGGTCCCTTATTCATTGTTATTCCCTTTGATCCTCGTGCATTTATTGTCTTCTCAATGTTTTCTACTCATTTTTATGTATCCTCTTTTCTTTGTGTAACACCCCGGTTTTGACCTCGTTTTCATTAAATGTGTATGATGTATATATTGTAATTAATCATGGTGTGGAGCTAAAGGAAAAATCCCCACCATCGATCTAGTTGTGTTATGTTGCGGCAATTGAAGTCGTTGCCGATGGTATATCGTGATATATGGCACATTATAGTTTTGACATCATGTAAATATGCATTTTAATTAAATGAATTCCAACCAGCTATGTTAACGCAACCATATTGAAAAGGGCATGATTTTCCCAAGGATAAGAGGGGGGGGGGAATTGTTAAACCTTGGGCCTATGGGGAAAAGCCATGTGTTAACTACCCATTTTAAAATTCTGTTGTTAGTTGGGGGTATTTATTGCTGGGTAGTGGTGGGTGACAGGACTGTCAGTCCTTGCCCACATGCACACTCCACCAGTAGACTCCTACACTTCACGTGGGAAGGGAAAACATCAGGGGGGACTCTCCACTCTCCCACTCTCTCCATGCTTGCTCATCCTCACGCACAGGGGGATTGTTCTCCTCATGCATAGGATGGGATCCTTCCTGGTATTACTCATGCAGCGAGCTAGGGGGGACCGTTTTCTGTCACCCACAATTTTCCTATGAAGGGCATTCACGATTTCTATGTGGGTGTATGCTTTCCTTACCGATTGGTGATCTGTGTGATTTTCTCGATGCTTCATTGTTGAGACAGGGGTTTTTGTTTCCCCCACATTGTTTGTTGTTGTTGGTTTAATCCATGATTTGGGTTTGCTATTGTTTTCCCCATGTTTTTCGTTTGTTGTGGTCTCATTTACATTTTTGAGCTGCTGTAGGTTGTTATTGAGTCGTTTTGGCCATGATAGGGCCAAGAACGAATCAGGAATTGGATTTCCCCATCCAAGCTGTGAATCGCTTGTTTGCTGCATGTATGCACTGGATGGTCTTCGGACTGTGTTAGATTGGGATGAGGGCTTGATTTGCTTGATAAACCTGGTTTGTTTGGGAACCACACAGACAAAGCTAGAGGGTTGGATTTCTTCTCCACAACCCTTGAATAGCATTGGAAGGGAGTTCAGGGCCTAAGGGACTGTGTAGCAAAGAAGGAACTGATTTCCTTGTGTTGGGTGTGTGTGGGTGTTCTAGAGGTCAGGCTAGTTCGGGTGTAGGTGTCCTTATCTCTTCAACGAGCTCACCATCTTAGCATTCATCTTTTCCCAACTCCTTGACAACCTGATAAACCCAACTGTGTTGACTTGGCTGTTTTGTGTATCCTTGGCTATGTGTAAGCCTGCTTGTTCCTTATTCCTTAGGGAATCATGCCCAGCTAGGGCGTGGCAGTGTTGCTGAGAGATTAAGGAGCACGTTGGCCTATGGTCGGGTGGAACGTTGCAGCGACGTAGCTGGTTGCGGGATGAGTTCTTTATAAGATAAGTATTCTTGTCTATTTCACTTCTGCAATCATATTTGATGTTTAATGAGTATGATGAACATGTTGAATGATGGAATGTATGGATTTTTCTTCCACTGTATGCTAAACAGTTATGCATCTCTGCATGTTTTTATTTCCCATCATTTTACTTCAGCTTATATGTATGTACATGTTCATGGGGCTAGTTTCCTGGATAGTTAATGGCATGGTAGCATCCTCTTCGCCGGTCAAAGGGTTGGGGACGTTACATTTTGTGGTATCAGAGCTCATGTTGCAGCATGGGCCTGAATGGGACATGATGAATCAAGTAGTAGAGGCAGGTTTCCCTCTGCCCAGCAGAAATCAGAAAATACGATAGAAAACTTCAACGAAATTTTCTAAGTGTGAAAACATCGGAAGGCTTAGGATGAATCCCATTCTAGACGTCAGAGGAATTAGTCTGAAGCTCCTCCAATGCACCGGATCACCTAAGCGGAAGGCCACCCAATGGGAACCCGCGGAATGAAAATTAAAAAAAAAAAAAAATCTAAGTGTCAAGACCGTCAGTTCGTCGGAAGACTTAGTGGGAAGCTCCTTCGATGCAGCGGATAGCTTAGTGGGAAGCTCCTCCGATACAAACCTAAAATCAACGAGAATAGAAGAATTCTGAGCCGACGAAGCGGCTGGAAAAACTTTAAGGCATTGCAATGTTGGCAAGAAAAAGACGATGAAAGTGCTGATACGTCAACTCAGTTTAGCTAAAGATCATCGAATCACTGGCGCATTTAGCTGGAAAGACTTCCGATGCCGCCAAAGGAAAAGAGGTGATGACGGAGCCAAAGTGTTGGTAGAGATCTCCTGAAGACCGCCAAAACGTCAGCTCATTTAGTCAAAATATCATCCGATACAGACAATCGGCGACGGTGAGGGATAGAGGAAGAGAGAGCCGATGGAGTGGCGGGGAAAGGAAGTTGAAGTTGGAGCCGACGAAGCGGCTGGAAGAGAAAGTAGGTGTTGCAACGGCGGTGGAAAGAAGAGGATGAGAGCGCCGACGCGAAGGAGAAAACATGAAGGGAAGAGGAAAATAAACTTTCGCTGAAAATTCTTCTAAGTGTCGAAATCTTCAGAAGCTGATCGTTGAAGCGGAGCCGCAGTGTTGGCGAAGATCTCCTGAAGGACGTCGAAATGTCGGAGAAAATTAGCTAATCAGGCAGCGGATGCAGCGTGGACGAAGGAAGAAGTTTTTTCGAAGCGTTGAAAGTGTCGGAGAACTTTAGGTGATCGGCCCGCCGACACGTTGAAGAAAGTTAGAGGATTGGTCTATCGATACGTCGGAAGCAAGAGGAAGATCGACCCAAAACGTCGAAAAAATTTAGTTGTTTGGACCGCCGATGAGCGTCGGAAAAATTTAGAAGATCAGACCACTGAACTGTCAGAATCTCAGTCAACTAAGGACCCGATACGTCGAAAGACTAGTTAAGAAGAGACCCGATTTGACAAAGAAAATTTTGACTTTTCAAGTGGGATTTCTCAGTGAATTTCAGCGGTTTTTCAGTGATATTTTCAGTAGTTTTCAGTAGATTTTTAGGGCTGAAAAGGAAGAAAATTTTGTGTTTGGGAAAAATTATTATTTAATGATTTTTCCAGGAGAAGGTAAGTAATTCTGATTTATATCAATGTTATGCATCTAACAGTTGTGTTACTAACATGTTTGCAAAATCATAAACACCTTGAAGGGCAGTATTCCAGGTAGTGCAATTTGGTAAGTAAGTGGTGGTTCAGTTATGAGAACCCATGATGGATATTATGCTCGGGATTCTTACGAGCATGCACGAGATGCCATGGGAGAAAATGTCGGTAATGGAAATGATGACATAGATTCTAATGGAAAGAGATTCCAAGAGACACCATCAAATGTTGTAGCCACCATGAGAATCTTGATTAAAGCCCAAGAAGAGCAGCATCAGTTGAATGATACTATGTTGCAGAGTTTGACAGACTTGCAAAGGAAGATAGAATCTAAACGGGATACAACAAAACCAGAAGGAAGTAAGAGAAGTACTAGGAGAAGGAGAAGGACTTCTAGTGGATCATCTAACTCCGAAGAATCTAGCAGGGATTTAAGCTCCTCTTCTCATAAAAGAAAGAGAAGGAGACACCATAGGGATCACGCTTGGGATGAATTTAAGAAGGCTAAACCTCCTACATTTGATGGTGAGGTAAAGACTAGACAAGAGGCTGAAACTTGGCTCCTTGGGATAAAGAAGTATTTCCAAGTTAAGGATTATTCGGGAAACATGAAGGAAAGAGTTGCCATATTCAATCTGAATAGAAGAGCATCCATTTGGTGGGAACACTTCAAGCAAGTAAAGAGGATCAGTGAAAGGAGACTTAAGTGGAAACAGTTCAAGAAGTATTTCAAGCAGAAATACCTCTCTGACAGGTATTATGATTACAAGATTAAGGAGTTCCATGAGCTGAGATTGGGATAGCAGACCATGGAAGAGTATGCAAATAAGTTCTTGGCATTATTGAGGTATGTCAGGTACATCAGAGATGAAAAAGTGAAGGTCCAACATTTTCTGAGTGGATTGCCCCAGGCTTACAAAGATATAATTGAGTTTTATGAACCTAGAACTCTTGAAGAAGCAATAAGGAAGGCTAAGTATTGCTATGAGAAAAGAAAAGGTAAACCTGATTACCATAAGGCATGGAAGGAAAAGAAGAATGAGAATTTTGACCAAATAAAGAAACGTTTCAAACGTTCTAACTTCAGGAATAGGCAGAAGCAACCATCCCAAGCTACAAGTAAGCTAGTTGGAGTGACAGGAGAAAATCCTAAAGATCCACAACAGAATAGAGGACCACTTCAATGTTGGAAATGTGGAGGACCCCACATGTGCAGAAATTGTCCACTCGAGAATGAGAGTGCAAGGCCAGCTTAGAACATTCAAGAAGCAGAAATAGTGGGTCAAGTAGCAAGGGCAGTCCCAGGATTTATGCAACACTAGAGGACCTCCAAGCAGATCACCAGTCAACCGTGGTTGAAGTTGCAGGTAAGATTGTTGAGCAATCTGTTTCTATTTTGATTGACCCTAGTTCTACTTATAGTTACATTACTCCTAGAGTAGTGGAGATTTGTGCTTTTAAGAAAGTAAACCATAGAAAATTTTGGTTAGTTCAGCTAGCCACTGGAACTAAGAGAAAGGTTAGTGAAGTGGTAGAGAAATGTCCATTGGTCATGAATGGATTGGTCACTTATGTAGATATTAATGTTCTACCACTTGGTTCCTATGATGTTCTCATTGGAATGGATTGGTTAGAAGCTCACAGGGTAAAGTTTGACTATTATAATAAGAATTTTGAATGCATGGATGAAGAAGGGGAACCAGTAGTGGTAAAAGGTATTCCAAAGGTGGTTTCAGTACAACAAGTTTCAGCAATGCAGTTGAAGAAGTTCAGGTTTCAGCAATGTAGTTGAAGAAGTTATGTAGGAAAGGTTACTAGTTGTATGCAGCTCAGATTTTGGAGGCAACAGGGGATGAAAATCCTAGGTTGGAGGACTATCAGGTGTTACAGGAATTCAAAGATGTGTTTCTTGATGAGATTCTAGGGCTTCCTCCAAAGAGGGAACTTGATTTCACAATTGAACTTGTGCCAGGAGCAGCACCAGTGTCTAAGACACCCTATAGGATGAGTACACCGGAGATGCTAGAACTGAAGATGCAAATGCAGGAGTTGTTGGAAAAAAAGTATGTTAGACTGAGTGTGTCTCCTTAGGGAGCACCAGTTCTATTTGTAAAGAAGAAAGATGGTACACTCAGTTTGTGTATTGATTATAGATAGTTGAACAAGGTTACTATGAAGAATAAATATCCTTTGCCCAGGATTGATGACCTCTTTGATCAAATGAGAGGAGAAAAGGTATTTTCCAAGATTGACTTGAGGTCTGGGTACCATCAGGTGAGAATCAAGGATGAAGACATTCATAAGACAGCCTTCAGAACAAGGTATGGACATTATGAGTTTGTAGTGGTACCATTTGGTCTCACAAATTCCCCCGCTACATTTATGTGCCTTATCAATAGTGTCTTCAGCAGATACTTGGACAAGTTTGTTCTTGTTTTCCTTGATGACATTCTTATCTACTCTAAGAATGAGGAAGAGCATGAAGAGCATTTGAGATTGACATTGCAATTGCTTAGGGAGCATCAGCTGTATGCAAAGTTGAGCAAGTATTACTTCTATAGAGATAGAATTAAGTATTTGGGTCACATTATCTCGGAAGAGGGTATATCTGTAGACCTTGAAAAGATTGAAGCCATTATGAATTGGCCTACTCTAAGAAATGTGACAGATGTAAGATATTTTATGGGACTTGCAAGATACTACAGGAGATGCATTGAAGGATTCTCTAGAGTTGCACATGGCATCAATTCTTTGCAAAAGAAGGGGATAACGTTTGAATGGACACCGAGGTGTGAAGAAAGCTTCCAGCAGTTGAAGAATATTCTCACTAGTGCACCAGTATTGAAAGTTGCAGATCTAGAGAAATATTTTGTGGTGTGTATCGATGCATGCAGACAAGGGCTTGGAGGAGTCCTTATGCAAGACAACCACGTGATATGTTACGAGTCAAGAAAGCTGAAGGAGCATGAGAAGAACTATGCCACTCATGATCTAGAGCTTGCAGCCATAGTACATGCTATCAAGATGTGGAGGCATTACTTGATGGGTAGAATATTTGAGCTAAGGACAGACCATTGTGGTCTGAAGTACCTATTTGATCAGCCTACTCTGAATGCTAGGCAAGTGAGATGGCTAGAGTTTTTATGTGAGTTTGATTTTGAAATCAAGCACATAAAGGCAAAAGAGAATAAGGTAGTTGATGCACTCAGTAGGAAGATGTAGGAAATGCATGTCGAATCTCTTAGTATTTGCCAATCAGATTTGAGGTAGTAGATTGTTAATCATATTGCTAGAGATGAATTGTATGACCTAGTAAAAGACAAATTGCAGCAGCAAAGCCTTGAGAAGAGGTACGAGGGATATGAATTGGAGGAATATGTACTTCTTACTTATAAAGGTGGACTTTATATTCCAAATGTAGCATATTTGAGGAGATTTTTTATTGTTGAAATCCATCAAGCTCCGTATCCTAGTCACCCAGGATACCAGAAGACAATTACTACCACTAGAAAGCAGTACTTTTGGCCAAGAATGAAAAAGGATACGGTTGAATACATTTCAAGGTGCATGAAATGTCAGCAGGTAAAGGTTGAGCATCAACACTCGGGAGGTTTGTTGCAGCCTTTGCCTATTCCAAAATGGAAATGGAAAGTTATTTCCATGGATTTTATTGCAGGATTGTCAATGGCTTGGAGACAACATGATTCCATCATGGTTGTGGTGGACAAGTTGACAAAGGTAGCGCATTTTACACCGGTGAATTCTATGCATAAGACTGATGACATTGCAAAGATATTCATGAAGGATATTTTCAAATTGCATGGATTGCAGAAGGCAATAATCTCTGACTGAGATGTCAAGTTCAATTCGAATTTTTGGAAGGGGTTGTTTACAGATTTGGGTACAAAGCTAAACTTCAGCACTGCATACCATCCTCAGACAGATGGGCAGACAGAGAGAGTTAATCTGGTGCTGGAAGATATGCTTCACATGTACGTGATCGACAAACCAACCAAGTGGGAAGATTAATTACACTCGGTAGAGTTTGCTTATAACAATGGACAACAGGCATCCTTAAGGATGAGTCCGTATGAATATTTGTATGGAAGAAGGTGTAGGACACCAGTGACTTGCTTATAACAATTTTCTCGATGCTTCATTATTGAGACAGGGGATGTTGTTTTCCCCACGTTGTTCATTGCTGTTGGTTTAATCCATGATTTGGGTTTGCTATTGTTTTCCCCATCTTTTCCATTTGTTGTGGTCTCGTTTACATTTTTGAGCTACTGTAGATTTTTATTGAGTCGTTTTGGCCACGATAGGGCCAAGAACGACTCAGGAATTGGATTTCCCCGTCCAAGCTGTGAATCGCTTGTTTGTTGCGTGTATGTAGTGGATGGTCTTCAGACTGTGTTCGAGTGGGATCAGGGCTTGGTTTGCTTGATAAACCTGGTGTGTTTGGGAACCACACAAACAGAGCTAGAGGGATGGATTTATTCTCCACAACCCATGAATCAAAAATGGAAGGGAGCTCAGGGCCTGAGGGACTATGTAGCAGAGAAGGGATATATTTCCTTCTATTGGGTGTGTGTGGGTGTTCTAGAGGTCAGGCTAGTTCTGGTGTAGGTGTCCTTTGCTCTTCAACGAGCTCACCATATTAGGATTCAAATTTTCCCAGCTCCTTGACATCTTGATAAACCCAACTGTGTTGACTTGGTTATTTTGTGTATCCTTGGCTATGTGTAATCCTGCTTGTTCCTTATTCCTTGGGGAATCATGCCCAACTCGGGGGTGGCAGCATTGCTAAGATATTAAGGAGCACACTTGCTTATGGTTGGGTGGAACATTGGAGTGACGTAGCTGGTTGTGGGATGAGTTCTTTATAAGATAGGTATTCTTGTCTATTTCACTTCCGCAATCATATTTGATGTTTAATGAGTATGATGAACATGTTGAATGTTGGAATGTATGGTTTTTGCTTCCGCTGTATGCTAAACAATTATTCATTTCTGCATGTTTTTATTTCCCAGCATTTTACTTTAGTTTATATGTATGTACAATTTCATGGAGCTAGTTTCCCGGATAGTTAATGGCATGGTAGCGTCCTCTTCGCTGGTCGGTGGGTCGGGGACGTTACACTTTCCTTTCAATTTCTATGAATTGATGCATTTGATTCCCAAACTCTCTTCTATCCCATTGAACCCGTGGAATATTGCATCTTCAATATTATCATTAATCATTTCCCCATTAATAGTAGACATGATGATGCTCATTTGTTAGTGATTTACAACTCATATTCATGTATCACACAAAGAGAACATAATTACAACCAATGTTGAAATTAATGCAAATTTAGTTCTAAATTCAATTGCAATAAATGATGGAATCAAAGTTTATTGAAATCAATATACATACATCATCAAAATTTTATATCCATTTTAATTTACCAAATTTTATTAAGTTAAGATTGTAGTGATTGAGGTATATTAGACATTAAATTCATAATATCTATAGATTTTACTTTTCGTATCTAATTTTAATTTTTATATTTTTTTTTCACTTAAACAAGTAGACTAATATATTTAAATGGGTTGTGGAAAGGAGCCAAATTAGCCAGAAATTATAAAAATCCTATATCTTTATAGGAAGAAGAGAGTTATGAAATATTGGGGAGGAAGGTGTGGGTAAGATTATTTTTTATCCCAGAGGAAATACAGTCACTTCTTTCTCCTGGAGAATAGTACATATACCTAATAACGAAGTGGAATGGCTCTCTCTTATACTATGTTTGGATCTAGAAAGACATAATAATATCTCAAAACTCATAGTTTTTGGAGATTCGAAGCAAGTAATCCAGAAAATCAAAACAGGCTACAAACATGGTGCAGCAAATTGCTAAATAATACATGATCATATATCTCGTCTCAACTCATATTTCCAGGCCACGGACTTCCACATTCTTAGTGGCAATAACACCATAACGGATAAGATTACAAATCAAGGTGTCAAAAACAAACTTGCATTATTTCTATTAAAGGCCACTCCAACATCCATAAGCATGTTCCCTAGCCACCCTTGTTATACCACTTGGTGGGAATGATTTGTTTGGCCCTCCTGTTATACTCCTTTCTGTTCAAACTCCTTACAACCAACTGATAGATTTCCACCATCGTGCACAAGTGAATCTAGTGCCCATGCGATGGGCTTAAATGATCGTCCCAATCATCGGTTTCATGAGGCTTTGAGATGATTTCTCGCACGTGTCATGAAAGAACCCAACGGGATGAAAACATTCCCCCCAAACTCAGTTTTGTATTACGATTCTGAGGACGAGCTCCCCAGGCTGCCCGGTTTTCGGTCTTTAGAAGAAGAACTATAGTTCAAGATCTCATTTGCAGGCTTATATAGAGGAAAGGATTTAGTTTGTGTTCCACTCGACCCTTTGCAAGTACTATTTCTGCTCTTTGTTCTCTCGGTTCCTAGCAATTCTCAGTCTTCAATTGAGAACAATGAAGAAAACACGAACATAAATTAAATAAAGTCCACACTAAAAGACCTCAAAATACACGTGTTGGGTTTATGAAATGTTGTGCACTGATGTCAAGGAAAATAAGGTTGTAGCATCTAATGTGAAGTATTTGGAAAATCAAATGGGATGCAATGAGTCCATAATTAATGATAATGATCATGAACTTTGTGTGGTAATGGGAATAGTTGATTTCATCAAAGAGGAAGTTCAAAAAATGGAAAATATGAACCATTGCAGCCATTTACAGGAAACTACAACTCATGACCATCCAATGGAAGAAACCTCATTTGAGCAGCCCGTTCATGGCTAGAAGGAAAGAAGAAGTAGTGTGTTTCAATTATGGCATTTAGATGTATTTATGTATTTTTTTAAATAGCCAGTTTGTTAGAATATAACCTACAATGGGCTTAAGTTAGTTCAAAATGCATCAAATAACTTCCTTGAATTTTGTTATTAGGATAGATATCTCAGTCTTCTTTTCACAAACTAGTTTGACTTGATGTTTCCTCTTTTTGAGAGTATGGTTGTGCTCAGCATTTTTTATCTATAAAAAATTTCTTTGGTTCTTGTTAAAAAAAAAGGGAGTTACGAAACACAACATATTCTGATGATGGAAAAAAACTATAAAACACTGCCTATCACATAAACAACAAAGATATGGATACTATAGTTCTTCTTTAGAGTTACCTCATAATGCAAAATGTTGTATGTTCTGAGGTATTTCCCTAATACATAAACTCATTTAAAAAGCATCACACATAATCATATTTGCAAATAAATTCCTACTGGTTATTATCTATGTCTCCATCCATAGTTGTGTCCCCCTGGTTGGATGGCCTTGTCCCCTAGTTCCTGGATGCAACCGAAGTAGCATGGATCAACGTCTAGTCAAAATTTGACTCATGTAGATGGGCATTGATATCTTCCTCTATTAGAAAAAGGATCACAAAGAAATAATAATAAATAATAAATGGGATGCAAATATTAAAACACATTAGAAGAGAGACACAAATATAATGTGGCTCACCTGAGATGGGCTATGTCCACTGATAATATGCTAGTCCTTTATGATTATGCCATCTATCAAAATGAAGGGATACAAACTACAGAAACTTCATTGCACTTCCTCTTCACACTCTCACAGTCTCTCTCACACAATCATAGAGTTTTTTTAACAATGCTATAATACAATACACAGTCACATTACAATGATTTCCTTTTATAGGGTAATTACCATGGGAAAATACCACGGGAAACCCAATACCAAGGGCCCATAAACTGTTGGCCAACAAACATCCCAAATTGTTTTTTGGGGGGTTTTTCCCCTGCACATCCTTTCTAGGATGAGTGTATATTAAAACTAGGGTACAAACATGGCTGAACTATAACATCTTTGAATCTGGAAGAGCAAGCTCTATAGCCAACAATCCCCCACTTGGATACTGATCACAACAACTCCATTGCTGATGCACTTCCTGGACTATGATCTGAACATTGGACTTTGAAAATTTATATTCTTCATAGCCATCCTTGAAGACCAACTGAAACCAATTAGGAACTCAATTTCTCTCTAGTTACTACCTTTTTCAACATGTATGCAGGATTCTAGATAGTATGTATATTTTCCAACTTTAATAGTTCATCTTCCAGAACAGATCTTATGAAATGGTACTTGAGCTATATATGTTTAGTATTTGAATGAAAAGCTGATTTCTTTGCAAGATTAATGGAAATTTCATTGTCAATATACAACCTGCTATTCTCCTACTTCTTACCCAATTCCTCCCTGAACCTTTGCAACTAAATCATCTCTTTACTAGCGTTTGTAGCAACAACATACTCTGATTCCATTGTTGAAAGTACAACAACCTTTTTCATTATTTAAATCCAACTTATTGTTGTTCCACCTACAGTAAAAAAACATACCGTGTAATTAGATCCTCCCATTGTCTTCATCACTGGCTATATCTGCATCAACATATCCCTGTAGAAAAGTTTTTGAACCTCCAAAACATAATGCATGAGAAGTGGTACCTCTCAAATACCTGAGAATCCACTATACTTCCTTCAAATGGTCTTTACCTAAATTGTTGATATACCTACTCACATCTCCCACTTCATGTGCAATGTCTGGTCTTGTGCACACCATGGCATACATCAAGCTACTAACTGTTAATGAATAGGGAACCTTGGACATGTATTATATTTCTTCCCATGTCTTGGGACACATCTCCTTACCTAGTTTGAAATGGCTCAACAAAAGTGTACTAACTCATTTTTCATTCTGTTTTCTAAACATCTCCAACATATTTTCTATGGACTAACCTTGATGCAATGTCAATTTGCGATTTTTCCTGTCTCTTGTTATTCTCATACCAAGGATTTGCTTTGAAGCACCCAAATCCTTCATCGCCAATGATTTAGATAGTTTCCTTTTGAGCTCATTTATAGCTTGCATGTTAGACACTGCAACAAGCATGCAATCCACATACAATAACAATATAATATATCTTCCATTATCTAGCCTATTGAAATAAACATAGTGGTCAGAACGACATCTACTATAACCATGTTCTATCATAAACTTATCAAATTTTAAATACCACTTCCTTGGAGCTTGATTTAGGTTGTACAAGATATACTTCAACCTGAAAACCAAATTATCCTTCCCTTTGAACTGATACCCTTGTGGCATCTACATATAAATATCTTCCTCCAAATCCCCATTTGGAAAGGTTGTTTTTCACATCTAACTATTCAAGATGCAAATCTTCTACCACCACTAAACTTAAAATAGTCCTATTTGAAGTCATTTTAAATACAAGATAAAATATTTCATCAAAGTCTATACCTTTGGTTTTTGTAAACCCTTTTACAACAATTCTTTCCTTGTACCGCTTCCTGCCTCCATCTTCTTCCTTCAACCTATAAACCCATTTATTCTGCAATGTTATTTTTCCTGCAAGCAACTTAACCAAATGCCAAGTCTAGTTTCTTACCAATGATTCCATCTAATCATTCATGTATTGCTCCCACTTTTTTATAGTTTCTACTTGCATTTCCTCTTCATTTTTGGCAATATGGCAATACATATCGTCATCGATGGCATTGACAGTACTGACATAACCAGGCATATGAGCATACAATTTAGTGATGACATGGCATGGATGATGATATGGAGGATATGATGACATGGAATGGCATAGATTATGATGTGGCATGAATTTGAAGTCATTATTGCATTATTACATCACTTTAGATAAATATGGAAAAATGGTGAAAATCAGAAAATTGACTAAGTACGGAATAATTAGTCAAAATTGGTCCCAACAGCCTTAAGAGAATGCCCACCATAATTCACGGTTTGAGAGGAATGCACGAACCATCGTACAATCCTATATATAGTTGGTTTGGCTACCTATTCATTATTTCAGTTTGATTCCATTACTTTTGATGCGAAAGATATAGGCCTGCCAAAATAGGGGTTTGCACTAGTGGAAGTAAAAGTGACTAAATATCCTCAGAAAGACACCCGTCCTAAATTATGGGTTAGAATAAATGCCTACAAAACATGGGGGTATTGTAGATTGGTGTTTTTCCTACCTGACCATGTTTTCATATTGTATTGGAAGTAATTGAATAAAAAGTTATGAACCTACCAAAACAATGTTTTTGGCAGATTGGACCATATTAAGAAATTATTTAAAAAGGATGGCCATATTAAGATTGGACCATATTGGACCATATTGGACCAAACTGGCTCAGGTGGCCTTGGTAAAATTCCCGCCGTACCTTATATATATATGATAAAAATGATCTGAATACATAACCCAATATAGTGTTGAAAAGGCTATCTCCCCATAGTCTAATTTCTTAAAAAGAGTATTTGGTGACAAAAGCGACAGCCTACCAAAACAGGGTTTTATGGTTCTTGTACAACAAAGAGGAAAATCTGCCTAAGTTGCCTCAAGGAAATGCCTGCCATGCCTCATAGGATGATGTTAAAAATGTTTTGAGTGTATGGATCCCTAAAGTGTTGTATGGTGCATACAACCATATCATCATTTTGTCAAAAAGGTCTCTGAGGATGAAATTTTTAATTTTCCAAAAGTGCCTTCTGGCAAGTTTTGCGTTGTTCCAGTACTGGTAAATCTTCCTAAACTACCTCAGGAAAATGCACGCTGAATCTTAGGTGTTAATGATGAAATTAATCTGAGACTGTCAAGATGTATCCTGTTGATATGTGCATCTAACCATGATGTCAGTTTCTTCTCTGGATGTCACACATGCGAGGAATGAATTTATCAAGTTAGTGAAAAATTATGTTTGCAAAGTATGAAATATTCTTGCACAGTGATAAATTTGTCCAAGTGTTCAACACAGAAGGTTGAAAGGGAATTTTCAAATTCCCACCAAAGGTTCTCCTTATACCAATAAATTTGTCAAAAGGTATGGGGATGTTCTTTGGTGATATCGCTATCCATACTGTTGCTGCCGCAACCTTTTCCCCGGCTTTAGTTTTTTACTTAAACCCTGGGACCCCTCCTTATCTTTGTTTTGCTTGGATTGATTGTCAGAGGCTTGGCACCCTCGAACGTATCCGTTTGTTTTTGTTGAAGTTGAATGCCCGCTTCTTGAATCTCCGTGTCCTTTTTCTTTTGATTTTCGTTTGGTTTGTTCACTACCGGTCGAATGTTGTTATTGGCCTTGCAAGAAAGTTGATTTTGTTCTTTTTGGTTTTGATCCTTCACGCTGCTGATCGGGCCTTTTTCTAAAGTTTCCAAGCCTCACATCACCCGCCGTTGCGGCTCCCTGACCAAACCTTCCACCCGACGTCCGACGCCCGATTCGCTGTGTAAGTCGCTGGCTACAGTTTTTGGTTCGCCCGCCGTTGCGGCCAGAGGGTAGGAGTTGACCTCCGATCCGCTTGTCACCCGACATCCGACTTACTGACTGCCACCCGAACCTTTTCCTTTACCTCGTCACCCGCCACCGACTCGCATCCCGTCCGCCGTTGCGGGTGACAGAACCTTCCAGCTTCCGACCCACTTCCCGCCACCACCCGATCGCCTACGTCGCCCACGTCTTCATTTCCCCTCTGCTGGTACTCCTCCGCCGTTGTGGCTCCTGGAGCCTTCTCCCATCCGTTGTAGGAACCTTGTCTCATCCGATCTAAGAACTGTCCGACTGTCGATTTTCCTTTTCGTTGCCATTCCGAGCCTCCGCGGTTCCCCACCCGGATGAACTAGGATAGCTCGTTGTGAATATATCATTATAATTTCAAAATTGTGGATGCCTAATGTTGGAATTCAATGGATAATGCACCAAATGTGTATGCAAAGATCATCTCATGAATCGCTGAAGCAGAGCATCGCGCCGGAAAGGACAACGAGAACGAATGACTGAGGCGCAGACGGGAAATTTTCTTTTCTGCGGTTACTGTCAGAAAATAAACGCCTGTGTAAATGATGGAGAAGGTGAAACGACCAGGAAAGAAACTGAATCGTCAAGGACAAGGAAGAGACGCGTTGAGGGAATGGAGAAGGGATCAGTGGTAGTTTAAAGAAGGGGAAGCTCGATGAAACAAGGGGCTTTTTCCCTTAGAAAATTTTGTAATGGTTGACTTGTAAGAGGAACTATTTCGTTTTGCGTAGTGAACTGCAATTTTGTCTGCTGGAAAGAGCAAAGAAGTGAAATGTACCAATGCTATTCAATGAATAATGCTGAAGAAGAACTATTTCATGTTCAGCTGTATTTCATGCGCTGTAAGGATATTTGATGTTTCGAACCTAAGTTCTTGTTAATTATTCTGCAGTCTTTTTTGGGATGCATTTGCACTATGAGTAATATTTGTTGATATAGGATGATCGGCTAACTGGTTATTCGAATATTTGTAGTTTTCATCTGCTGTGGGAAAAGCATCAGTTATCTGTGATTTTTCTTACCGTATGTGATTTTGTGTTGCTCATTTAAGATGATAGCCTCACCCCCTAGGGATAGTTTAAATGGTTAGTTATATCTGTTCGTATCTGGTTTGTTTGCTTGTGAGCATAAGACGAAAGGTAAGAACCTGCGCATCACTTTGTGACCGCCCCTGCATTTAAACCAGCCTGCATTTAATTAGGCACATGCATATCATTCCTTTAAGTCAAAATACAAAAAAAAACTCGGTGGGCCGGGCCGCAACCGGTAAAGCCTTTGTTTGTTACTTTGACCTACGGTAGCCGGACCGCAAACCGGATGGATTCCCTATACCAAACAGTCAGCGGGCTAGTTGGGAACGCTGATTGGGGAGAATCCTTTACTGTTTCCGCCTACGAATTAGCAGGCCTCAACAGTTTTGGCGCTAGAAGGAGGGCCGCCAGTGCATGGCTGGCCGAGGAAACCCATTTTCCCGAGAATATTCCGCTGGTTACAGTTCTGGTAGTAGTGGACCACGCAATTCAATTACGGAGGAAGAAGAAAGGGAATATCTGTACCCTGTCCGCAACGAGATTGTTAACGATCTGAGAAGACATACCAGGGCATACTTAAAGAAGATTGGAGGATTGCCTGTCATTCCCGAATTGCCTAAAAGAGAGTACAAGAGGAAAGACCGTCCTCTAAGAGAAGACTCGGTGTTGGTTGGAGACTGGCAAGAACTGGTGGAGACTGCCTTACAAGAAGTTGAGCTACCTTTGAATCAAGAAGGCCCTGAGACCCCTTACACTTCTCCTATTCACACCCCAATTGGTTCACCTCCGCACTCCCCACCTCGACTAATGGCAGCAGCTAACGCAAACCAGCCACCTAATCCTCCAAACCCCCCACCTGCATGGAAAGCCAGATCACCTCTGAATCTGACTGCGCCTTTGCACGACCTACCTCAAGCCTTCGAAAAGTTATTGCCGAAGTTTGATCCCAATGAGAAGATATTGGTAGACGACCACTTGCAGAGTTTTTATTTGGCTATAGAAGGATTATGGGCAGGGGAGCATGAAGATGTGGTGTGTAGACTCTTCCCACACACCCTTAAAGGCGCCGCTGCCTCTTGGTATTTCGGTCTTCCTGCCAATTCCATTCCAGATTGGAACACCTTTGAAAGAATGTTTAGAAGTAAGTATGCAGTCCAAAAGACGCATGCTACCCTGATGAAAGGACTTTGTGCTTTAAAAAAAGAAAAGAAAGAAAAAGTGCACAGTTTTACACAAAGGTTTACAGCCTATCTTAAAAACTTCACTGATGCAGATAAACCTTCGGAAAAGGTCCTAATCGAATATTATACATCAGCTCTAGGTCCTGACCTGGCCATGTTCGCAAAAGGTAGGGCCAAACCCACTTTGACGGAAACTTATGAAGAAGCAGAAGTAGTGGAAGCAGAAAGGGAGAGCATTGAAGATTACCCTGAACAGTCAGGGGAGAAAAGGAGAACGCTGCTGTTTACTAAGCCCAAGGAAGAGAAAACACCGGATTACGAAGGTATGGCCAAAATGGTGCAGAAGCTGTCTAAAAAGATCATAGATTTGGAGAAAGAAAAAGAAGCACAAAAGTTTTTCAGGCCATATTATAAGAAAAGGGAGGATAGCAACCAGACCCCTCCCCCCCTCAGAAAACTGCATCCATGAACCTCACAGAGATAGGAATGGATGATTTCTGTACTTTTCATCAACAGCCCCATTCCGAAAAGAACTGTCCGCAATGGATAAATTCGATGACATTGGTCATGAATCAGATGCTAGACTCAAGATTGACGAAAGAAGATGAGGATGAAAAGAAAGAAAAAGTTACTTCAACATCTACGAAAGAACGGGAAGAAGAGACTACGGCTTTATGGAGCTCCGTCTCTGTACTATATGCGGAAGAAGAAAACAATCAGGGGCGCAAAGAGGTCAGGGAGGCTAACGTCACCACCAGGAGCAAAGGGGAAGTTAGTGATGAAAGTGTTCTGCTCCCAAAGATTCGAAGGCTGCAAAGAAATATTAAAAAGAAGTTTCAAGACAAATCCGTGGCTAATCAGACTCCGGAATTTACCATTACCAGCCAGGATCCAAAGCAATTTAGAGCACCACCTGAGCCAAGCGAAGAAAATGTAAGCACTAATAAACCCCAGTCCACTAGACAACTAATCGAATACGACGTCGTTGAAGATTTAAAGAAGATAAAGGCAAACGTCCCGCTGTTCGAAATGTGCAAAATACCTCAGTAGAAAGAAAGATTGTTGAAAGCACTGAAAACATCAGAAGAAAAGATGCCCACTGACAATCAGCCGTGGCAAGAAGAAGAAATTGGGGAAGCCAGCATTGGTGGTAAGTCCAGAACCAAACACCCACCTTTCCTTTTAACTTTTGAAATTTTTAATCATAACGTACACAATTGTCTAGCGGACTCAGGGGCGTCGATCAATGTCATGCCCATATCGGTTTGCAAGAGGATAAATGGGCAGCCCAAGCCGACCACGTGGAAGGTGGTGCAGTTGGATAGAACCGACGTCAAGGTAGTTGGCAAGATGGAAGACGTGTTAATCCGCTTGGCGTCCGATGAGAGAGTGTGCCAAGTCATCAACATTGTAGTGGCTGACATACCAGATGCGTACGGCTTGGTTCTGAGTAGAGATTGGTCAGCCAAATTAAATGGGTATTTCGCCACAGATTGGTCACATCTTTGGTTGCCTT
>LPNX010592207.1:298080-349519 GCA_001517045.1 Pseudotsuga menziesii | reverse complement strand
ACAGAGCCTTTCGAGCAATGGGGAATAGACGTCATTGGAGAAATCAATCCAAATTCCTCCCTGCTACACAAGTATATTCTTACAGCAACCGATTATTTCACACGATGGGTTGAAGCGGTCCCCTTGTGCAAAGTAAATGAAGACGAAGTCATCAATTTTCTACAAGATCACATCATGACCAGGTTTGGGGTTCCAAGCTCATTAGTTTTTGATAATGCTAAGTACTTTTCATCCATTAAGATTACTGTTTTTGCTCATGAGAAAGGTATAAAGTTACACTATTCTACTAACTATTATCCACAAGGGAATGGCCTGGCTGAATCCTCAAATAAAAACCTCATCAGAATCCTTAAGAAGACCATCATAGAAAACTAGCGAAGTTGGCACTCAGCCTTACCCAATGCCCTGTGGGTTGATAGAGTTACCCCTAAGTCTGCCATGGGAGTTTCACCCTTCACCCTAGTGTACGGAAAAGAAGCCATTCTTCCCCCCAACATCCTGCTCCCGTCTTCCATACTATCTCAGGAGTCTAGGGGATCGGATGATGAAGTTCTCCAAGTCAGAATCTACAATCTTCTGAAAGCGGAAGAAGCCAGATCCAAAGCTAGAGAACGTTTCCAACAACAGCAGGAGGTAGTGAAGAGATGGTTTGACAAGCACAAAGCTGGCAAGAAGGATTTAGAAGTAGGAGACCTGGTCCTCAAATGGGATCATCCCCACGACGAGAAAGGGAAGCACACTAAGTTCCAACAGTTATGGGTGGGTCCATTTCAAATCACCGCTAAACTTGGCCCTGCTACCTATATGTTACAAGATTTACAGGGATGGGAGGAGAACCTGCCAGTAAATGGGCTGGTTCTCAAACCTTATTTTTCTTAAGCAGCTTGTGAGCTTTCTGACTTGTACATAAATAAACTATTGTTGAGTTATGTTTTCATTTGTTGCAAGAAAGTCTTTGTTTTAAATAAAGGTGGTTAACTAGTGGTTATGTGGAAACCTCACATTTCTGGAAATGGTGAACATTTGTTGAATAGTTAGACTGTGGTTTTCCATGTGATTTCCTCCCACTAACTAGCTTCTCAAAATCTTTGTGTGCATTGAGGTCCTACTTAAGCTCCTGGAAGGTCAATCAGACTCAAAGGTCTAGAATACTATGTTGAGGCTCCGCGCACTTTACACTTAAGATCTAAAGGGCGATGACAGAGGACCCATGGAGAATAGCAAGATGAACAGGGTGTTAAATCTAAATGCTCCCATGCCGGATAATAAACGCTAAAAGGCAGATAAGAGTCACAATTCCTATAAAAGCATCATGCTCCAAAGATAAATCCAGACCATAAAGTACGAATTTGCCAATGATCCTCTCCGTCCGTGAGTTGAAACCTTAAGCCCATCACTCACACAAAAGGGCACTATGGGATAGAGGATCCTGAATTAAAATTCAGTAAGAAAGGCATGCATGAAGACTCTCATTAAAAGAGGATAAAATCCAAAAAAGCACAAAAGTTGCTAAGATGGCATGGGAATGAGAAACAAATGAACATTTCTGTTTATCATCTGCTACAATTCTGTGGTGTCCCATGTCACCCGCTACCCGAAGGAAAATTAATAATGAACTCATTTTTCGCCTCAGCAGAGTTATCCGGACTTTAGAATCTTGACTTTCATCGCCCAAAGTGGACTGGTATCAACGATAAAGGTACACGTTTCTGTTATTGAGAAATCTATCTAGCTGGAAGAATTCAAGGAATACATTTGTTGCAGGACATTCTGTTTTTCAAGGAAGAAACCACCCAGAGATCTAGGTTCACCAGGAAATCGCCAGTTCTTGCTGCTGCAACCTTTTCCCCGGCTTTAGTTTTTTACTTAAACCCTGGGACCCCTCCTTATCTTTGTTTTGCTTGGATTGATTGTCAGAGGCTTGGCACCCTCGAGCGTATCCGTTTGTTTTTGTTGAAGTTGAATGCCCGCTTCTTGAATCTCCGTGTCCTTTTTCTTTTGATTTTCATTTAGTTTGTTCACTACCAGTCGAATGTTGTTATTGGCCTTGCAAGAAAGTTGATTTTGTTCTTTTTGGTTTTGATCCTTCACGCTGCTGATCGGGCCTTTTTCTGAAGTTTCCAAGCCTCACATCACCCGCCGTTGCGGCTCCCTGACCAAACCTTCCACCCGACGTCCGACGCCCGATTCGCTGTGTAAGTCGCTGGCTACAGTTTTTGGTTCGCCCGCCGTTGCGGCCAGAGGGTAGGAGTTGACCTCCAATCCGCTTGTCACCCGACATCTGACTTACTGACTGCCACCCGAACCTTTTCCTTTACCTCGTCACCCGCCACCGACTCGCATCGCGTCCGCCGTTGCGGGTGACAGAACCTTCCAGCTTCCGACCCACTTCCCGCCACCACCCGATCGCCTACGTCGCCCGCGTCTTCATTTCCCCTCTGCTGGTACTCCTCCGCCGTTGCGGCTCATGGAGCCTTCTCCCATCCGGTGTAAGAACCTTGTCTCATCCAATCTAAGAACTGTCCGACTGTCGATTTGCCTTTTCGTTGCCGTTCTGAGCCTCCGCGGTTCCCCACCCGGATGAACTAGGATAGCTCGTTGTGAATATATCATTATAATTTCAAAATTGTGGATGCCTAATGTCGGAATTCAATGGATAATGCACCAAATGTGTATGCAAAGATCATCTCATGAATCGCTGAAGCAGAGCATCGCGTCGGAAAGGACAACGAGAATGAATGACCAAGGCGCAGATGGGACATTTTATTTTCTGCGGTTACTGTCAGAAAATAAACGCCTGTGGAAATGATGGAGAAGGTGAAACGACCAGGAAAGAAACTGAATCGTCAAGGACAAGGAAGAGACGCGTTGAGGGAACGGAGAAGGGATCAGTGGTAGTTTAAAGAAGGGGAAGCTCGATGAAACAAGGGGCTTTTTCCCTTAGAAAATTTTGTAATGGTTGACTTGTAAGAGGAACTATTTCGTTTTGCGTAGTGAACTGCAATTTTGTCTGCTGGAAAGAGCAAAGAAGTGAAATGTACCAATGCTATTCAATGAATAATGCTGAAGAAGAACTATTTCATGTTCAGCTGTATTTCATGCGCTGTAAGGATATTTGATGTTTCGAACCTAAGTTCTTGTTAATTATTCTGCAGTCTTTTCTGGGATGCATTTGCACTATGAGTAATTTTTGTTGATATAGGATGATCGGCTAACTGGTTATTCGAATATTTGTATTTTTCATCTGCTGTGGGAAAAGCATCAGTTATCTGTGATTTTTCTTACCGTATGTGATTTTGTGTTGCTCATTTAAGATGATAGCCTCGCCCCCTAGGGATAGTTTAAATGGTTAGTTATATCTGTTCGTATCTGGTTTGTTTGCTTGTGAGCATAAGATGAGAGGTAAGAACCTGCGCATCACTTTGTGACCGCCCCTGCATTTAAACCAGCCTGCATTTAATTAGGCCCGTGCATATCATTCCTTTAAGTCAAAATACAAAAAAAAACTCGGTGGGCCGGGCCGCAACTGGTAAAGCCTTTGTTTGTTACTTTGACCTACGGTAGCCGGACCGCAAACCGGACGGATTCCCTATACCAAACAGTCAGCGGGCTAGTTGGGAACGCTGATTGGGGAGAATCCTTTACTGTTGCCGCCTGCGAATTAGCAGGCCTCAACACATACATGATCTCAGATTTTAATATGGTGTTCACACGTGCAAAATATGAGTCTACAAACGTTATTTAAACATAATTAAATTCTAAAAAGATACATGATTATTTAAAAAAAGGAAGTAAGCTACAGGAATACCTTATAAACAAAAATATATTAAAAGAGTTTATTATTTCTGTAGAAGCATGAAACAGAGTTATGTTTATTAAAAAGGATGAGACTGTATAAGTTGGAATAGAGAAGCTCGAATTCCTAGAGATGGAAGGCGTAAGAAGGTTTAAAGTAATTAATTATTTAAAGTCTGTAACAAGACAAATTCATTAATTAAAACATAATGTCTGTATATGTTGGGAATAAAATACAAACAAAACTAATACGCTACAGGAATAAATAAAGTTAATTTAAATAAGAGCGTGATTGTTTTTAAATTAATGAAAGAGTATGGTATAGAATTAAAACAGACCAGTAATTCTGAGTTAAAAGGTGTGTTTATTGAAAAGACACGTCTCCAGTTTTAAAAGGCGTGTTTGTCCAGAATAAAGAATCACGACCAGTTTGAAAAGGCATGAAAGAGATATTTAATGAAGAATTGAAATAGAAGATAATGTGTGTCTTGGTGGATCATAAATGATATATTGGTGGATATTCTACCATTGATGTGGACCTTGTGTTCATTCAAATAGATTGGTGTCTGTAATCAGGTTGGATCCTGAATGAGGATTGGATTCCTCTCTACATGTTGGGTCATGTATACAAGCTGGGTTTCTCAATCTAGCTGGGTCTAGATCATTAATGCTATGTAATGTAAAATCTTATTTAATAAACAGATATTTGAAATGTTCATATATGTGTTGTTCTTCATATGTGTTTGTATATTTCATATATATATATATATACAATTGGTAAATGTCATGATTGGTTCATAATACATATGACTGCTTAAATTAGTGCTTTGGAAAGAGATTTTTAAGTTTTAAGAGACACTGATTCACCCCCCACTCTCAGTGTCTGATACCTGTTCTACAATCATAACATTTTTTTTCACTAGAATCAATCATCAATAAATAATATAGTGAAGGAAAGAATCATTTATGCTGTCTACTTAACCTGGTAGATCTTCTTACATTTGTAGGAGTTTGAGATACTTTTTTATGCTCTTGATTTTTTGTTGCCTTTGGAACTTCATTTTCTTTTATTTCATCAAGCACTATGTATTATGTGTTTTCCTTTTCCTCTTTCTTTCCCTATAACTGATCTCTGTACATAACCTTTTCATTGAATACTACATCTCTACTCCTAATTATTTTGTGATTTTCATAATCCCATAAGCAATAGCCAAAATCATCAACCCTGTATCCAATAAAGGTACATTTCTTGGATTTAGAATCAAGCTTTGTTCTATTTTATTTATCAATATGAACAAATGATTCACAACCAAAAGTTTTCGTAAATGAGTAGTTTACCTTTTTTACCTACCCATGCCTCCTTTGGAATTCCACCATCCAAAGCGCTTGAACGCCCTTTGTTTATTAAATAAACAACAGTATCTACAACATGAGACAAAAATTGTAAGGGCAACCTTGCATGCAATATCATACACCTTTCATGCTCCATGATCGTTTTGTTCATCCTTTCTGACACACCATTTTCTTGTGGTGTTCATGGGATTATGTTCTCTCTATGGATCCCATGGTATGAACAATAACTATCAAACTCCTTGCTGCAACACTCACCGCCATTATCAGATCTGAGACATTTCAACCTTCTTTCTGTCTCATTCCAAACCATATATTTCCACTTCTTAAAAGTTGAAAACACGTCATATTTCTGTCTAATGCAATAAAACCAAGTTTTTATAGTTGCATCATCAATAAAAGTAACTTAATAACAAGAGCGACCAAGACATTGTACCTGATCCATTCCCCATACATCTGTATGCACAAGCTCTAACTTTTCACTCTTATTCTATTTCCCAACCCTAAGAAAGCTAACTCTTTTTTTTTTCCGTAAACACGATTCTCACAAAATTCCAAACTTACATACTTCAGATATAGAAGAAATTTCCTTGAGTGAAGAATCTGCATCCCCTTCTCACTCTTATGGACTAGCCTATGATTCCACAACCCTGCACCTATTTATGTGGAAGCTAGAGATATATAATAATCAGTATTATGAGGACATAAATACAACATACCTATTCTATCTCCTTTTGCTTATACCAATGCTCCTTTAGTGATATTCCACCATGCTTTTCCAAAGGTAGACAAACAACCGTTATCTCACAACTGCCTTGTTCAGATCATATTTATTTTCATAGCATGAATACACCTTACATATTTTAGCAACGATTCATTTCTATTATTTAACTTAATCTGTACCTTACCCATTCCAACAATTTTACATGGTTCATCATCCCCCAATAAAACATGTCAAAAACCACTTAGAACATAATCATGAAATAATTCCCTATGGGGTGTAGCATGACATGAAACCCCTAAATATATAGCCCTGTAATCAATGGTATTATCTAATGCAAGAAAAAAACAATCTTGTAACAAATCACTTGCTACATTTGCTTCATGAGTAGTCTCTTACGTCTCTTCTTCTTTCTTCTTTGGAGCTCTATAGTATTTCTTCAAATGTCCTCTATTACCACAGTTCCAACTCTCTATCTTTCCCAGTTTGGAATTGGATCTTCCCTTTATATAATTGTTGCAATTACATGGGCTCCTTTCTCTCTCCCTTTGCCTTCCCTTGCTCTCCATGGTAAATGCATTACCTGATGTTTTACTTATGCTTTTTCTTCGCATTTCCTCTCTCAAAATAACACCAAAAACATCATCAAATTTAAGAGTGTTTGAACTAGGGACAAAGTTACTTACATCCATGACCAAGCCATTCCATCGTTCTAGAAATGAGAACACGATTAGAAGAGCCCTAACCTCATATTAAATAATCATATTAAATTCATTTAAATGGTCAACAACACATCAACCTTCTGACATATTCATATTAAATAAAGTCTTTAATAAAAATACCTTGTTGGAAGTAGAGGGTTTTTCATAGAGCTTAGCCAATGCGCTCATCACACCCTCCGTTGTCTTTTCTTTTGAAATATTGAAAGCCATCGATGAAGCCAGGCACAACCATATTGTTCCTAGTTTCTTTTTGTCAAGAACCTCCCATTCGTTGTCCTTCATAGTCACCACTTGTTTTGGTTTTCATCCCAACAATAGGTATATATCCTTTTGGTACCAATAGTCCTCCATTTGCATCTTCTATAATTCGTAGTTTTTGCGCTAAATTTATCAACCCTAAACTTTCCTTCTTCTGCCATTCCTCCCACTCTAAGTAGGAACCGTTATTTCCTGTGAGTTTACCATCCAAATAAACCTTTGGCTTTGATACCAATGGTTATAAAAGTAGGATCGCGTAGCAATAATGATAAACAAGATGCAAATATTAAAACAAATTAAAACATAGACACAGATATAACATGGTTCACCCAATATGGGCTACATCCACCTATAAATTGCCATTCCTTTATTATTATACCATCCAACAAAATGAAGGGATACAACCTAGAGAAACTATGTTTCACTTCCTCTTCACACTCTCATAGTATCCCTCACACAAGCATAGATATTGTCTTACAATGCTACAATACAATACAAAGCCGTATTAAAATGCTTATCTTTTATAGGGGAATTACCATGGAAAAATACCACGTGTCACCCAATACCATGGGCCCATAAATTGTTGTCCAACAAACATCCCAAAATTTTCTTTCAAGGGCTTTGCCCACAAATCGCCACTGGGTTCCCACCAACCCCTACACCCCCTGCCAGGATGGGTGTACAGTAAAACTTGGGTGCAAACATAGTTGAACAATAGCATCTCTAAATATGAAAGAGCATGCTCCACAGCTAGTCTAAAATTTTAGCATCTTTGTAACCAAAAAATTGCATGTGAAATTTCATGTTAAATACTCATAAACATGCTTAAAAGATTATTTTTTTAATGCTTAAAATCAATCACATAAGAAAATAAAAGAGATATAAAAACCAAAAAACGAGACAACAACTGATAACATAGGTCACCCCTCCTGGTATACGTCTCTAGGACACTTCAAATGGGCAGGCCAGTCTTATTAAGTCTTCAAATATTACAATATGAGTGTTCTGGAAACACTTCTGAGTTATGTCAATCAGACTCGGAAACATAATGCACCATTGTGTTCTTCTCGAAAGTTCAAGAAAAATGAGTATAAACTCGACTAGGTTTTTCTGAAGCCTCCTCTAGCACACAAATCGAAAACTATCTCCTCCCTGCTTGTCTGACCTATACACACTGTACTTTACCACCTCAAGAACTATACACATTAATTGTCTATACTTCTCACCTTGGGATCTATACAGAATAATGGTGCTTCCCCTTCATGTTTCATGGCTTTAAGACTAGTTTTTATAATAAAAAAGGGCGCGCATAGATGAGACATGCGCTCCTTCTTTAGCTCTTATTTTGTATCAAATTTTTAAGGATTTTATTGCTCAGTTATACCACTGTAGGGGTCTTGGGGTCAAACCTGTAGGCCTCTCCCCTTCCCACACATTTTATTAACACGTTTGAATGGTGGAACAAAATTATGGCTTCTGGCATAGTTTGGAATACGACATGAAATGGGTTCCATGATATGGTTTACATGGAAATGATAAGGTTTGAAATGGTTAACAGTGATATAGTTCATACTATGGTTCCAACGGATATAATATGTGGAAAATATGGTTTGATATGGTATGGTTTAGAGATAAAGTAACCTAAAGGGCTCATTGTTGACCTTGTGGTCAAGGGATAATCTCTCAAAACCCCCCACCCCCTTTTCAAAACTAAAACCCCTTCAAATTTATATGTCACTAGCATACAATACATAGTAAGGAACAAATGCGGGGAAGTTAGTTGGAAATTCTTTGTGAAGTCTTTAGGAAGACCATGGAGGTCATGGGTTTGATTCCTATAGACTTCAACCCATTTTTTTCAAATAGCCTTATACCATTTTTGCCATTTTACCTATTTTTTTACCATTTTTGTCAAAAATTCAAATACTGATAACTTCTACCTTTGGAGGTTGTTTCAAATGAAACGAGCATTGCCGAAAAGTTGTTGAAGAGCTATTAATACGTGTAAACTTTATTTCTCTATTTGAAGATTTATTTAATGATCGAAAATGAAATATATTTTTGGATCAACAATTAACATCCTCTAGATGCGTTGTCAGGTCTTCTTGAGCACATACCATCATTCAAATTTCAGAAAGGGCTTGGTTAATTCTCATTATTTTCTCTTGCTTATTACAAGAAACAATGGAAATAACATGCTACAACCACTCCAACTCTTCATGTAACATTGTCTTATCATTCCAAGTAGTTCGGATATGTTTCACAACATACATCGAGTGCAACCATCTTTGTTGGGAGCTGAAATTACCTTTTTTGCAATGTTGAGAATAAGTATCCTTCTTCTTATTCTTTTTTATTTTATATTTCATTATTTTTTTTTCTTTTAGTTATGCTTGTTTTTAATTTTTACATTTACCATCTTGAAAAAATTATAACTTCCCATTTCCCCTTAATTCTTGTGTAATTTTTCTTTTTACTTTTTATTCAAAATGTGTGAAAACAATTACTTAATGAACACTTATGCTTATTACTAGTTCTTTTTCCTAATGAGGTAGAGGTCTTTATTCTTGTCTAATTTTTCTTTTAAATTCTCTTATTTGGGTCCTTGAAGCCCATTTCTAAAATGTCCTACATGGGCATAATCTTCCAGATAGGATTATAGTAGTTAGTGTCCACAAGATGTTGAGAACAAGGTGGCTAGGATTTACCTCCTCAATTTTTTGTACTAAATATAAATGTGTTGATCGTGCATCTAAAACCTTGGTAGTCATGTACAAATATTTTTTTTCGAGTGTTTAACAGTAGCTCGATCGAGGATTTATTAGACCCTCGATCAAGGTATTCAAATCCCTCAATCGAGCTTCAGACCTTGATCGAGGTCTTGAAAAACAGATAATTAGCCCTCTTACAGGAAAAATCAATGTTTCTTTGTGTCTTCTAGGGGTTTAAACCCTACCATCCATGGCACGCAACTGAGAGAAGTTCATACCGATATATTCATCACCGAATCCTCTATCCATTGAGGTATCATGCATGAGTTTTGGCATTCATATGGGTTTTTTTTTTAATTAGTTCTAAAACTTACACTTAGAAAACCTGACAACAAGTTTGAAGCCGCTCAAAGAAAAATATGTAGGGTAAAAAATACACATCCAAAATTCCTTAAAAATGCACAGCCCACACATCGATGCATCCTCTTCAAAAGGGTATCTTTGGTTTTTCAATTTTTGAAAACAGTGAAAAAAAAGTTGGGATGGGCACACATGTGTATAAAATGATCCTAAAATCAGATGTGGTCACTTTCGAAAAATAATAAATAATTGTATATTGCAAAATAAATTAACAAAAAAATATGCAAACCACAGTGCATTTTGTGTAAATCATGATCATATATATGTTTTTTTTATATTATTAATGTAAGATTGAATTATTGGGGTTGGGCATGAGCCACTTATTAACTTCTTCAAAATTTTAAGGTCACAGAGTTCATTAAATGCAAAATTTCACACATTAAATGACATCATAATGTTTAAAAAAAAAATTCATTGGGAAGCCAACATAATATTATACAATTTGTTTTTTTACTACAATTTGAAATTCACATGGCATATATGCATTTCAAGGGCTTCTATCTAGCACATGAGTAAAAAATCAGGCTTTCATCTCCAAATTTGGCCAAAAAGTGTTACCCACCTTCATGGAATCACCTAGGACGGTTAGTGAAACCAATGTAATAATGATCTATAGTCACTAAAACTAATGCACTACAAGCAATATAACCAATGCATAAAGGTAATACATATAGATCAAGCCATTTGTAATTCCTTTGAAATGGTTGATATGTCAGTCGTTAGTCATAACAAATATCCAATGAATGGCTGGCAAGGCTTGATTGATCCTTCATTTTATGATACTATTCAACCATCATAATTCGAAGTTAATATTTATTTTTAGTTCTAAATCACTTTCATTGAGGATGTGAGAAAACGACATTAGGGTTAGATCACTAAAATTAATGCACAAAAACAATTTAAGAATGATCTATAGTCACTGAAATCCATCACCAAGTGAATGTAATAATGACCTATAATCACTAAAATTCATGCACTAATCCAATGTAATAATGAAGTTTAGTGTGTCCCATTACCTTGTTTATACCTTGTCATTGTTTTTGTCAATGTGCTCATGCTCAATCTCAATTTTAACTTCTATAATCTTGTTTACCATCCTCATCTAGTCTTTCCAACTATAATATTTATCTTTCATGGACCCTTATCCATTGTTATTCCCTTTGATCCTCACGCCTTTATTGCATCTCAATGTTTTCCGCTCATTTTTATGTATCCTCTTTTCTTTCCTTTCAATTTCTATGAATTGATGCATTTGATTCCCAAACTCTCTTCTATCCCATTGAACCTGTGGAATATTGCATCTTCAATAGTATCATTAATCATTTCCCCATTAATAGTAGACATGATGATGCTCATTTGTTAGTGATTTACAACTTATATTCACGTATCACACAAAGAGAACATAATTACAACCAATCTTGAAATTAATGCAACTTTAGTTCTAAATTCAATTGCAATAAATGATGGAATCAAAGTTTATTGAAATCAATATACATACATCATCAAAATTTTATATCCATTTTAATTTACTAAAATTTATTAAGTTAAGATTGTAGTGATTGAGGTATATTAGACATTAAATTCTTAATATATATAGATTTTACTTTTCGTATCTAATTTTAATTTTTATATTTTTTCACTTAAACAAGTAGACTGATATATTTATATGGGTTGTGGAAAGGAGCCAAATTAGCCAAAAATTATAAAAATCCTATATCTTTATAAGAAGAAAAGAGTTATGAAATACTGGGGAGGCAGGGGTGGGTAAGATTATTTTTTATCCCAAAAGAAATACAGTCACTTCTTTCTCCTGGGGAATAGGACATAGAACTAATAACGAAGTGGAATGGCTCTCGTTTATCCTATGTTTGGATCTAGAAAGATAGAATAATATCTCAAAACTCATAGTTTTTGGAGATTCAAAGCAGGTCATCCAAAAAATGAAAACGGGCTACAAACATGGTGCAGCCAATTGCTAAATAATACATGATTGTATATCTCATCTCAACTCATATTTCTAGGCCACCAACTTCCACATTCTTAGTGACAATAACACCATAACAGATAAGATTACAAATCAAGGTGTCAAAAACAAACTTGCATAGTTTCTATTAAAGGCCACTCCAACATCCATAAGCATGTTCCCTAGCCACCCATGTTATACCACTTTGTGGGGATGATTTGTTTAGCCCTCTCGTTATACTCCTTTTCATTCAAAATCCTGACAACCAACTGATAGATGTCCACCATCGTGCACAAGTGAATCTAGTACCCATGTGATGAGGTTAAATGATCATCCCAACCATCGGTTTCCTAAGGCTTTGAGATGATTTCTCGCACGCGTCATGAAAGAACCCAACGAGATGAAAACATTCCCCTCGAACTCAGTTTTGTATTGCGATTCTGAGGACATGCTCCCCAGGATGCCTGGTTTTTGGTCTTTAGAAGAAGAACTGTAGTTCAGGCTCTCATTTACAGGCTTATACAGAGGAAAGAATTTAGTTTGTGTTCCACTCGACCCTTTGCAGGTACTATTTATGCTCTTTGTTCTCTTGATTCCTAGCAATTCTCAGTCTTCAATTGAGAACAATGAAGAAAATGCAAACATAAATTAAATAAAGTCCACACTGAAAGACCTCAAAATACACATGTGTTGGGTTTATGAAATGTTGTGCACTGGTGTGAAGGAAAATATGGTTGCAGCATCTGATGTGAAGCATTTGGCAAATCAAATGGGATGCAATGAGTCCATAATTAATGATAATGATCACGAAATTTGTGAGGTAATGGGAATAGTTGATTTCATCAAAGAGGAAGTTCAAAAAATGGAAAATATGAACCATTGCAGCAATTTATAGAAAACTATAGCTCATGACCATCGAATGGAAGAAACCTCTTTTGAGCAGCCCGTTCATGTCTAGAAGGAAAGAACAAGTAGTGTGTTTCAGTTATGGCATTTATATGTATTTATGTATTTTGTTAAATAGACAGTTTGTTACAATATACCCTACGATGGGCTTAAGTTAGTTCAAAATGCATCAAAGAACTTCCTTGAATTTTGTTAGTAGGATATATATCTCAGTCTTCTTTTCACAAACTAGTTTGACTTGACGTTTCCTCTTTTTGTAAGTATGGTTGTGCTCAGCATTTTTTATCTATAAAAAATTTATTTGGTTCTTGTTAAAAAAAAGGGAGTTACGAAACACAACATATTTTGATGATGGAAAAAAACTATAAAAAACTGCCTATCACATAAACAACAAAGATATGGATACTATAGTTCTTCTTTAGAGTTACCTCATAATGAAAAATGTTGTATGTTCTGATGTATTTCCCTAATACATAAACTTATTTAAAAAGAATCACACATAATCATATTTGCAGATAAATTCCTACTAGTTATGATTTATTTCTCCATCCATAGTTGTGACCCCCTAGTTGGATGGCATAGTCCACTAGTTCCTGGATGCAACCAAAGTAGCATGGATCAGTGTCTAGTCAAAATTCGACGCATGTAGATGGGCATTGAGATCTTCCTCTATTAGAAAAAAGGATCACAAAGAAATAACAATAAATAATAAATGGGATGCAAATATTAAAAAACATTAGAAGAGAGACACAAATATAACATGGCTCACCTGAGATGGGCTATGCCCACTAATAATATGCTAGTCCTTTATGATTTTTCCATCTATCAAAATGAAGGGATACAAACTAGAGAAACTTCGTTGCACTTCCTCTTCACACTCTCACAGTCTCTCTCACACAATCATAGATTTTTTTTAACAATGCTACAATACAATACACAGTCGCATTACAATGATTTCCTTTTATAGGGTAATTTCCATGGGAAAATACCATGGGACACCCAATACCAAGGGCCCATAAACTGTTGGCCAACAAACATCCCAAATTATTTTTGGGGGTGTTTTCCACTGCACATCCTTGCTAGGATGAGTGTATAGTAAAACTGGGGTACAAACATGGCTGAACTATAACATCTTGGAATTTGGAAGAGCAAGCTATACAGCCAACAATCCCCCACTTGGATACTGATCACAACAACTCCACCGCTGATGCACTTCCTGGACTATGATCTAAAAATTGGACTTTGAAAATTTATATTCTTCATAGCCATCCTTGAAGACCAACTGAAACCAATCAGGAACTCAATTTCTCTCTAGTTACTACCTTTTTCAACATGTATGCAAGATTCTAGATAGTATGTATATTTTCCAACTTTAATAGTTCATCTTCCAGAACAGATCTTATGAAATCGTACTTGAGCTATATATGTTTAGTGTTCGAATGAAAAACTGATTTCTTTGCAAGATGAATGGAACTTTTGTTGTCAATATACAACCTGCTATTCTCCTACTTCTTACCCAATTCCTCCCTGGACCTTTGCATCTAAATCATCTCTTTACTAGTGTTTGTAGCAGCAACATACTCTGATTCCATTGTTGAAAGTACAACAACCTTTTCCATTATTGAAATCCAACTTATTGTTGTTCCAACTATAGTAAAAAAACATACCGTGTGATTAGATCCTCCCGTCGTCTTCATCATGGGCTATATCTGCATCAACATATCCCTGTAGAAAAGTTTTTGAACCTCCAAAACATAATGCATGAGAAGTGGTACCTCTCAAATAACATTGTACCACTTCTCATGGTACAATGGTATTGTACCTCTCAAGAATCCATTGTACTTCCTTCAAATGGTCTTTACCTGAATTGTTGATATACCTACTCACATCTCCCACTTCATGTGCAATGTCTGGTCTTGTGCACACCATGGCATACATCAAGCTTCCAACTGCTAATGAATAGGGAACCTTGGACATGTATTCTATTTCTTCCCATGTCTTGGGACACATCTCCTTACCTAGTTTGAAATGGCTCAACAAAGGTGTACTAACTCATTTTTCATTCTGCGTTCTAAACATCTCCAACATGTTTCCTATGTACTCACCTTGATGCAATGTCAATTTGTGATTTTTCCTGTCTCTTGTTATTCTCATACCAAGGATTTGATTTGAAGCACCCAAATCCTTCATCGCCAATTATTTAGATAGTTTCCTTCTGAGCACATTTATAGCTTGCATGTTAGACCCTACAACAAGCATGCAATCCACATACAATAACAATATAATACATCTTCCATTATCTAGCCTCTTGAAATAAACACAGTGGTCAGAATGACATCTACTATAACCATGTTCTGTCATAAACTTATCAAATTTTAAATACCACTTCCTTGGAGCTTGATTTAGGCCATACAAGATATTCTTCAACCTGCAAACCAAATTATCCTTCCCTTTGAACTCATACCCTTGTGGAATCTACATATAAATATCTCCCTCCAAATCCCCATGAGGAAAGGTTGTTTTCACATCTAACTGTTCAAGATGCAAATCGTCTACCGCCACTAGACTTAAAATAGTCCTATTTGAAGTCATTTTAAATACAAGATAAAATATTTCATCAAAGTCTATACCTTTGTTTTTTGTAAACCCCTTTACAACAATTCTTTCCTTGTACCGCTTCCTACCTCCATCTTCTTCCTTCAACCTGTAAACCCATTTATTCTGCAATGCTATTTTTCCTATAAGCAACTCAACCAAATCCCAAGTCTGGTTTCTTACCAATGAGTCCAACTCCTCATTCATGCCTTGCTCCCACTTTTTTATAGTTTCTACTTGCATTTCCGCTTCATTGTTGGCAATATGGCAATACAAGTTGCCATCAATGGCATTGACAGTACTGACAAAACCAAGCATATGAGCATACAATTTAGTGATGACATGGCATGGATGATGATACGGAGGATATGATGACATGGAATGGCATAGATTATGATGTGGCATGAAGTTGAAGTCATTATTGAATTATGACATCACTCTGGAGAAATATGGCAAAATGGTGAAAATCAGAAAATTGACCAAGTATGGAATAATTAGTCAAAATTGGTCCGAGCTGTAGAAATTCAGGCCTGCAGTAGATTAATTTCACCCACAACAATTAACAATTGATCATGCAAAATTATCAACAATGGAGACTGAATATGGAGCTGTAACACAAAATTATATTAACTGAGTGTACAATAGCCAACCCTGTAATAACATAGGCTGCTGAATATATAGAATACATGAGCAAATTGAATGCATAAGGAAGCATCCAAATCTAGCATAAAGCAGGCTTACCCAAAATAGGCAAATCCCCCATAGGTGTAAAAAGCTGATCCCAAATCTATCAAGGACCCCACGAATTAGAAAGGGAGCATAGGCAAGCTAAAGAGTGGTCAAATGGCAGCTCATACATGCTTTTGCATGGAGGAAAGAGTGGAGGAGGAAGAGGCAACAAAGCTGATTCACCTCACCTAGTCTTGCTTTCCTATGCGCCTTAAAACACTGAAAAAGCAGACAATAAAGCAGAAAAAGCAGAAGGGCACCTAGGAGGCCAGGAATAAAGCAGATTTGATTCCCAAGGCTTTCCCAAGCGCTCCATGAGTCAATAATGGAAAGTTTGACCTCTATGGATAGGCAATTAGCAACTTGCACATGGTGGGACTCATGGACTAGGCAAATAAGACAAAAATAAATGAATTAATGTCTAAGTGGGTAAATACTATGGGTTTATTATTCTAACACCAGCAGCCTTAAGATAATTCCCACCATAATTCATGGCTTGATAGGAATGCACGAACCATGGTACAATCCTATATATAGTTGGTTTGGCTACCTAGTCATTATTTCAGTTTGATGCCATTACTTTTGATGAGAAAGATATAGGCCTGCCAAAACAGGCGTTTGCACTAGTGGAAGTAAAAGTCACTAAATAGCCTCAGAAAGACGCCCGTCCTAAATTATGGGTTATAATAAATGCCTACCAAACATGGGGGTATTGTAGATTGGCGTTTTTCCTACCTGACCATGTTTTCATATTGTATTGGAAGTAATTGAGGAAAAAGTTATGAACCTGCCAAAACAGTGTTTTAGGTAGATTGGACCATATTAAGAAATTTGTCCAAGTGTTGGAAAAACTGGCTCAGGTGGCCTTGGTAAAATTCCCATCGTACCTTATAGATATATGACAAAAAATATCTGAATACATAACCCAATATCGTGTTGAAAAGGCTATCTCCCCATTGTCTCATTTCTTAAAAAGAGTATTTGGTGACAAAAGTAAAAGCCTTCCAAAACAGGGTTTTAGGCTTCTTGTACAACAAAGAGGAAAATCTGCCTAAGTGGCCTCAAGGAAATGCCCACCGTGCCTCATAGGATGATGTTAAAAAAAAATTTAGAGTGTGGATCCCTATAGTGTTGTATGGTGCATACAACCATATCATCATTTTGTCAAAAAGGTCTCTGAGGATGAAGTTATTAATTTTCCAAAAGTGCCTTCTGGCAGGGTTTGCATTGTTCTAGTACTGGTAAATCTGCCTAAACTGCCTCAGGAAAATGCATGCTGAATCTTAGATGTTAATGATGAAATTAATCTGAGACTGTCAGGATGTATCCTATTGATATGTGCATCTAACTACGATGTCAGGTTCTTCTCTGGATGTCACACGTGCAAGAAATGAATTTATCAAGTTAGTGAAAAATTATGGTTGCAAAGTATGAAATATTCTTGCATAGTGATAAATTTGTCCAAGTGTTCAATATAGAAGGTTGAAAGGGCATTTTCAAATTCCCACCAAAGGTTCTCCTTATACCAATAAATTTGTCAAAAGGTATGGGGATGTTCTTTGGTGATATCGCTATCTAGACATGATCTCATATTTTAATATGGTGTTCCCACGTGCAAAATATGAGTCTACAAACGTTGTTTAAACATAATTAAATCCTGAAAAGATACATGATTATTTAGAAAAAGGAAGTAAGCTACAGGAATAAGTTATAAACAAAAATATATTAAAAGAGTTTATTATTTCTATAGAAGCATGAAACAGAGTTATGTTTATTTAAAAGGATGAGACTGTATAAGTTGCAATATAGAAGCTCGAATGCCTAGAGATGGAAGGCGTAAGAAGGTTTAAAGTAATTAGTTATTTAAAGTCTGTAACAAGACAAATTAATTAATTAAAACATAATGTCTGTATATGTTGGGAATAAAATACAAACAAAACTAATACGCTACAGGAATAAATAAAGTTAATTTAAATAAGAGCATGATTATTTTTAAATTAATGAAAGAGTATGGTATAGAATTAAAATAGCCCAGTAATTCTGAGTTAAAAGGTGTGTTTATTGAAAAGACACATCTCCAGTTTTAAAAGGCGTGTTTGTCCAGAATGAAGAATCACGACCAGTTTGAAAAGGAATGAAAGAGATATTTAATGAAGAATCGAAATAGAAGATAATGTGTGTCTCGGTGGATCATAAATGATATCTTGGTGTATATTCTACCATTGATGTGGACCTTATGTACCCCCCCTCTCAATGTCTGATACCTGTTCTACATTCATAACATTTTTTTTCACTAGAGTCAATTATCAATAAATAATACAGTGAAGGAAAGAATCGTTTAGGTGGCCTGCTTAACCTGATAGATCTTCTTACATTTGTAGGAGTTTGAGATACTTTTTTATGCTCTTGATTTTTTGTTGCCTTTGGAACTTCATTTTCTTTTATTTCATCAAGCACTGTGTACTATGTGTTTTCCTTTTCCTCTTTCTTTCCCTGCAACTGATCTTTGTACATAACCTTTTCATTGAATACTACATCTCTACTCCTAATTATTTTGTGATTTTCATAATCCCATAAGCAATAGCCAAAATCATCAACCCTGTATCAAATAAAGGTACATTTCTTGGATTTAGAATCAAGCTTTGTTCTATTTTATTTATCAATATGGACAAATGATTCACAACCAAAAGTTCTCATAAATGAGAATTTTACCTTTTTTACCTACCCATGCCTCCTTTGGAATTCCACCATCCAAAGCGCTTGAAGGCCCTTTGTTTATTAAATAAACAATAGTATCTACAGCATCAGACAAAAATTGTAAGGGAAACCTTGCATGCAATATCATACACCTTGCACGCTCCATCATCGTTTTGTTCATCCTTTCTGACACACCATTTTCTTGTGGTGTTCATGGGATTATGTTCTCTCTATGGATCCCATGGTATGAACAATAACTATCAAACTCCTCGCTGTAGCACTCACCGCCATTATCAAATCTGAGACATTTCAACCTTCTTCCTATCTCATCCCAAACCATATATTTCCACTTTTTAAAAGTTTAAAACACATCATATTTCTATCTAATGCAATAAAACCAAGTTTTTATAGTTGCATCATCAATAAAAGTAACAAAATAACAAGTGCCGCCAAGATATTGTACCTGATCCAATCCCCATACATTTGTATGCACAAGCTCTAACTTTTCACTCTTCTTCTATTTCCCAACAGTGAGAAAGCTAACTCTTTTTTGTTTTCTGTAAACACGATTCTCACAAAATTCCAAACTTACCTACTTCAGATATGGAAGAAATTTACTTGAGTGAAGAATCTACATCCCCTTCTCACTCATATGGCCAAGCCTACGATTCCACAATGCTGCACCTATTTATGTGGAAGCTAGAGATATATAATAATTAGCATTATGAGGACATAAATACAACCTACATATCCTATCTCCTTGTGCTTATACTGATGCTCCTTTAGTGATATTCCACCATGCTTTTCCAAAGGTAGACAAACAACCGCTATCTCACAACTGCCTTGTTCAAATCATATTTATTTTCATAGCATGAATACACCTTACATCTTTTAGCACCGATTCGTTTCTATTATTAAACTTAATCCGTACCTTACCCATTCCAACAATTTTACATGGTTCATCATCCCCCAATAAAACATGTCAAAATCACTTGGAACATAATCATGAAAGAATATCCTATGGAGTGTAGCATGACATGAAACCCATGAATCTACAACACTGTAATCAATAGTAGTATCTAATGCAAGAAAAAAACAATCTTGTAACAAATCACTTGCTACATTTGTTTCCTGATTAGTCTCTTGCGTTTCTTCTTCTTTCTTCTTTGGAGCTCTATAGTATTTCTTCAAATGTCCTCTATTACCACAGTTCCAACTCTCTATCTTTCTTAGTTTGGAATTGGATCTTCCCTTTCAAGACTTGTTGCGATTACAAGGGCTCCTTTCTCTCTCCCTTTGTCTTCCCCTTCTCTCCATGGTAAATGCATTACCTGATGTTTTACTTATGCTTTTTCTTAGCATTTCCTCTCTCAAAATGACACTAAAAACATCATCAAATTTAAGACTGTTTGAACTAGGGACAAAGTTACTTACATCCATGACCAAGCCATTCCATCATTCTAGAAATGAGAACATGATTAGCAGAGCCCTAACCTCATCATCAAAGTTCACTTTTACAAAACTTAGCTAACTAGTAATCATATTAAATTCATTTAAATGGTAAAAAACACATCAACCTTCTGACATATTCATATTAAATAAATTCTTTAATAAAAATACCTTGTTGGAAGTAGAGGGTTTTTCATATAGCTTAGCCAATGTGCTCATCACACCCTCCGTTGTCTTTTCTTTTGAAATATTGAAAACCATCTACGAAGCTAGGAACAACCGTATTGTTCCTAGTTTCTTTTTGTCAAGAACCTCCCATTCGTTGTCCTTCATAGGCACCACTTGTTTTGATTTTCCTCCCAACAGTAGGTATATATCCTTTTGGTACCGATAGTCCTCCATTTGCATCTTCTATAATTCGTAGTTTTGGCACTAAATTTATCAACCCTAAACTTTCCTTCTTCTGCCATTCCTCCCACTCGAAGTAGGAACCATTATTTCTTGTGAGTTTACCATCCAAACAAACCTTTGGCTTTGATACCAATGGTTATAAATGTAGGATCACATAGAAATAATGATAAACACGATGCAAATATTAAAACAAATTAAAAGATAGACACAGATATAGCGTGGTTCACCCAATATGGGCTACATCCACCTATAAATTTCCATTCCTTTATTATTATACCATCCAACAAAATGAAGGGATACAACCTAGAGAAACTATGTTTCACTTCCTCTTCACACTCTCACAGTATCTCTCACATAAGCATAGATATTTTCTTACAGTGCTACAATACAATACAAAGCCATATTAAAATGCTTACCTTTTATAGGGGAATTACCATGGAAAAATACCATGTGTCACCCAATACCCTGGGCCCATAAATTGTTGTCCAACAAACATCCAAAAATTTTCTTTCAAGGGCTTCACCCACAAACCTCCACCGGGTTCCCACCAACCCCTACACCCCCTACCAGGACGAGTGTACAGTAAAATTGGGGTGCAAACACAGTTGAACAATAGCATCTCTAAATATGGAAGAGCATGCTCCACAACTGGTCTAAAATTTTAGCATCTTTTTAACCAAAAAATTGCATGTGAAATTTCATGTTAAATACTCATAAACATGCTTAAAAGATGATTTTTTAATGCTTAAAATCAATCACATAAGAAAATAAAAGAGATATGAAAATCAGAAAATGAAGACAAAAGCTGATAACAGACTTCACCCCTCCTGGGATACGTCTCTAGGAAACTTCAAATGGGCAGGCCAATCTTATTCAGTCTTCAAATCTTACGATATGATTGTTTTGGAAACACTTCTAAGTTCTGTCAATCAGACTCGCAAAAATAATACACCATTGTGTTCTTCTCGAAAGTTCAATAAAAATGAGTATAAACTCGACCAGGTTTTCCTTAAGCCTCCTCTAGCACACAAATTGAGAACTATCTCCTCCCTGCTTGTCTGACCTATACACATTGTATTTTCCCACCTCAAGAACTATACGCATTAATTATCTGTACTTTTCACCTTGGGATTTATACAGAATAATGGTGCTTCCCCTGCCTGTTTCGTGTCTTTAAGAATAGTTTTTATAATGAAAAAGGGCGCACATACATGAGCCACGTGCTCCTTCTTTAGCTCTTATCTTGTATCAATTTTTTAAGGATTTTATTGCACAGTTATACCACTGTAGGGGACTTGGGGTCAAACCTGCAGGCCTCTCCCCTTCCCACACATTTTATTAACACATTTGAATGGTGGAACAAAATTATGGTTTCTGGCATAGTTTGGAATACGACATGAAATGGGTTCCACGATATGGCTTACATGGAAATTATAAGGTTTGAAATGGTTAATAGTGATATAGTTCATACTATTGTTCCAACGGATATAATATGTGGAAAATATGGTTTGATATGGTATGGTNTTGTGTTCAAGGGATAATCCCTCGAACCCCCCCCCCCCTCACCTTTTCAAAACTAAAACCCCTTCAAATTTATATGTCACTAGCATACAATACATAGTAAGGAACAAATGTGAGGAATTTAGTTGGAAAGTCTTTGTGAAGTCTTTAGGAAAACCATGGAGGTCATGGGTTTGATTCCTATAGACTTCAACCCATTTTTTTCAAATAGACTTATACCATTTTTTCCATTTTACCTATTTTTTTGCCATTTTTGTCAAAAATTCAAACACTGATAACTTCTACCTCTGGAGATTGTTTCACATGAAACGAGCATTGCCGAAAAGTTGTTGAAGAGCTATTAATACTTGTAAAATTTATTTCTCTATTTGAAGATTTGTTTAATGATCGAAAATGAAATATATTGTTGGATCAACAATTAACATCCTCTAGATGTGTTGTCAGGTCTTCTTGAGCACAGACCATCCCTCAAATTTCAGCAAGGGCTTGGTTAATTCTCGTTATTTTCTCCTACTAATTACAAGAAACAATAGAAATAGCATGCTACAACCACTCTAACTATTGATGTAACATCATCTTATCATGCTAAGTAGTTCAGATATGTTTCACAACATACATCGAGTGCAAGCCATCTTTGTTGGGCGCTGAAATTACCTTTCTTGCCTTACTATGTTTAGCCCTTTTCCTAGTTTTTGTCTCCTAGTTATAATTGAATATTTATCCTTTCCAAAAACACAAGCATGAATTCCTAAGGAATAAATCATTATTACTTATTTCATTAATGCTTGATTTTATTCATAATTATGAACTTTGTCTTTCATTTGCGCTAATTTGTCATCGGTTCATAAGAAAGGTTCAAAATCTCCAGGTGTCCTAAGTGTAACAGCTCGCTGCATTCGGAGATGGATAATTCCTGGCATTAGTTTTCATTTGATGATACGATCCAAACTATTTATGAAAGAATATCGGATGTCCTTCCACGCATATAGCTGAAACTTCCCGAGGATCTTTCCTTGTTAGTTGGAACACGGTTCGGCCTATGAAACAGTTCAAATTAAAAGCTCGTTCATTGTTGCAAACTGATATTATGCAATGTAATAAAAATTGTAACTGTTCTTGTTTAATTCAGCAGCCTGAAGATCGTAGACCTTCATGGCTACCCGATATTGATGTAACTAAATGGTTCCATTTTTTTATAAGTACAAATAGGAAATTAGAGCCAAGGGTTGGAAATTTGAGAGAAGTCATAGCAGAGGAGACTGTAACTGTATTTTGATCATTTTAATCAAAGAAGAGGCAATTCTCAATATTGTTTTTGTTGTAGCTCTTTTTAAGGATTCAACAACGTCTATGTTCGAAGGCTAGGGCCCGCCTTCTTATAGAGTTGTTGGTAGTAGTAGATGTTTTAGTTTTGTTATTTATGTTTAGTGTGGGATTTCAGTTTGATGCACTCATAGATAACTGCAACAACATTAATTAAACAATTGCATTATCATGTTTCCCTTTGGATTGCTGTAACAATGTGGTGTGGCAATCGATTGTGTAGGATAATCCTTTTCTTTATGCAAAGTGTGATGATTAGTAATAGCTGTTATAGACATACTCAGGTCATGTGTAGTGTTATCATTTTTTTTCTTAAGAGTTTTTTGAATTAGATAGATCATTGCTTTTATAAATTGGTTGTTTTGTTTTATGGTTTGTGATTTTTCTGATTTGGTAAAATAGGATTTAAATTTCTGCAAAAGTAATTCTACATTGATTTATTTTTAGATTATAAACCAATGGATTGGTATTATAGGAATCAGAAGTCATTTACAATTCTTAGATTGATGATTTAATTTGGTTTTCTACAGGAAGCTGAGTTGACTGAGCAGTAATTAGGATTGAATGACTTGTATTTTATTTATCAGCTACTGAAAATGTTTATGCATATATTTTTCTAGTTACCTTTGAAATAAATAAACTTCCATGGGTTGACAATTTATATTGAGCACTCTACTTGTTACGAAAATGAATGAGAATATAGAGTGACCAACATTTTCGCGTCGTTGTCGGGGAACGTAATTGATAGACATATTTAGTAGTTGTTTGGTTCAATTTCTCTTAGCAACTTTGATTTTCAAGGTGTAGGGGTGATAAGACGCAATGAAGATCCATGCATTCTTCATCATACCAAACAGGTTCTTACCCCGAGGATAAGCTATGATCAATAATATTGTACAAATACGAGAAGAACTCAACGAGAAACTCCCAGAACCCTCAGAAGAACTAACTTTGCAGGTGGAAGAGGTCATGGCTATAAGCCAGGCCTAGGAAGATAAACGTTCATTGATGAATTAATCGCTAGGGATGATTCTTTTACTTGATCCCTATATCGAAGATCATCATTGGTAAGAAGAAGCAATGTTCTTCCTGGGCTGGAGTCATTAGTATCAATGTTGGGGAGACTAGTAGGAGTTGAGACACCATTTGGTGGCCCTGCGGAGAAAAATACAAGGATAGGGGAAGTTCTGTGGGGCCAGGGGGACTAGAGGAGGTCTATCAAATCAACGGTGAGGAATTTACGAAATAAGAGTGGTTTCAATTTCGAGAGAAGATTGAAGATCATAAGAAGCGATAAAATCAAGAGTAAGAGGTAATCATGAATAATGATCGTGAAGAAGTAGTAGGGGGAAATGATAAGGATAATGGAAACCTTCAACATGAGAATACATTTGATACACTTTAGTTCCCTATTCGACAATCAACTTCTATATGACATAGATCTAGATTGTATGTTTGGTAGTTATGTCCAAATTTGAGTCTTCTTTGCATGGATCTACGTTGTATTTCAGTAGCTATGGATTTTTTGTATCTCACATGGATCTGTGTTGTATTGGTCGACATCCATGTTGTGATTCATTTGGGACATGTATCAAAATGTAAACGGTGCTGCAGAAAGTTTGTGATGTTTAAGAAGTTCCTACCTTTAGACCTTTGCCTCGATATTATACCTTGTTCTTTCAAAGTATTATGCCTATTGTTTTTCTCTAGCATCATACTTTGGGGGGAATTCTGTTACACTAAAATATCTTCACCATCATGTTATGAGATATGTATTCCCTTGTCTACTCCAATCCCTCGAAGTTTTCCCTAGAGAAATGATAGAATAAAATTATCCCCTTGCAATTTTTCCTTGTTTTGAGCTGGTAACGCTCTTTCCCCATTAACAAAAAGAGTTACCTAAGTTAGAAGCACTCCTGATACATGAAAAAAGAGTGGTTCCACTACCTCTATCCTTACTGCAAGAAGCGTTACCCCCTTAACACCACCTGTTTTCCTCATTAAAGGAGCGATGCTCTATTTTTCAAGGCAAAAAGAGAAGCTTCGAGATGCTTCTCGAAGCTTGCCTTCATGGAGCCTCATCCCTGTGGTTTAGGACCAGTTGGAGCTTGAGATCCTTCATTTTTGGATCTTATCTCCACCTCACCCATGTGATCCTCAACCATACCTATCCTCACATGCCTTTGAATACTAGCTCATCTCCTATGGGAGGGGGGGAGGAGGAATTGTGTTGAACACCCAAACTGTGTCAAAATCATTCTTGAGTCTTTGGAGGAAAGGTGAAGTTAGAGGCAAGGATTCATTGGAAGGAGTCACAACACTAAGGCGAAGGTTGTAAGCTTTATTCTTCATTTTTAATGCAAAGTTGGTTCCTTTCCAGTAAAATATGTTATGTTGTAATCATGCATTTTAATGTTGGATTCCTTAGTCACTAAAATAGAATTGTAGATTATATTCTGGTGCCTTTGATATTGTTTTCTTGTTTGATATGATTTTGCAGGTACATCCATGGAGATCCATCACCATAGGAAAGAACTACATCACTCTATAAAAGGACTCATTCCAGATCTCTGCAACTTCTAGCGAAAGTCTTCCATCTCTGTTGTAACCCATTTGTTCTAGATCTGAACCATTCAGACGAAAGGAACAACACTTGTTCAAAAGAGGTGCATTTTTCCCAGCAATAAATTTGGCGACTCCACTGGGGACTCCTTCGAATTCTCGATCTTTGGTAAGTTAAAACCTCCACCTTCATTTTCAATTTGTAGATCTACTTTTTCAATTGATAGATCTGTAGATATGCTTTGAATTTGATTGATTTTCCTCTATCATCCTTTGGATCTTCATGTTTTTGGTTCACTGGATTTTCTAGTGATTGTTTAGGTTCATTTTTTTGGACTGTAACTTACTTTTCTCTCGCTTTTTTATTTTTCAAATCGCCATCTCGTCCACCGCTCATGGTTTGTATACTAAATGTGGTTTTGGAGCTGCCACCACCATTTTTCTTTGTGAAAGAAGCGATGCCACCGCACTTTTTCTATGTGAAAGAAGTGGTGCTGGAACTGGTAATGCTCTAGTGTGAACCTATAGTAGGTGGTGCCACCACTATATTACTATGGACAAGAAGCGGTGCTTAGGCTGGTAACGGTCTGTTCAACACTAGTAACACATTGCGCCAACTATTTTGTTTAGCCCTGTTTGGTATTTGATTCGTAAATGCTTGTTTTAGTGTTTGAGACCCATGCTTCAAATAGCTACAGTTGTTGTTTGAACTCTGCAATTTACTTTTGAATATAAAACTCAATAAAAAATTTAAAAATTTTAAAAAAAACGAGCCAAAATGTGCGTGTATGAATTCATAGGTATTTTCAAGAATTGTGATTGATGTTGGTCTTTAAAGGTTCATAGTTGGCTTTGAATAGAACTTGGTTAAGCTAGATTTCTGATTTCTATCTTCTTTGACAGAACAAGAAAAGATTCATTTCAGTTTTTCTTCATTTGTTATACATGATTTTTGTATGTTTCTTCCTTTTTTCAAAAAATTGTGAAAACTCCATATAAAAGTTATTGTATAATTTTGTGATTAGTTCATTCTCACTTTAGTTGAAAAATATGAACACTTTTGTATAAAAGTTGTAACAATATTTTCTTGCTTTTCATTAGATATCTCAATTCTTCTTCCATTCAAACAAAAGATTTTGTTTTTTTCAGTTAGGAATGGACCATATAAGCAAGTGTGTCTTATTTTTGTATGGGATTTATTCTATGCTTCAAATAAATTGAACTTCTCTCTACCTTCTTTAAGTAGGGAATCTACAAAAAGTTAAAGTGAAATTTTGCACAATCATACTTCATAGTTTTACTTTTTATGTCCTCACCTCATGCATCGACCTAACTGTTCAAGATAAAATTAAGCGCTAGCTTAGGTTTAAATTTTTTAGCAATTTGTGTGATAGGTTAGAGACGTGTTCCGGCATCTTTAAACGTAGGAGTTGTTGTTTATTTCCTGCACTGGATCCTTGGGATCATGTGGTTCTTCCACATAATAATAGTATATCGAATGAAATTTCATGTACCCATGAGGTATATCAAAAGGTACTTCACGTAATCAGTTGTATATCGAAAGGACCCTTTCGAACGGTTATGCATTAGACAACACTACTATGGACTGGAGCTCCCACATACCTTGTGAATATCGGGAGACGCCTTTAGGAATCCTGTGGCCAACTGAGAAAATCCCTTTGGCTATCCTATCATTGTAATACACCGAGAAACACACTCAGGGAGATTACTACACACGTACCATCTAGGTAGTCAGGTATTCAGGAAAGGGTACGGTCCCAATCCTCCTTGTCATGCTCTACTGTTGGACCCTGTGGTATATAGCTAGTTGTGGTGATTTGACAATCTTGTGAGGTTGAAAACCTTTAATCCACTCCTCTCACATATTTTGCATGTTTCTTTAGTTTGAGTAGCACTTTTTGTCTATACAGTTAGGATTTTTTATAAGAGATAGATAGTTTTGTTACATAGTTATGGCTTCGCCTTCCAAAACTACCAACCAAGAGACTCCTTTACCAAGCACGTCTTTTGTTTTCCATCCATATGGGGATGTTGGTCCTCCTTTCATGGCCACATTAAGCCTTCCTAGATTGACTATCAGATTACCCATTTGGTTATTCTCCAGTCCAGTTATCCCATGTACACCAATTTCTTCAGATCCTAATCCTTCATCACGAGAGCATCAACCTCATATTGATTCCTCGCCTTCTTCACCTGATTTGTCTTCTCCCTTTCTCCCTCTTCGCCTGTTGAAATTTGTAATACTAGTTGTCAGGTGAATAAGAAGAAGAATAAAAGGAATATTAAGAAGAATAAAAACAAACAGAAAACCAAGTCTCAACCAATTACTCCTCTTAGTGCGGAGAGTGTTGATATGCACACCTAAAAACTGCATAAGCCCAAATTCCCTTGTAGGATTTGCAAGGGTGGTCACCTTCTGAAAGATTGTTATGGTCTCGTCCTGGTTTTAGAAGAATGGTATAAGGTTTCCCAGTAATTGATATCATCACCCTCTGTTCATCATATTGATGATCCCTCCTCAACCAGTGACTCTGTGTTTAAGAGCTAGAAGGGTAAAGTCAGAAATCCTTGCTTACTTTGTAAGGACATGCACTTTACTTACCTTTGTCCTATCATGGATGAAGCTTCTACATTGTTGGAAGATATTATTGTTCCTTAGCAATGGCTTCCAACCAGTTATCATAAGTTGTCCCTTGACCTCCCATTGGTCGATAAAGTGGTCGATCAAATTCTAACCTCGGTTGACCCCACTCTTCTCTTGAAGAGTGAATTTGTAGTGGTCAATTCAGCTACATCCTCGATTCATCCCATTCTTTCTTTAAAGAGTGAAGAACAGGTTTTTCGACCTACTCTTCCTTTGAAGAGTGAAGTCAAAGTGGTTGACTCGACGTCATCTCTACCCAATCCCACTCTTTCATCTGAGAGTGCTAAGACTGACGTAGTTGCTTTGACCAATATTCATCTTGTTCTTCTCTTCCAGTAGAGAACGAACTCAAACCTGCTAAAGTTTTCATGCTTCATTCTGATTGTTCTCGACAAGAGGAAATTTTCTCTCTATCGATAGAACCCCCTCCAAGTAGTGAGATTATTTCCTTTGACTGGAGTAACCTAACAGAGTCTCGTCTTCATTCGATTGTTTCTTTCCAGATAGTTGTGCAAGTTACTGCTAGATGGATGCTTCACTGTATTATTGACGAAGGGGATTCTGTTAGCATTCTATCCTCAACTGCATGGAAATATTTAGATTCTCCTCATCTTGTGTCAGCCATTGATCAGATACTGGATTTTAATTGCAATCCTACTGCACCTTTAGGTATCCTTCCTTATTCACCTATTACATTAGGAGAAAAAATTGTCTGTATTGATGTTATGGTGTTCCAAGTTCCTTTATATTTCAATCTTCTCCTTGGACGTGATTATGTGTCCGCCATGAAGGCTATAGTTTCCAAACTTTTTAGAGTGATCATTTTCCCCGTGATGGGAATATTGTGACCATTGATCAACTTTCCTTTGTTACACCTGACCATCGCATTACTCCTAGTCATCAGACTACCTTGAATGTGCCTCATGTTCATGTGGTTCCTTCCCCTTCTTATAGTTAGCTTCTTCGCATCATAGGTAAAATGGGGGGCATGGCTCCAGCCTCTTGACATCATATTGGAGTTAATTCGCTAGCTTCTTATGTAAAGGGGCAACCCACCAACCTCTGTACATCATGTTGGCTTAGAACTATCTATGAGCATAGTTCCATTTCTCTGTGGCAAGCTCATTAAAAAATGAAACAAATGCTTGCAAGCATAGTTCCCATTCTGTGTCAAACTCGTTAAAAAATGAAACAGATGTCTATGAGCATAGTTCCTTTTATCTATGTCAATATCATTAAAAAATGAAACAAATGTTCATGAGCATAGTTCCCATTCTGTGTCAAGATCGTTAAAAAATGAAATGGATACCCTCAAGCATAGTTATTTTCTGTTTCAAGCTTGCGAAAAAATGAAACAGGTCCCCATGAGCATAGTTCTTTTTATGTGTCAAGCTCATTAAAAAATGAAACAGGTGTTGTGAGCATAGTTCCCATTCAATGTCAAGCTCGTTAAAAAATGAAACATATTCCTGTGAGCATAGTTCCCATTCAGTGTCAAGATCGTTAAAAAATGAAATGGATTTCCACAAGCACAGTTATTTTTTGTTTTAAGATTGTGTAAAAATGAAACAGGTCCCCACAAGCATAGTTATTTTCTATTTCAAGCTTGTGTAAAAATGAAGCAGGACACCTTGAGCAGTGTTTACTCTTGGTTTCAAGCTCGTTAAAAAATAAAACCGACCTTGAGCAAAGTTCCCTTTTCGTGTCAATCTCATTAAAAAAATTATATGGATTCTTCCGTTGTGTCAAGTCATGAAATTTCATTTCACATGCTTGTATAACTTGATCCTGTTTCTTCATCTATTTCTGGTGAACCTTTTCCTGGTAGTAACCATGATTTAGTTGGATGACGAATAGAGTAGGCAGACAAGACAAATCCAACGTCTTTACATTATGTTGGAATTATTCTACTTGACAGTTATACTAGGGGCAAGTACCAATCACCGAACATCATGTTGGAAAAATACCCAAAATGGAACTCATTTTGAGCATACTTTCTTTAATTTTTGAGCTTGTTAAACCATGAAACGACCTTTTCAGCATGGTTTACTTTTGGTTTCAAGATCATAAAAAACAAAACCACTACTCAAGCATAGTTTACCTTTTGGTTTCAGGCTTGCATAAAAATGAAACCATTCCTGAGCATAGTTGTTTTTCTATGTCAAGCTCGTTAAAAAATGAAATAGGTTGTTTCAAGCAAAGTTTCCCTTTTGGTTTCAAGATTGCTTAAAAATTAAACCATGTTTCAAGCATAGTTCTTTTCTGTTTCAAGCTTGTGTAAAAATGAAACAGGTCATTTAGAAAATAGTTCTTTCTTTGTTCCAAGCTCGTTAAAAAATGAAGCACATACCTTGAGCATTCTTTCAACTGATCTTCGAGTTCATTAAAAACAGTAAGATGGTGTTGAGCTTACTTTTCATTTTTCGTGCTCTGGTTAAAACATGAAAAGTGGTTTGAGCTTACTTTATCACTTTTTCGTGCTCTAGATTCAAACATGAAAAAGGTTTCGAGTGCTTTTTATACCTTCGGTGTGATCGTTAAAAACTCAGTGAAAAGGTATCAAGCATACTTTTACTGTTTTTCAAACTCATTAAAATTGGATTATGAAAAAAGAACCCTAATAGATTCCTCTTTAATTTCTTTCCGGACTCTTAAAATGGGAAAAGATTACTGAGTGAAATTTTCTTCTTCACGCTCGTAAAAGGACTTGAAGAGTCGTCTTCCTAGTGATAGTTTACCCCTTTTCAGGCTGTTTGTGCCAGAAATTGTTTCTAAGGCCAGAGAAACAAGCTAACACACACTCAAATATAAAACTCAATAAAATCAAGGTTTAGGGTTTCTGCAATGTGTTTTTGGTTGTGAACTTTGAAAACAGTCAGGGAATAAATTCATAAGTAAGGAAACTACTAAATCATAAGCAATAGACAATGAATATGCATGATATATATAACAAGATCAAACAGAAAANTTATGTTTCTTTTCCATATCAGCTATCTTTCTCTGAAGGTCTTCATTCTCCTGCTGTAAACTTTCAACTGTCTTCTCTAGCTTTTTGCAGTGTCTGTCAGAATTTCTTTTCCTATTTAGCACCTCTTTAGACACCTCTGATAGCTCCAGGAAATTATGATGGACATCCTGCAACTCCTCCATAAGACCTCTGTTGACTTTAAATAACCCATCATTAGTCTCTTGTAAATGTTTCATTTGTTCCTTGTATTTTTGAACACTTTCCTGCAAATTTTCTACATCAAAACTAGGGACCTCAAGTATATTTGCACCCTGCATTAGAAAGTATGAGAAGTCAGTGGGAATACTAGGTTCTTTTAAAATTCCTGCTTGTCTGAGTATAGCTTCATATTCTTCCTCCCACTCCTGATTTTCAACAGGACATCTTTTTGCCTTTTTCTTCTTGCTACTGTTTTAAGAGTTTATATTTTATCTCAAAAATTATTTTAGATAATTTAGAAGCAGGCTGACTTGTCTCTTTTGCAGACTGTGACAATATTTTTAACACTACAGGTTGAGGAGAAGAAGGTTTAACAACTGATTTTCCTTTGTTTTTGCTGTCTATTTTACCAACTTCTGTTTCTTCACTTGAAGTAGTATCAATTAAAACAGTCTTTTGTTTGGAATCCAATTTAGGGTTAAGTATATTCTTCATATTCCATCTTAATTTATTGGTTGGCCTAGTTTTAGGCCTCCAATATGAAGTTACAGCCTTCTTTTTCTTCTTATGAGGTTTCGCTGCTTTGATGTCTAAGGTGAGGAATTCTTCACAAGTTCCATGCCTACCTTCTGGTTCATCAATGGGCTGTGACTGCTCTTCTTCTAGTAGATATCCCTCATCATCTGAGAGGATGGTGAGTGGACTTCCTTGTTTGGTTTGAACTTCATCTTCAGGTATAGCATCTTTTTCTTCAACAACAGTTTTAGTTTCTTCAGAATCTGCTGCTGGTGTCAATTGCATACTAGGCTGCAATTCCTCTTTTGCAAACAATGAATACCTTCTTGTGGTGCCAACTGAAGACCTTTTAAATTTGCTTTCCAGCTCCACCTGCCCTGCTATCTCTTCAACTTTGACCTCTTCTTTGTTTGCAGGTTTAGCTGTATGACCTAATTTCTTCATCATGACCTTTCCTTTATCTGTTTGCCTCTTAGGCTGCTGCTCTTCCTGTTTGACATGGAAACCTGACCAAAACAGAAAAAAGTCCCAAGTATTACCCTCATGCTGCAACACAGTACTGATGATTAGCTTGATCAATCCATGATGAAAAATAGACTGGGATGTGTGATGTTCATGCTGTTTAACCCTACTGGACATTTTCTGTAGGCTCTTCAAAAAGAAGAAAGGCAGGTTCATTTTTGAGACTCCCACCATATGTTGAAGGAATCTAAAGTGATACTTGAATACATATCCATACCTACCCTCACAAGTCACATAACTCTACAGTATCCTGATTGGCTCAACCCACTCCTTCCTGAAATTCTGAATAGAAATACCTTTATTCCAGTCAGGAGTCACATCAGGTAACAGGTATCTCTATGGTTCAAAATCAAAAGGTAATTTCTTGAACCAAGGCTCTCCCTCATTATTAATCTCAATGGCCTCTGCAATTAATTCTATAGTCAATTTGAATTTGAGAGCATCAAAGATGACCATATCATTTTTAAGACTTTGAGCAAATTTACAGCACACTTGTGCATTGTAGCCATCTATCTTCCTGAAGAAATTTAGCCAACCTGCCTACTGGAACAACTCAGCATAGTCAAGGAGCTGCTCAATCCAGGTTAAGTCAGTGGGCTCATCCCTATTGACTTTACCACTCTTGCCACTCTTGCCCATATTTTTTCCTTCAAAAACTAGAAGCTGTCTGGCTTTAGGGTTCAGAAGATGCTTTACAAAAAGATTTCCTGCTTCTTCAAAATTCTCCACAATTTCCTGTATATTTCTGGACAGACCTGCTTATTTTTAAAAGGTGAAGTAAAACTTTTCAATAGGAGGACAAATACACATTACCGAGGGCTTCAATGCTCCTTTGTCTTGACAATACAAGCTAGGTCTGTGTATAGGCTAACTGCAAGAGATTTGAAACCTAATTACCATTCAAACTGTTCTTTTTAAAACAAAAGTCCATCTTCAGTTTATAGAGCAAACTGTGTATCAGTATCTACATCCTGTCAGCATGATTCATGAACATATCTGCATAATAAAAGTATTTCATCAATGAACTCTGTTGTCACTTTAAGATTTATTGCAGACTGTTCATCTCAATTTATCTCTCTCAGCTCATCAAACTGATACTAGGCTTTCTTGTACTATTCAAATCCTTGTTGCCTTTATCTGTTTCTACACAATTAAACTCTGCACCAAGCAACCCAGGTTTCCAGCAACTCTTAGGTATCATATATATCATTCATTTAGACAAGAGACTCTCATCGAACTCTGTGTATCAATGCCAACCTCATTCTTCAAACCTATTTATTTTTCAAATATGACAACAATCAGTGTCTTCTCATGCTTATTTAAAGACCACCTGTGTGAGGAAAAAACAAAACAAAACAGCTTGCAATATATTCCAATGCTGCTACCTGTAGCCTATGTGTCAAAATTGACATTAGGTCTTCCAGCAATCTTAATCAGTCAACTCATTAAACCCAAAGTGTATCAATATCAGAGCTTTTGGTGTGTATTTGAGAGCCAAAACATGAACAACTTTTGCCCAGACTATCTTGAAGTTCCAAAAACTGAATGGTTTAAACCTAGGGATATTTTAGTGCTCTGTTTAAGAAAACTCTTCAGAATAGATCAAGTAGCTATTTCTTGGGTTAAGACTTCATTTAAGAGCATATTTTAACTTTTCCATCAATCAATTTCTCCAGAACGACCCCACCGAGAAAATCCCCAAATTTTCAATTATAGGAGTTTATTGTAAAATACCTACCAACTGATCGACTGCAAAGGTTTAAACTCACCTCCTAAGGTGTCAAATGCTTCACCTTGAGTGTACAGATGTCCTTCTACGATCACTTTGACTGCAGGTAATGAAATTGAAAAGCCCTAGTTTCCCGTCAGTCTTCAATACCTTGCTTCTATTTTGCAGCGACAGAATCCATATTTTTAGCGATTAAGTTTACTCCATGAACTTTATTTTCCTCTGACAGTGCATGTGAAAGTAAAATCATGCCACATTAGACCGATATTTGCTGCTAACTGTCAAACCAACCCGCATTATGAGCAATGATGGCCATGATTTGTTTCATGACTTAAAACCACCTGGAATCGTGCTAAAACTGAAGCTTACACGTATCAAACAGATCCAATATGAGATTAGTCACCCACAAATTAAAATCATGATGAAAATTTACTTGAAAATCGAAAAATAAGAGGGCCGCAATATTCTTGTAGCTCGCCCTTTGTAATTTTCCGCTCCAGCGCTACAAGAATATCCTTGGTGCTATTTTTTCGCTCCTTTTCAGCTTTTTGATATTTTGTATAAGGTTTTAAAAGTTGCTAGAGTGTAGGGATGCTCAAAATATGCCTTATGAGTCCACCATTTGATAAAATAACTTTAAAAAACCCTTAATAAAAAGCAAACCTATAGCCTAAAGTTCAAAAATTCTAAAGCAAGCTCACAATTTCAAATAAACACTAAACAAAATTTTCCAAAAAGAGGGCAAAATCAAAATAAAGTAAATGAAAGCCTTGAAAGAAAATATAACTCAAACCAAAATTACCAAAATTGAAGAAACAAAACTCTGACTTAACATCTGGCTCCAGCTGCGGGATGAATTCCTCCCTGCGAGGACTCAAGAACCTGTAGACCAGTTCCTTCTGCCCTCTATCTTAGCTATCTGCAAACTTCCATTGGGCTATGGAGTCTTTATTCTATGTCACTCACACCGGTATGTACAATGATCAGTGAAAAATGCCCCTATAAACTGTAAAAATGTTTAAGGAATCGTCCATTAACAGGGCTGGACAACTCCTCACCTTCCAAGGACTGCAAGATAAAAGTATTATTTTCTAAAACTTTTGATATAAGAAAAGGGCCAAACCAAAGATTGTCAAACTTACCATGTTTACCCTTTTGCTCCTTCCTTGCATCCCATCTTAGAACCATCTCACCTTCTGTGAAAGTATTTTCTTTAATGTTTCTGTCAAACATGTTTTTAACCTTGGCTCTGTACAGTTGTTCCTTTTCATCCACCTTCTCTCTATTTTGCTGTAGTTCAATCATTTCAAAGATTCTCCTTTGCATATCATCTGGTTCCTCCTGAATTCTGGAGGAATTTCATCACTGGAATCCCTAGCTGAACAGGAAACACTGCCTCTGTACCATAAACCAGCTGAAAAAGAGAAGTACCAATGGCCTGCTTCACAGTGATTCTATCTGCCCACAAAGCATATTTTAGCATTGAATCCCAAGACCTTTTATTATGCTTCAGCAGTTTCTTGATGCTTTGAATGATATTCTTGTTAGATGATTCAGCCTGGCCATTTCCCTGAGGATAATAAAGAGTTGAATGTTTCAGAATGATGCCATTTTTCTCACAGAAGGCCACCATTGCCTTGGATTTGAATGCCTTGGCATTGTCTGTTATTAATCTCTGTGGACAGCCAAACCTGCTCAAAATATTGTCTTCAATGAACTCCATAATCACTTTATCTGTAGCATTCCTTGTAGGAATAGCTTCTACCCATTTTGTGAAGAAATATGTGGTTGTCAGAATCTAATGATGCTGTCCTGAAGATGCTAGATTTATCTCTCCAATAAAATCCAGACCCCATTGCTGAAAAGGGGCATTGACTGCAATAGGCTTTAAAGGAAGAGATAACAATTTCTGTTTACCTGCAAATTTCTGACAAGGAATGTAGGCTCTTACCTGCTGGTAAACATCTATGAACAGGGAGGGCCAATAATATCCAGCTCTCAAAATTTTGTAAGCTGTTGCTTTCCAATATTTATGCCCTCCACAGGCTCCTTCATGAGACTCTGAAATCACCTCTCCTATTTCAGATTGATCCAAACACCTGAGCAAAATACCTCCTGGATCTTTCCAGAACAATTGATCCTCTATCAAACAATACTTAGTGGCTTTAAGTTTCAGAGATCTGGCAGCCTTCTTGTCTAAATGATCAGGACATTGCAGAAATAACAGAAAATGAACAATATCAGCATACCAAACTGAAGATGAATAAAAATCCATGATCCTTTCTTTCTCCTGAAGTGCTTGGTCTTCTTCAGGAACTAATTCTTCAGCCATGACATGCAGTCCTAGAGCTTCACAATTTGAGTCAGCCAGCAGCCTGGCCAAACCTTGTCCCTTGACAAGCTTAGTAGGTCTGATTTCCACATCGTACTCCATAATCTTTGCAATCCATTTTCCTCTCTTTCCTTCACTGTCGGGCTATGTCAAGACATCTTTCACTGTAGCATTTGGAAAAAATGAAACAACCTTTGAATGCAAGACATAAATTCTGAAAAATTTCGAAGCCTTTACCAGAGCATAAGCTCGTTTCTCCGGTATACTGTATTTCAACTCAGAATCCCTGAGGGTTTTGCTGAAAAAGGCAATAGGCTGTTCCAAACCTTCCTTATTCTTCTGAAGTAAGACAACTGCAATTGTATCTTCTGAAGCAAATGAAAAAGTAAGGAATTCTTTGGTAAAATCAGGACTTACCAAGACTGGTGCTTCAGTAAGAGCTACCTTGATCTTCTCAAATGCAGCCTTTGCCTCAACAGTCCACCTGAATTCCTGATCTTTCTTCAACATGGTTGTGATTTGCTTGATGGTTTCAGCAAAATTTGGAATAAAACACCGCAGAAAATTTATCTTGCCAATGAATGACTGAACATCTTTCTTACTCCTAGGCAAACTAATCTTCAGTATTGCTTTGACTCTCTCAGGATCTATTCTGATGCCATCAGCAGACACCAGGTGACCAAGTAGTCTACCTTCTTGCACAACAAAATGTGACTTTTTGGGGTTCAGGGACAGACCAAATTTTCTGCATTTTTGAAAGGTTTGCCTCAAGTGTTTCAAGTGTTCATCATCAGATTTTGAGAAGACAGTAATATCATCAAGATAGATAACCACAAACTTATCTTTTTCCCCAACAAAGGCAATGTCCATTGCTCTCTGAAAGGTTGCTCCAGCATTCATCAGGCCAAAAGGCATCTTGTCATACATGAAGGTCCCCCAGGGGGTTGTAAAGGCTGTCTTTTCCTTGTCATCAGGGTGCATGGCAATCTGATTATACCCTGAGAATCCATCCACCATAGATATCCTCTGAGCTCCAACCACTTGCTGCAAAACTTGTTCAATCTTGGGGAGAGGATAGTTGTCTTTTAATGAAGATCTGTTAAGATTTATGAAGTCAACATATAATCTTATTTCCCCATTCTTCTTTCTGACAGGAACTAGATTTGCAACCCAAGAAGAATACCTGAGAGGCACTATTATCTTTGCATCCAGCAGTTTCTTTACTTCCTTTTCAATCACAGGAAATAAAGCTGGATTGATCCTTCTCAGTTTCTGTCGGAAAGGCTTGACATTGGGTTTCAAAGGGACCTTGTGCTGAATAATTATTGTATCATAGGTTCTTAGCTCCTCATAAGACCAGGAAAACACATCTACATGTTCCTTCAGAATCTTGATATATCTACTTCTTTGTTTAGCTGTCAGAGATTTAGAAATTTTTACCATTTTTGGGTGTTCTGCTGAACCAATATTGCAGTCAACTACATTGTCTTCTGAAGATTGAACTACTGGTTTTGAAGGTGTGTCATCTTTTGTGAAAATTCTTTCTAAAGGTACTAGACCTTTAGGAATAAAATTTCTCTTTAACTCAATGATTTTATGACTTGCTATCTCTTCTGCAGCAAACTGATTTTCAGCAAACTCATCATCTTGTTCTTCTCCTTCATCTTCATCCTGATCAATTTGTGCATTAGTAAACTCATCTGTAAGCTCAAGAAATTTTTTGATTTCAATGTCATCTTCAAATACCCTCTAGTGCTTCACATTGTCAGGTACACATGGTCTGTACCTCACCTCTATGGGATACCTTAGCTGAGTAGTTTTAGGAATTCTGAAGTATGAGGCAGCCAAAGCTAAAGAGTCTGCAGTCTCATTATGATTTTTTGGAATATGAGTGATGTTAAATGCTATAAAATAATTTTCAAGCATATCCCATACCTCATTCCTATAGACCTTCAACAAATCCTTCTTTACTTGATAGTTATTCTTCACCTGTCGAACAACCAACTCGGAGTCGCCATATGCAGTAATTTGTTGAATGCCTAAGTATTTAGCAGCTTTCAGTCCTAGTATCAGAGCTTCATACTCAGCAGTATTGTTAGTGGTAACAAACTTCAGCTTATACATGAGTTTCACTGTCTCACCTCCAGGATAAATGAGTAAGACCCCAGCTCCAGCACCCTCTTTGCATGAGGATCCATCAAAATACAATTCCCACAGCTGGTCTTCTTCTTCTCTGCAATGTCTCACTGGTTTTTCTTTTTCAACTTGTAATAGGCCAACAGAATTATCTTCATCACTGAAATTCAACATGCAAGCCCCTAGATCTTTTTCAACAGCATATAGGGGGTGATTAGTGGGGTTTTTGTCATCTGTGACTATGTAAGCAAATTGTAGCTCTCTGTATAGTCTTCTAGTTTCTCCACCAAACACCGAAATGGTAACATAAGAGAGGTCCATTTGTAAGGTTCCTCCAACCTTCTTAGCCCATGACCTGGATAGAAGTAGACCAAACTTCGGGGTAATATCAGCCACCACAACATCCATTATTACACTTTTCATAGGCAACTGAGCAAGACTAACTACCATATCTTTTATTACTCTAAGACACTTAACTGCTCGGGAGTCAAAGGCATATAGGTCATGATAGGGCTTGGTAATACTCAGACCTAAGGCTTCCATAACAGCTTTGGGCATCAAATTGTGAGAGGCTCCTGAGTCTAATAGACAATTGTGAATCATTTGGTCATGGACAGTCAAGGTGAAATAAAAAGGAGGTGAAGCACTAGCTTCATTTTTCAGTTTTTTCAACTAGGGATGATCCGATGAATATCTTTGGACTTTCTTCTTGCAAATTAAAAGTGTCTGAAACAGGCTGATTGTTGGCTGAATTCATCACTTTTAGGACTGTCTGTTTATATGAGGGATTCTTTATTAATTCAGTCAAAGGAACAGGAATTTTCAGCTTCCCTAGTTCATTCTCCAAACTAAAACTTTGAGCATATTTATTTACCTCTTCATTTTCAGCATTCTTCTTAGATTTTTCTGTAGATTGCTTCTTCTGTATGACAGGATCAGGTACTTGTTTAGCAGGAACAAGTGCAGCAGGAACAGGTATAGTAGGAACAGGTGCAGCTGGAACTGGTGCTTTCTTCTTTGGAATTTGGACCACTTGCTTTGGACCTGATCTGAGATTGATAGTCTTCTTATGTTCATTCTGCTGAGCAGCAGCATTTATAGTAGTTTTCTCAAATTCCAAATCAACTTCAACTTCATACATGTCAGCATCATAATACTCAGCATTCAAAAAATCTTCTTCAGTAACAAAACCTGTATACAAACCATCTCCAAAGTGATTCATATCCTGATCAGTCTCAGTCTCTTCAAAGAGTAGTTGTCCATAAACTTCTTCTTCATCAGCTACATTATTTTGAAAAGGTGGAGGTACTCTCTGCTCCTCATTCTCTCTCCTTTCTCGCTGGATGTCATTATTTCTACGCTCTCTTGGTATAAATCTAGGAGCAAACTGCCTCCTGAACTGATTCTGGTTATTTGGATTCCTTTCAGCTTCTGGAGCAGGTTTAGCAGAATTATTTTCAAGCTCTAGTTTATTTAGTTTGGCAGTGAGAATCTTTACCAGCTTTTCCATCTCATCTATCTTGGCTTCAGCAGACTGAGGAGAAACACTTGTTGAAACAGCCTCCTTTTTCCCTTTTCTCTCATAAAGCTGCTAGGGAGTTTCATTCTTAAGTCTGTTTGAAGCCAACAAATTAGACTCTACCTCCAATGATGCATCTTGCATGTTCAGCAGGGTGATAGGCCTTCTTTCTCTCAGCAATAGAGAAAATTCATGGTCAAAGGCATTGGCATAGGTGAGTTTAGCTGATGTTTCAGTAGGCTTAATTTCTGCTGGAATCCTACTATACATTTTGTTGAATCTTTTGGAAAAATCTGCAACAGTTTCCTCTTTTTTCCTTCTGAGGGCTCCAAACTCAGTTATATAATAAGTGTGGTACTTTGTGTCTCCCCATTGCCTCATGAAAAGATCACGGAGCTCTTCAATTATAGTGATTGAGTTGGCAGGCAACTCTCGGAACCACTTCCTTACATCCCCATCAAGGATTTGAACAAATACCCTCATCCATACATATTTGATCTCAATATTCTGATTGTCAGCATAACTTAGGAAAGCCTCCCAATGTTCTTCAGCAGTGGTCTCCCCCTGGCCATTGAACCTAGGCATATATTTCTGGTAGTCACCTCCAGGCAAAGCATGCAAAGGCTGAGGTAAGACTAATGGTGCATACCTGGCTGCAACCATCCTGTCCATCATATCCATGGGTGGGTTTTGAGTTGCCATTTTGGACTGAGGTTTTGAAGATGAGGAAGTTTGACTAGAACTTGCTAGGAAAGGGCTCTTTCCTACTTTCAGCTGGAAAAGGGGTATTTTACCAGGAGAAGCAGTCTTGGCTTTCAAAAAGGTTTCAGGATTGGTAAAAACTTGAAAAGTACTCTCAAGAATGGTAGGTTTTATCCAAGGTGAGATTTCAGCTGAATGTAATGAAACACCCAACTATTCAGGATCACACAAGGCTGGTAAAGATTGGGACCTTTTGAGTTTTCTTGTTGTTTTTAAGATCTGTTCAGGGTCTGAAACCCCTGAATGTAACGGTGAAATAGGTCTGCTCTGGGTTCCCACTCCTCTAGAAGCCAGTGTGTCAAAATTTGGTGAAAATATCCTTCAAAGATACTGGTTCAAGTCCACCTCTCAAACCAGGAAAACTGATAAGTATCCTAGGGAAGATATGCTTCAGCTTCATCCCCATCAAGGGCGCCAAAGATGTTTGTGCCAGAAATTGTTTCTAAGGCCAGAGAAACAAGCTAACACACACTCAAATATAAAACTCAATAAAATCAAGGTTTAGGGTTTCTGCAATGTGTTTTTGGTTGTGAACTTTGAAAATAGTCAGGGAATACATTCATAAGCAAAGCAACTACTGAATCATAAGCAATAGACAATGAAGATGCATGATATATATAATAAGATCAAACAGAAACAGTATTGAGGATCATACATAAATGACAGGCATTACCAGAATATAACAAAAACCAGTCAATGAATCTATCAATTTAAGCAACTAGAAAAGATGAAAATGAATCCAATACATAAATCTGAAGGGTAAAAGTCATAAATATCTCATAGTTTCATCAACCACTGCATACAAGAGCTATGTACCTTACTCATAAACAAGTCTGAAAACCAACTGAGCTTGAAGACCTCCTAAAAGCTTCCAAAAATCGAACCCACAAAATGTCTTTCTAACTCCTCTAAATAGTAATCTTCTACAAAATTAGTTAGGTCACTAATCCTAACTATCTCCATCGACTTACTAAGGTAAAGTAAAAAATACATTTTTACAAAATTACAAAATTGCTAAAAATAGCAAATCATTAACAAGAAATGTTTATCAAACAGATACACTAATTAAAGCATAACTGATTCAAATCTCCTTCGCTACTTCAGCAAGTAGTTCTATACCATCTAGGCTTTGAGCCTTTCTCTTTTCTCTTTTATGTTTCTTTTCCATATCAGCTATCTTTCTCTGAAGGTCTTCATTCTCTTGCTGTAAACTTTCAACTGTCTTCTCTAGATTTTTGCAGTGTCTGTCAGAAGTTCTTTTCTTGTTTAGCACCTCTTTAGACACCTCTGATAGCTCCAGGAAATGATGATGGACATCCTGCAACTCCTCTATAATACCTCTGTTGACTTTAAATAACCGATCATTAGTCTCTTGTAAATTTTTCATTTGTTGCTTGTATTTTTGAACACTTTCCTGCAAATTTTCTTCATCAAAACTAGGGATCTCAAGTATATTTGCACCCTGCATTAGAAAGTCTGAGAAGTCAGTGGGAATACTAGGTTCTTTTAAAATTCATGCTTGTCTGAGTATAGCTTCATATTCTTCCTCCCACTCCTGATTTTCAACAGGACATCTTTTTGCCTTTTCTTCTTGCTGCTGTTTTAAGAGTTTATCTTTTATCTCAAAAATTATTTCAGATAATTTAGAAGCAGGCTGACTTCTCTCTTTTGCAGACTGTGACAATCTTTTTAACACTACAGGTTGAGGAGAAGAAGGTTTAACAACTGATTTTCCTTTGTTTTTGCTATCTATTTTACCAACTTTTGTTTCTTCACTTGAAGTAGTATCAATTAAAACAGTCTTTTGTTTGGAATCCAATTTAGGGTTAAGTATCTTCTTCATATTCCATCTTAATTTATTGGTTGGCCTAGTTTTAGGCCTCCAATATGAAGTTACAGCCTTCTTTTTCTTCTTATGAGGTTTAGCTGCTTTGATGTCTGAGGTGAGGAATTCTTCACAAGTTCCATGCCTGCCTTCTGGTTCATCAATGGGCTGTGACTACTCTTATTCTAGTAGATATCCCTCATCATTTGAGAGGATGGTGAGTGGAATTCTTGGTTTGGTTTGAACTTCATCTTCAGGTATAGCATCTTTTTCTTCAACAATAGTTTTAGTTTCTTCAGAATCTGCTGCTGCTGTCAATTGCAGACTAGACTGCAATTCCTCTTTTGCAAACAATGAATACCTTCCTGTGGTGCCAACTGAAGACCTTTTAAATTTGTTGTCCAGCTCCACCTTCCCTGCTACCTCTTCAACTTTGAACTCTTCTTTGTTTGCAGGTTTAGCTGTATGACCTAATTTCTTCATCATGACCTTTCCTTTATCTGTTTGCCTCTTAGGCTGCTGCTCTTCCTGTTTGACATGGAAGCCTGACCAAAACAGAAAAAAGTCCCAAGTCTTACCCTCATGCTGCAACACAGTACTGATGATTAGCTTGATCAATCCATGATGAAAAATAGACTGGGATGTGTGATCTTCATGCTGTTTAACCCTGCTGGACATTTTCTGCGGGCTCTTCAAAAAGAAGAAAGGCAGGTTCATTTTTGAGACTCCCACCATATGTTGAAGGAATCTAAAGTGATACTTGAATACATATCCATAACTACACTCACAAGTCACATAACTCTGCAGTATCCTGATTGGCTCAACCCACTCCTTCCTGAAATTCTGAATAGGAATACCTTTATTCCAGTCAGGAGTCACATCAGGTAACAGGTATCTCTGTGGTTCAAAATCAAAAGGTAATTTCTTGAACCAAGGCTCTCCCTCATTATTAATCTCAGTGGCCTCTGCAATTAATTCTATAGTCAATTTGAATTTGAGAGCATCAAAGATGACCATATCATTTTTAAGACTTTGAGCAAATTTACAGGACACTTGTGCATTGTAGCCATCTATCTTCCTGAAGAAATTTAGCCAACCTACCTGCTGGAACAACTCAGCACAGTCAGGGAGCTGCTCAATCCAGGTTAAGTCAATGGGCTCAGCCCTATTGACTTTACCACTCTTTCCACTCTTTCCCATCTTTTTTCCTTCAAAAACTAGAAGCTGTCTGGCTTTAGGGTTCAAAAGATGCTTTACAAACTGATTTCCTGCTTCTTCAAACTTCTCCACAATTTCCTGTATATTTCTGGACAGACCTGCTTATTTTTAAAAGGTGAAGTAAAACTTCTCAATAGGAGGACAAATACACATTACCGAGGGCTTCAATGCTCCTTTGTCTTGACAATACAAGCTAGGTCTGTGTATAGGCTAACTGCAAGAGATTTGAAACCTAATTACCATTCAAACTGTTCTTTTTAAAACAAAAGTCCATCTTCAGTTTATAGAGCAAACTGTGTATCAGTATCTACATCCTGTCAGCATGATTCATGAACATCTCTGCACAATAAAAGTATTTCATGAATGAACTCTGTTGTCACTTTAAGATTTATTGTAGACTGTTCATCTCAATTTATCTCTCTCAGCTCATCAAACTGATACTAGGCTTTCTTGTACTATTCAAATCCTTGTTGCCTTTATCTGTTTCTACACAATTAAAATCTGCACCAAGCAACCCAGGTTTCCAGCAACTCTTAGGTATCATATATATCATTCATTTAGACAAGAGACTCTCATCGAACTCTGTGTATCAATGCCAACCTCATTCTTCAAACCTATTTATTTTGCAAATATGACAACAATCACTGTCTTCTCATGCTTATTTAAAGACCACCTGTGTGAGGAAAAAACAAAACAAAACAGTTTGCAATATAGTCCAATGCTGCTACCTGTAGCCTATGTGTCAAAATTGACATTAGGTCTGCCAGCAATCTTAATCAATCAACTCATTAAACCCAAAGTGTATCAATATCAGAGCTTTTGGTGTGTATTTGAGAGCCAAAACATGAACAACTTTTGCCCAGACTGTCTCGAAGTTCCAAAAACTGAATGGTTTAAACCTAGGGATATTTTAGTGCTCTATTTAAGAAAACTGTTCAGAATAGCTCAAGTAGCTATTTCTTGGGTTAAGACTTCATTTAAGAGCATATTTTAACTTTTCCATCAATCAATTTCTTCAGAACGACCCCACCGAGAAAATCCCCAAATTTTCAATTATAGGAGTTTATTGTAAAATACCTGCCAACTGATCGACTGCAAAGGTTTAAACTCACCTCCTGAGGTGTCAAATGCTTCACCTTGAGTGTACAGATGTCCTTCTACGATCACTTTGACTGCAGGTAATGAAATTGAAAAGCCCTAGTTTCCCGTCAGTCTTCAATACCTTGCTTCTATTTTGCAACGACAAAATCCATCTTTTTAGCGGTTAAGTTTACTCCATGAACTTTCTTTTCCTCTGACAGTGCATGTGAAAGGAAAATCATGCCACATTAGACCGATATTTGCTGCTAACTGTCAAACCAACCCGCATTATGAGCAATGATGGCCATGATTTGTTTCACGACTTAAAACCACCTAGAGTCATGCTAAAACTGAAGCTTACACGTATCAAACAGATCCAACATGAGATTAGTCACCCACAAATTAAAATCATGACGAAAATTTGCTTGAAAATCGAAAAATAAGAGGGCTGCAATATTCTTGTAGCGCGCCCTTTGTAATTTTCCGCTCCAGCGCTACAAGAATATCCTTGGTGCTATTTTTTCGCTCCTTTTCATCTTTTTGATATTTTGTATAAGGTTTTAAAAGTTGCTTGAGTGTAGGTATGCTCAAAATATGCCTTATGAGTCCACCATTTGATAAAATAACTTTAAAAAACCCTTAATCAAAAACAAACCTATAGCCTAAAATTCAAAAATTCTAAAGCAAGCTCAAAATTTCAAATAAACACTAAACAAAATTTTCCCAAAAGAGGGCAAAATCAAAATAAAGTAAATGAAAGCCTTGAAAGAAAATATAACTCAAAATTAGTACCTTGAGGTCTTGTTGAGGCCTAGAAAATTTCAAGTAACAACTATTATGGATTCTCCCCAATAAACGTTCCCAACTAGCCCGTTATTGTTTGGTATGGGGAATCCATCCGGTTTACGGTCCGCCTACCGTAAGTCAAGTAATGAATTAAAGGTTTTACCCGTTATGTCCCGGTCCACTGTGTATATTTTAGTTTTTTAGTTTAGTATGATATGCAAGTGCCTATCTAAAAATTCACATTGATAGAGAATACAAGGAGCGGTCACAATATAATGCGCAGGTTCTTACCTCTCGTCTTAACTCTCTCACATCTAAATCATACACAACAAGAAACTAAAACTAACAATCTAACCTATCCCTAGGGAGCAATATTATCATTTATCAATGAGTAATGTATTTTGCACATGCATTAAGAAAAATCACAGATAGCTGTTACTTATTTCAAAACACATGAACATTTATAGATATATGAACAACAAGATAGCTTATTGTTTATGAAAAGCCTTCATTACTCATAGTGGAAATTTCATAGAATAAACTAGAGTGCATTCATAACAAGAACATAGGTTCAAAGGGTTAGAACGATCTCACAATTAATGGATAATAGCTGAAAATGAAATAGTTCACATTCAACAAATCCATAGCACGACATTTGAAACATCCCACCAAGTTTTCTCCAACATGAAACTTGTAATTCTTATTGCAAAAGGAAATAGTTCTTCTTACAACATGCTCTCACAAATCTATCTGGGAAAAATTCATCCTCTTCTATCTAACTCTCCTATACTTATATTACAATCAAAACTCTTGGGCTTCCCCTCGGTGACCTTTGGGCTCCCCCCAACCGTTCAGTCCCACAATTTTGTCTTTTAGTGAGTGCTCATGATTTATACAATACGTTACATTTCAGATTAAGATTTTAAGAGCACTTTATAAAAAGGGACCAGCTTGGTAACTGATGAACCTTTTCCAAGCCTAGGCCTCTGCTGCTATTGATTCTGCTCAATAATCCATTGATCTTTTTTGAGATCATGTTGATGCTTAAACCTTCACTATCTTCTTTTGTGAGCAACATCTCTACTTATTACTTTTCTTTTCTTCAACCAACTCCCTTCTACTTTGTCCTTTAGATACGTCTTTTTTGCAGCAGTAATCATCAAACTGGATCTGAAAAATCTTCTAAGTCTATCTGTAGTTAAAACGAAAAACTCAACATTAATACGGACTGCATTCAAGAAAATGTAAACCATATTATCAATGAAACTGATCATCAAATGTGAGGCCCTGCACTGTGTTCTCATCGCAAAAACCCTAATATGATAAAAAGAATCTGAAACCTCTGCCACCCATAAAATAGGGTAAAAACACACACAAAACGGTGGGAAAAACCCTCACCGGTGGGAAAAACTAAGCATCGAGCAGATAAACTCCTCATCAATGAACAAAAAAACTACATGTCAGACGGTTAGTTCACTAACCCATCGCAATGGCGAAAAACATACAGACTAAGGGCTTTGAGGAAAAATAAAACGTCGACGAAATAAAGCACTCAAAGCTATCGTCCATGCATCAGAGATTAGAACCACTAATCCTCAGCGATGTAATTTGCTAGAAATCTGAAACGGCGAAAAGTGGACAAACAACGGGTTCTATAATAACAAAAATCATCGGCGATCGAAAGCTTTGAGGACTATGCATCGGCGACCCAAGGCTCAATGCTGCTGCCACATCGGCAATGCAAAGGACTAGCCCTCCCTGACCGATATTGAAAACCTTTCCGATAGTGAAAACAAAACATCGCAAAGTAAAAAATTGATCAATAAAACCAAGGCATCGACAAAAATCGGAACTATCCATTGGCACGTTCTCTATTCGTCCTCTAAAACGGCAATGATATAGAAAACTAATGCCCCGCTTCACACATCAATAGGCTTCCGATAGCGATCAGAAAAAATCATTGAAACATGAAAAATCATCAAAACGTTAAGTGCTCGGAAGACTTCAAAGTTGTGCAGCAGTTAAAATAGTTCATTTCATCTCCGAAATAGTAGCGGCATAGAGAACTAAAACCTCGACTCAATCTTCAACAAAACTCCAACAGCGATAAAACCAAACCATCGAAAAAATAAAAAATGCTAAGTTCCACAGTCAAAAGCATTGGTAGCTTTTAAATCATTCAAATTCCGTGATGAAGGAAAAACAGTTGACCTCAATTCAACCTCAAAATCCAAATTTGTAGCAGGGAAAAATAGAGTTCAGGAATCCAAACTGTTAGAATATAATCCGTTAGGGATTATTGTAAATAAATAATAAATAGGAATATGAATAGATGCATAGGAAGATGAAACGGCTGGTTCTCAACCGCCACATTGTAATGTATAAATATTTGCATTTGGCTATGTAATGCATTGAATCAGGAGTTATACCTAACAAGTGGTATTAGAGCAGGGCTGTCTGCCATAACTCCTGCTGCATTTTTGCCCATTACTGGCATTCTGCTTGCCAGTCCATTGCCAGACTGCTCCATCAGTATGCCAGTGGAGTCGCATGCAATGTATGCGTTACTCCATCTGCCTGAGTTTATTCTTTGCATGCATGCAATACCTAACCCTAATCCTGAGTTATTCTTCTGCTGCGTTTTCATGAGGGAGTTTAGAATTTGTCTTAAACCCTAATTTTTGTGGGCTCTCTTCTGGTGGGCTGCGACCTGCTACACAGGTATGCGTTGTGCTGGAGTTTATGCTTGCAGATGTATTTATGTAATATTGAGAGTCGTGGCCTTCAAATGTGAGCGGCCTCCCTTTGCTGTACTGGAAACCCTAATTTTTTCTGCATAGAGACCCTTTGCAATTGAAATCCAAAGCTGCGATTTCATGAGAGAGTGGGATTGTGTTGTTGTTCTGTCTTCGTAGAGACTATGTAAGCTGTGAGCTGTAAGAGAAATGACCTTCTGTTTATATCTGCGTGAAGACCGAATCTGAAGTTTATACTGAGTGGTATAAGACTGCTGTGTGACTCCTCCAGCTCGTGAAAAGACCAGTGTATTGGTGTACACGACCTCCAGCGAATTGGTGTATCTTGGTGTGAAGACCAGCGTGAAAAGTTGTAATATACTACAATAGTTTATAATCTAAAGAGTGAAGACATTTTTAACTACTCCTTTCCATATCCTCCAGCGTGAAGACCAGCAGGGAGGTAATGCTGGAAGACCAGAGTTGAATTAAGATTGACGAGTTGAAGGAAAAGATAGAGAATGGCGTGCTGACCCTTACCATCCCCAAGATGCCCGGCCGCAAGCCTCGTATGAGGACCATTCCAATTTCTGGCTGAGGAATGGAATTCCATGACTGAAAGTAACATTTGTACCTGGCATGGCCCAGTAAATAATAAAAACAGAAGGTCCAATTTTAACATTGGTATTGCTGACTGATATACTGCATGCATATTGCGTTGAAGAAGGCTGATATATATATTTTATTGAGCATGGAGCTGTGAATGCTGTGCAAAGTGTATATACCTTGAGTGAAGAACTGCATGGACTGCTACATGGAGAACTGAGTGAAGACCGAGCCAGAACTGCGCTGGAATAAGAGAACTGCGTGGAGAACTCATACATTTGCGCAGAGCGTGAGCACGAGAGCATGAAGACTTCCCTTTTGGGAGTTGTGACCTGATATATATATGCTAAATAAGATATGCTGTTGATGCTGCATGAAGTTCGCTGCACAAAAAAAATTTCAGTTCACTGCGCAAAACCTAATTTTGCCCTAATCTTGTGCATGGAGTTTGAGTGGTAAATTCTGCATACATTTTATGAAAGAGGCCCGTGAATGCTATATATTGTGACTGTTGTTGATGAGTCGTGCATGCTATGTATGGTTCCATCTCTTGTGATCTATGTAGAGAAAAATCCTTGTGTTTCACACCATTACCAATTGCATAAAGACCCTGAAGGCTGCGAATTGGTACTCAATTTCTTCTCCCTGAATTGCTACGAATTGAAGCTGTGATACTGTCATTGTATCACTTTAAAACCTGAAGTTGACATTGTAAATCACCTTGGCAGAGACTGTAGACCTACAAGGTTATTATTTTTTCTATTTCTCTTTGTCATATCAAGTTTATTATTGTAAATTACACTAACGGTTGTAAAGATGCACTCTTTGGCATCTAGTATTGGTGCTGCCCTAGATGGCAAAGACCAATCCAAAGACCCTTCCAAGGGAGATTGCAGCAAGAGAGGAAGAGGAAGAATAAATTTCAAAGGCAGAGGGGGCAGAAGCAAAAGATCATATTTTCAGTGCAAGCGTTGCGGAAAGACTGGGCACACATCAGATCAGTGTTGGGCTTCATGGGACTCCATCAAAGACAAGCACAACCAGAAGAAAGATGACCAAGATGCTAGTAAATCTTCTGATTCTTGTATTGTTGCACATTGTAATCTTGGATTTAATGAAATGACTTCTCTTTCATCTTATAAAGATTGTTGGCTGCTTGATACTGGTGCAAAATCACACATGACATTTAGAAAAGACTGTTTTGAAGAACTGAATGAAACAATAGATGGCATAGTTTACTTTGCAGATAAGTCAAGTATTAAACCAAAGGGAATGGGCACCATTCGACTGAAGATGCCTGGATTCCCTGATTTCTTGTTGAAGAACGTTCTCTATCTTCCAGAGTTGCAGAGAAGCCTGCTGTCCTTGGTGGAGATTCGACAGCAAGGCCATTCCATCCACATGTTTGATGGAATCGTTGAAATAAGAAATTCCTCTGACAACCAAGTCATGATGACTGGATATGAAGATGGGAAGCTGCTGAAGCTCAAGGGTTCATCCGCAAGATCTCAGAACTATGCCTACCTCTCTCAGCATGGAGAAGGTAATATGTCATCTAGTTCATTGTGGCATGCAATATTTGGTCATCTAAATTATAACAGTCTTCGTTTGTTGAGAAAGAATGGTGTATTTGGCTTTCCCACCATTCCTAAAGAGAAGAATAAATGTGATGCATGTATTTTAGGGAAACATAGTAAGCTGCCATTTCA
>LPNX010592207.1:216994-282921 GCA_001517045.1 Pseudotsuga menziesii | reverse complement strand
ATGAATCAGAAAATATAAAACACAGTAAAATTAAAACAATAAAAACCAAGGATAATAAAAATTTAACAATAAATAGGAGGCACAACCCTAGAGATAACAGAAGGATAAGAGAGAAGAAATATTTAAGATGGTGCAGAAAGCTGACAAAATTTTGGAGGATTTAGTGGAGAGGCTTCTGTATAATTTGTAGAGTTTAGGCCATACCACTATTGGAAGGGACATCCTCAAGTTCATTTTGTTGCATGGGATAAGAGAATACTTCCTTGACATGCTTACTCTATTAGGGAAGGGATACATTTCCAAAGAACCTTTCAATCATATTGTGGACTTATGTCGACAATACTCTAGAGGGTCTTCCAAATGAATAAAAGGGATCGAGACGTCTTCTCATGAGAACAAAAGTCATCTAGTGGAGGGGCTACTCGAGTGGAGATAGGAAACCTTCCCAAGAATTTTAAAACTGAAATGATTAGTTCCATCTCTTTGCAGCTAGATGTCATGAGAGAAAAGCATAAACAAGTGGTCGAAGATCTGGTACTTGGGATATTTTTCCCTAAGTGTAGGAAGAAGCACCCGCTAAGAGAGTGCTTGCTTGATAAGGTGGAGTTATGTGTTATATGCGAATTGGAACATGACACTAAGGACTACCCTTTGCTTCCAAAGGTGAAAGATTTCTTTTAATAATTTAGTATAGACACGGAGCATGCATGTTTCATCTCGCAGAAGAAGTCATGGAAACCTTAGATTCCAGGTATAAATTTTGAGCTTACACCTTTCAATTCCTGGTATAATGTTAATTATCAATTTCCTCCACAATACTCATATTCTAATACACAGTGGCACCAACCTTCACAACCTGCAATGCAATATATGACCCCTTGTACTTCATGGGAACCATATCCAAGGCAACATGCCCCTTGGTCTCTAGGATGGAGAAACCTTTACCTCGGGAACCTGTTTCACCATAATCAGGCACCCTATCCACAGTATCACCAGCCACAGCTACAACTCCCCAATAATTCTACATCAATAGGTGCACCACTCTGTCCTCAACTTCCTGCTCACCCTAACCCAAATCCTAATAATAAAGCAGTGCAACAATTCGAAACCTCTAATATGCCAACTTATTCCATTTCCCCTCTATCTTGCAATGATTTACAAATACAATCAAGGAGGGTAGTGGAACCAATCATCATTTAGGATTTTCCATCCTCTATGATCGAAGAGGGAATGAAATAACGATTTGGAAATTCATTCAGTTCAGCAATCCCCATTATTGATGATGCTGAAACACCAGATGAAACACCAACTGAAAAAATGATTGAAACACATGATGAAACGTCAGCTAAGAAACTTACAGAGACACATACTAAGACTCAAACTACATATTTTTTGAGAGAAACACCATATCCTAAACAATTAGCCTTGCAGAAGGTAGTGGAACAACCTAATTTCAACCTTATAGGAGAATTGAAAAACCTTTATGTAAATATTTCACTATTACAATCCCTGCATGATGTACCTATCTATGCCAAGACTATTAGAGATAGTGTTGTAAAAAAACCAAGAAGGAAGCCTAAATATCCTCCTACAATGCATGTAGTGGGGAAATTATCTGAACTTATGATGTGGAGGGATCCAATGGATAAATACGATGACCCAAGTAACCCCACTATTATAGTATATATTGGACATACCCATATCCCTAACATTTTGGTTTATTTAAGAACTTCAATAAATGTTATGACGATTGAGAAAACAAATAAGTTGGAGGCTCACTAATCTCACGCCTACCCCAACCATATTAGAAATGGTTGGCATATCCATTATCAAACCGGAAGGAATCTTGGATGACCTGGTAGTCTCTTTTGACTCATGGGAGTACCCTACAGACTTTGTTGTTTTACAACCCAAGTCACATATGGGGCACCCATTAATCTTAGCAAGACCATGGTTGGCCACAACAAATGCATGCATTATTTGTATATCAATATCCATGACGAATTATGATGGAATTGCCATAAAAAACATGACCTTATATCCTCCATCTAGACCAAGCTTATATGTTGAAATTACATTATGGATGGACTTGGAGGAGGAGTAAGGTACTCATCCATTGCTGGCAATTGGGAGGGCCCTGAATTTCAAAACAGAAAATGAAGATGAAACCATTTGTAGTTTTATTAGTGAACCTATGTATGTCACTAGAAAAGCTTATCATATCTTGAACAACACCTTAAAACAACAGAAACATGAAGAACTTACATAAGACACCCTAGTCAGTAGCACTAAAACAATCATAGTAATTGAAAACTCAAAGAGTGTTCCAGTAGAAATCGAACTAGGGAAAAAATTGAATATTAATCCCAATCTTAAGGCTGATGAACTGGAACACTAGTTTATGTTGTTGAAATGACATAAGGGTGATTTTTCTTGGGAATATGTAGACATGATGGGTATCGCCTAGGGATTGTGTACTCATCATATTTATACCAAGAACGATTCTAAGCCCATACACCAACCTCAACGCAGAATGAACCCGAATTTAAGAGACATTATGAAGGAAGAAATCCATAAAATTTTGGAGGCAGGTTTTATTTATCCTATTTTAGATAGTGAGTGGGTCTCCCCACTATTGATCGTACCCGAGAAAAATGGGAAATGGAGAATTTTTGTAGATTACAGAGAATTGAATAAAGCAACACAGAAAGACCACTTCCCTTTACCTTTTATCGATCAAGTTTTAGAGATCTTGTCTAGAAAATGATTTGTTTCTTTCCTAGATGGTTTTAGTGGATATATTTAGATCTATATTGCCACTGAAGACCAAGACAAAACCACCTTCACTTGTTCTTGGAGCAACTTTGCATATAGGGTGCTTCTTTTTGGTTTGTGTAATGTGCCAACTACATTTCAACGAGTTGTAATCATGAGTTTCTCTGAGATGGTAAATGATTGCATGGAAGTTTTTATGGATGATTTCACTCCATATGGTAATAGTTTTGATGAAACTCTAAGGAACTTGGAAAAATTTCTAGAACGTTGTGAACAGACCCACCTATCCCTTAGCACATAAAAGTATGATATGATGATGAGAGAGGGTATAGTTCTTGGGAAATTTATCTCTGCTGCAGGACTCCAGGTATATCCAGCTAAGAAAAGGTAATTTTAGATATTCCTACTCCTGGGTCGCAAAAAGAGGTTTGTATTTTCCTTAGAAATGCTAGCTATTATAGGCGATTTATATAAAAAATTTCGAAACTGGAATCCCCTTTATTTACTTTATTGATGAAGGATGCACAATTTTTTGGGACAGAGGCATGCCAGGAAACGTTTGCAGAACTGAAGAAAAGGTTATCTACAACAACTATATTAAGAGGGCCTAATTGGGCCCTACCTTTTCACATCTCTTCGGATGCTTCACATACAGCCATTGGGGTAGTTTTGGGACAACAAGAAGGTCACAACCCATATGTCATTTACTATGGTAGTAAGAATCTGGCTCTTGTTGAAATGAACTATACGGTAACAGAAAAAAATGTTCCTTGCCATTGTTTATGCCATTAATAAATTCATGAATTATATTACTGTATACTCTAGTGTTGTGCATATTGATCACTCAGCCATTAGATATTTAATGAAAAAACTTATTACTAATGCTAGAGTGACTAGGTGGTTGATGTTATTATAACAATTTAATATAACCATTGTTGACAAACCTGGAAAGGAAAATGTGGTTGTTGATTTTATTTCTCGACTAACCCATAATTATGATGATTCACTAGTCGAATACTCCTTTCTCGATGAACACTTGTTTGTAGTATAAACGTATTCCCCATGGTATGTAGACATTGCTAATTATTTGGCTGCAGGTAGACTTCCAGCGCACCTTTCAAAGTGATAAAAGAGAAGGATCATACAATAGAGTGTGAGTTAATACTGTATTGGAGGTCATCTCTTCTACACAGGGCCTAATTTGGAAATCAGGCGTTGTGTGTGGGAGGATGAAATTCACAGCATCTTGAAAGCCTGCCATGATGAGCCTTATGGGGGGGAATCTTTCTAATAAAAGAGTCAATCATAAAGCACTCAGGATGGGGTATTTTTTTCCAACCATGTTTCAAGATGCGCCGAAGAAGTATTTGCAATCCTGTGGTAACGCTAGAGACTGGGAAGCCAAACAAACTTGATGAAATGTCGCTTCAACCACAATCAGTGGTTGAGCCTTTTGACAGTTGGGCTTTGGACTTTGTAGCGTCTATCAACCCTCCATCAAGAAAAAAGGTTTATATCTTGGTTTTCACTGATTATATGACTAAGTGGGTGGAGAATCTGTCTTTGGTAAAATCCAATGATTAAGCTATGATAGATTTCTTATATGGATAGATCTTCACCCGCTTTGGAGTACCCAGAGAGGTAGTAATAGATGGAGGACCACAGTTTGTGTCCCGAAAAATGGAAGCCTTATTTAAGAAGTACCATATCCAGCATCGCATCACCTCACCATATTATCCACAAGCCAATGGCCAAGTGGAAAGCACGAATAAGGTAATCGAGGAAATCCTTAGAAAAACAGCAAAGATCCACCATGAGGAATGGGATGAAAGGATTCCAGAAGCATTATGGACCTATCGTATTACATGGCGCAACACTTCAGGTTTCTCCCCATATGAACTGGTGTACAGAAAGAATGTTTTTTTCACTAATGAGTTTGAAATCAAAACCCTGAGAACAACTATAGAGACAAACATGGACTTAACAGAGGCTCAGACAAACCGATTGAATCAATTGAATGAACTAGATGAGAAGTGCACCGTTGTTGTACATCACACAACATTAATTCAATAGCACTGCTCAAAATGACGTGACATATTTATAAAGAAGAAGGCATTTTGCGAAGGATATTGGTCTTTTCTATATGATTCACGGTTCAAAAGGGATTTCAAGTGCAAGTTACACACAAGATGGCTTCAACCTACAAAATAGAAAAGGTATTTGATAATGGAACCGTCTAATTAACCATTATAGATGAAAATCAGACACCTCTCTTTGTGAATGGTCATTGGTTACGGCTTTATCATAAACCTATCTCAAATGATGTGTTTATCTCTCATCTTGCAGCTGATCCAGACTATCAATTGGTACAGGGGCATGGTTCTTCCCCTATTTCTAAATTTTTTAAAAATCTACTGTAAATTCCACACATAAATTGTATATAAATAATTTTTTTATTTCCTTTGTTTTTCTAGCTATGATTGGTTTGTTGTTTTTGAGAATTGTGAACATGAATTCGTGCAAAGGATCACGCAGAAGAAAAAGTCACGACAGGCCAAGTGATTGCAAAATTTTGAATGATCCCTCTCGATTGATACTACTCCTTGAAAGAGAAACTGTACAAGAATGCAGACCTTTGTGGGAAACTTTGTCATTTTCCCATGCTTTTATCAAGTTCTGTCAAAATTCTTCAGCGTAAACTTTATTAACTGTTTATTTTTATCTGCTGTAATTTCTTTGTAACTCCACTATTTTTCCCATTTTTCCTTGCAACTCCGTTACTTTTTCCACTAGAATTGGCCATTTTTCACTGCAACTCTACTACTTTTTCCACTACAATTGGCCATTTTTTGCTGCAACTCCACTACTTTTTCCACTAAAATTGGTCATTTTTCGCTGCAACTCCGCTACTTTTTCCACTAAAATTGGCCATCTTTTGCTGCAATTCCACTACTTTTCCACTAAGATTGGCCACTTTCCGCTGCAACTCCGCTACTTTTTCCCACTAAAGTCAACCATTTTCCACTGCAACTCCACTATTTTCCCACTAAATTTCCCATTTTGCGCTGCAACTCTGATAATTTTCTCACTAAATTGGTCATTTTCTATTGCAACTCCGTTGTTTTTCCACCAACTTTCACTGTAATTCTGCCAGTATTGTTGCTAAAAATCTCACTAAAATTATGTCACATTTCGAGTGGATTTTCAACTAAATCTTTCTACTTCATGATGAGATCCTGCCAACAATCCACCACTCCGCTACAGTCCCTCAATGCTTTCAGGAAATCAATGTTAACACGAATGTGCTCAACCTCTTTAATGCATGATGACCGGTTTGTTCTGCAACTGCGGGTGCGTAATTATGCCCCTCTTGATTATTCAGCATCAAAGGAAAACATATCGGGAAAATGATGGATTGGATGATGATGATCAAGTACGATTTCTGATTATGAGTATGATCAAGTGTGAATTGATATAGTAGTAATGATAATATTCTAACTTTTTAATCCTTGTCATTCTCCCGTAGCCAATCAATTTTTTTTCAAATATTCCACCTGCACTTGTTAACGATCATCATCCTATTCAAACCTATACGATAATACATTAAGATATCATGCTCTTAACTCCTCAAACTTATCAAAATATCAATAAAAACCCTCGATATCTAGTTACTGCATTCAATTGCTGCAACTCTAACAACTGATGCTACAAATTGCTACATTCACCATCACAACTAGCCAAGGAAAAATAGTATGGGTCCTCCAATTAGATATGAACCCAGTAATTTAGATGCCCTGCATGCAAACAGTGAAGTCTTTTCCATCTTTTGGGAAGCTGTATGTATTGAATACTTCCAAATGTTGAATGGTTATCATGAAGAAATGCCATTCCAGTTCTCCATGAAACTAACTAGAGAACATTCAGAAATCGAAGGATTAAGAATAGTTGTATCATAACATGATTTATCAGAATTCGCAGGACTTCCCAAGATTGGGAATAGATGGTTTTTCCTGAAACTACATAATTTGACAGCAGTTGAAGACTTTCTAGCAGCAGGGGAGCAGGTGCAACTGAGGTCTAGAGGAATAGCGCTCGAGACATTACCAAGACCATGGGATCAGGTCGCTATCTTCCTAAAAGGGTACATTACATGTGAAGGAAGATATAGAATTGTGTACATTTATGATTTTTTCGTACTTTCCCATTTACCCCAAGGAAGACTATTAAACATGTCATTTTATCTTTTACGCACTCTAAAAAATATGGCACACTATGTTAAGACATCTAGGCGCCCACTATATTTTGTCATAAACCATGGGTTAATTAAACTGTTGGTTCAAAGATCTTGGCACGACATAACTTAACATGGGAGCAATTTGTTGATGGACCTGGGGTGAATTGGGCACCTGTAGTAGGACATGTTGGAGAAAGAGAGGTCGAACAGAGCTCCTCGGGTTCAACTAGGGGGAGGGGTGAAGAGTTGGAAGAAGGTGGAGATGATCATGAAGAAGATTCAGGGGGAGCTGCAGTAGCAGCGAACCCCATAGAGGAAATGGTTTTGGAAATGGTGGTAATAGAAGAGGTTATGCCATTAGCAGTTGCAGTAGAAAAACTAGAAATAAAAGTTGGAACAGTTGTAGAAGCAGCGATAACGGAAGATGGAGCTATGAATGTGGAAGTAGAAGAGGAAGAAGTTGCAGGTACAAGAGATTTTCTGGAGATAAACCCTAATTCATTGATATTGAATCTTCCTCTAAGATAAGAGGAACTATAATTGAGGAAGAAGAACCCTTAGCAAAAACAAGAGAATTTTCTACCATTCTTACGCCACAGAGAAGGAATAATATATCAATTATTAAAGGACAATCATATGGTCTTACAAAAAGAAGAAGGACCAGAGCTTCTTGGGAAGCAGAGGTGGAAAATGTTAAAATACCTATTATAAGACCTAGGTTACCCATTGAAACATAAGAACTAGACTGAAATATACCTATGGAAGCAACTAATCCATAGGAAACTGTTAAAGGCCAACCCCAATTGGACAATTTGTTGTATGAAAATGAGTTGTTGAAATAGGACGTGCGGGAACTTAGAGAGGAGTTACAGAGATGGAAGGAAGCTAGTAAAAATCACGTTACACGAGGATTGGAAACATTAGTAGAAGTTGTTAACTAGTTGGGAGACCCACATTCCATTTTAGAGAATGAGGAACTTGTATTCCCTTAATGTCGGGATTTTTTCAAATTTTCAAGATATAAGGTTGAGAAGACAAAAATAGAAGCTTGGAAATTTGCACATTTAGGCCGAGGGAGAGACGAGACACCAAATGTGGAATCAACAAAAGAAACAAGGATGGAAGTGGATGTGATTCTTGATTAGGAATTACAAGAAGATGAGGCAGTACAACCTCAACATTAAGGGAATACTAAATTGATTCCCTCAGGATGAAATTCTGAGGACACTAATATACTTTCGAATCAAGCACAACAATCAGGTGACACATAGATAGTCCAAGAGAAACACCGGCAACCCAAAAGGATGAAAACAGAGCAGGTTGGTGAAATAAAAGAACCAACATAATCAAAGTATGTTGTTGAAGTTGTGACTCAAACTGAAGATGTTGAGTAAGAAGTACAGGATTTGAATGTTGTTACACAAGAGCCAGTGTTCTTAAATGTTGGGCTTAGGGTAGACCCGATTTCTTATGCTTCTATATTCGCACCAACAAAGAGACCCATAGTGTTGGCCCTTTCGGAAACAACCTACGAACAGGTTGCAGTCTCACCTGAAACAGCTATAGGGTGCCACAGAATCAGGTTTCTGCAGGAAAAAGAGGGATATTACTATACCTTTAGCCTTAACAATGAGTAATCATACAATACAGAGCTTTGACATTCACTTAACTAGCTTCGCAGTTTAGATAAAAAGATAGTTTCTTGCTTAACCCTTATCTGGGAATTCATAGCGAAGCTNTTATCAAATGCATAAAACATAACAGGAACAAAATAACAAGAACCACCACAACACAAGATATACATGGTTCACCCCCAGTGTAGGGGCTACGTCCACAGAACTATGTTTATATTCAACACTTTACAAACACACAGCTCTGATCTACGCACTTAGCTATAGATCTTCTCAACAACCCAAAAATGTGCACTTAGCTGCAGAACCTTTCTTCCAAAACCCTTTGCGCACTCAGCTGCAGAGGTCGTCCACGCACTCAGCTGGGACTTATCTTCTAAAACCCTCTGCAAACTCAGCTGTAGAGGTTGTCCATGCACTCAACTGGGACTTAACCTTAAACCCTAAAATAGACCTTAGCTTCTTCGCATCAAATCATCATCATAACAACAATCCTCCTTGACTCCTTTACATAAGTGCGTATTTATACAAGTGCACTATTACAATACCATGGGCTTAAACCATGGGACATTTACAAAAATAGGGGCTTCGACCCAACCCCAAAACCCCTAAGACTATTTTGGACCGCAACTCCGCTTACAAGCTTCACACCAAAACTGCAGAGTTGCCAAAATTAAGGACCTTTAAGGCCCGTGCCCCAACATTAAATCCATTTGTTGAAGCTGCAATTCAAACTAAATATGTTGAGACTTATGAAGCAGCAATTCAAATAGTAGCCACTAAAACCTATGAAGCAACAATTCAAACAGTAGCTATTGAAACTTATGAAGCAGTAATTCAAACTGAAGCAGTAGTAGCTACTGAAACTCAAGAGGAAGTTCAAATGGAAACTTTTGAAACACAAGAACCAATAGTACAAAAGGAAGTTGCAATGTCACTAAAATCATTCGTAGATGAAGATAAGAAAGAATTGGAAATATAATTTTCATTATTGAATCTCGGGGTGAGTAAATGGAAGTATCATGCGAGTCAATATGACAAAAGGAATGATTTCTCTAACTGAGCATAAAAAATACTATTCAGGAACTAAGGAAAAATGGACCAAAGAGATTTTCTCCTAGAAAATTCGTTGGGAGAAAATGCAGGAGAAATTGAAAGAGTTAAGAAAATTGAAGTCTATGCAGAAATACAAGGAACAAATGTTTACCTTAACTCAAGAGTTATTGATATGTATAGCTCCATCTCCATCATATCCTGTGTTTCTTTTTGAACAAATGACTCTATTCAAAATAAACGCTTTAAAAGAAGGGAGGCCTTGGAAAATTGTGACACCTCACCAGTTACTAGAGACTTTCACTCGGAGTGATTTTTCTAAGCAAAATTTGTTGTGTGAATTGTACTTGCATGAGATGGCCTGTTTGATGGAATCTCAATCTAATCCAGTTCCTCATATTGGGGATATTCATCTGAGAGCATTTACCTCTTTCATCACTAATCATATGCATTTGTGGGTTGCCTCTCAAACCATTCATAGGAATGAGGACAACTCCACTTTGTGGATTCATGGTGAACCTCAGGCTACTGTAACTGTGGTTGTCAGGTATACGAAATATCTTTCATGCCCTGAGAATGTCAATTAGCTGGTTTCATTCTAGTAGAAAGTCATTTCCACTTGTGTTATTTTCATCTCTCGGCAAGAGGACTATGCCTTGAACGGGAGCAATCATCGATGGGAGGTTTCTTCCATATCTTTAAAGGCAAAGGACCCATATTGCTTTGAAAATTTTAAGTATGCTTTGTGCAGAGTTCCAGGTTATCTTAAGTGCTTGGAAACATGTGGTTCGAGCTGGCTAGGTTTAAAATTCATGTTTCCTTCAACCTTACTAGAGTCTAGAGTCTTCCTTCAACCTTACTAACTTTCACAGGAAAACTCTTGAATCTGATTCAAATTCAGACTAGTTAGAGCTTTTGGATGAGGACATGCAATTGGATAGCTGGGGGGAGATGTTATGCGCTGAAGTTACCCTTCTTTCCTTACTATGTTTATCCCTTTTTCCTTGTTTTTGTCTCCTAGTTACAACTGAATGTTTATCCTTTCCAAGAAAAAAAACATGAATTCCTAAGTTATAAATCATTATTACTTATTTCATTAATTAATGATTTTATTCATAATTATGAACTTTGTCTTTCATCTGCGCTAATTTGTCATTGGTTCATAAGAAAGGCTCAAAATCTCCAGGTGTCCCAAGTGTAAAAACTCGTTGCATTCAGAGATGGATAGTGCCTAGCATCAGTTTCCATTTGATGATCCATCCCAAACTGTTGATGAAATAATCTCGGATGTCCTTCCATGCATGTAGCTGAAGCTGCCCGAGTATCTTTCCTCATTAGCTGGAACACAGTTCATCTTATGAAACCGTTCAAATTAAAATCTCATTCATTGTTATAAATTGATATTATGCAATTTAATAATAGTTGTAACTTTTTTTTTAATTTGGCAGCCTGAAGATCGTAGATCTTCATGGATACCCAATATTGATGTAACTGAATGGTTCCATTTTTGTATAAGTATGAACAGAAAATTAGAGACAAGGATGGGAATTTTGAGAGAAGTCGTATCAAAGGAGATTGTTACTGTATTTTGATCATTTTAATAAAAGGAGCATAAATTCTCAATATTGTTTTGGTGTAGCTATGTTTAAGCCTTCAATAGCATTTGTGCAAAGGTTGGGGAATTCCTTCTTACAGAGTTGTCGGTAGTAGTATATGTTTTAGTTTTGTTTTTTTTTTTGAGTGTGGTATTTCATTTTGATGCATTCATAGATAGTTTCAACAAAATCCACCAAACAATTGCATTATCATGTTTCCCTTTGGCTTGCTGTAACAGTGTGGTGTGACAGTCGATTGTGTAGGATAATCCTTTTCTTTATGCAAAGTGTGTTGATTATTAATAGTTGTTACAGACATACTCATATCCTGTGTAGTGTGATATCATTTGTCTTTCTTAAGAGTTTTTTGAATTAGATAGATCATTTCTTTTATAAATTGGTTTTTCTACTTTATGGTTTGTGATTGTTCTGATTTGGTAAAATAGGATTTAACTTTCTGCAAAAGCAATTCTAGATTTATTTATTCTTAGATTATAAACCACGGGATTGATATTGTAGGAATCAAAATTCCTTTACAGTTCTTAGATTGATGATTTAATTTGGTTTTCTACAAGAAGCTAAGTTGACTGAGCAATAATTAGGATCAAATGTCTTGTATTTTATTTATCATCTACTGAAAATGTTTATGCATATATTTTTCTAGTTACCTTTGAAATGAACAGACTTCCCTGGATTGACAATTTATATTTAGCACTCTGCTTGTTACGAATATTAATGAGTATATAGAGTGAAAAAAAATATTGAATTCAATTCTTGATGATTATGTGATCCAGATATATTTCAATAACTTTCCCACCTATTTATCCCCCCCTCGGTCAATCCAATGAACCACTACTCTCTCTTCCTAATCCCACCTTTGACGGAAAGAGTAGGTGACCATGCAAGAACCTAATCAGGGAATTCCAATCTACAACTCTAACCTCTCTCTCCCATATTCACAATGTTGAATGTCGTGTGAGTAGAAAGACTCTTGTGGTTGCATGCATCATCCCTACTACAGTTTCTACCTGCCTATTTGGTCCTCCCCTTCCTTACTTCAATGCATGTCTCATCTACCTATTGCCATCGCCTCCCTCCCTTATCTCTAAGCTTCAAGCCATGTATCAAATGCATTGAACAATAACGTATCCTTGGGAGTTGTAAACAATAACCAAGAAGATATATCATTCATATCACAGAACTCGGACTCGAGTTCTGAGACAACTTGCAACAGAAAAATTTTCCTTCTTCTTGTCTTGTACCCAACAAGATTTCATATATACATATTTGAATAGTCACGATTCAAGTTTTGAATATTTATCAATATGATGACAAATAGTCAAAACCTTATTCAGTTCGAGAACAAGCAATCCTAGGCCACAACTAGATTTGGACACCATATTCAGAGCTATAGCTAAAATATAGAAAGAAAACCATAATCGATAGCATTCATTACATTGTGGTATTCCATATCTAGTTTTGACACTCATAACCACCATGATATTTTCTACTCCTCAGTTTGTTCATGACAAGGGCTAATTATGGACGATTAGAAATGAGTGATTGAGAACAATAAGTCCAAAGCAAGTGTTCATAAACCAAAGTAAGAGACGTGTTCCACTAAGCAAGATTTAGTTTGTGGTTTTGCTAAAACTACCCATTTAGTAGAAGACATAATCCTCTTGTTTCTCCTTCCAGACATCAATTTGGGGTGGTCCTTAAACCACCATTTTCATAAAGAACCACTAATCCCTTAATCCAAGTTATAGAGAGAAATGTTGAGTAAGAACCAGATTTAACACCAAGTTTTAGAGGGAACCACCGAGCTCTACCAGAGTTGTCACCAAGTTCCAAATTTTGTGATCATCCTAAAACCACCCACTTAGTATAAGAAATCATCTTATGTTACTTATGCTATCTTTTTCATTTTGTGGTCCGCCAACAACCACCAATTCAGATGGCACTTATATTTAGCAGAAGATGTTAACTTCTACTAGCTTACTTGGCAAATTTGGATTGTCAAGTTGGAGATGTTTAACCTTTGGAATTTGTCCACTTCAACTTTTTATCTCTCTTTTCTTAGACTCATATAGACCCCTTCAAATTAAGGGCGGGATTATTGGAAATATTAAATTATCCTTTGAGGGTTAATTATCATTTTATTTTATATTATTATGCACATTCACTCCAAGAGTCACATGTGAATGTGAACATCCATGAACAGTCCAAGAGAAACCTTGGAATTTGGGAACCAAGAATCATTTCAATGTATTTATATATACATATGTGAATGAGAAATCTATGCGTTCATGCTAGTTCTATATTGCATTCTTTTTTCTATTCTTGTTTCCTTCACAATTGGGAATCTCAACAAAGATAAATATATATCTTTAGATCTACATCAAAAGGGGTTAAAATAGGGAAAAGCAAGAATTTATTCCTTCCTTTTTTGGTACTACATTGAATAACAAGACGCCATTTGGAAATTAATAAAGGAAAATGAGATATTGTATAAAAAGTTGGTAGAAGCAAAAAAAGATTATGACAGAAATTACTAGAGAAAAATGAATAAATTCAACATCTCAAGCAAAATGTATCAATGGAAAGAGAGTTGTAATATAACTTGATATCTTGTAGAACACCTTCACCAGTTTACACATTGTACGTAAGATAACAATGGATACAATTCTAGCTAGAGATGATTATATCTAACTTTCCATTTAATCTAAAAGCAATGGGAAAATCCTTTTGTGGGATTTATTTCTCCAACATATGGGAAAGAATAAACTTGGTATGTAAATTTTATTTACATGATTACTTGATTCCGTCTAGTTCAACATGGAATGCCAACCATTTTGCTGGGGATGTCAATTTGAAGGAATTTCATTCCTCATTGCAAAATGAAATCAAAAGAACTCTTGAGAAGGATGCCTTTGTTCATGAAGAGTTAACTCCCCCACTATGTGATCCAAGTCATGCGTAGGTGCACGCTGGGGACAACAGTCGACTGAATGAGTTGAGTACTGTTATGGTGGAAGCATATAAGAAGAAACATCAAAGAGGAAACACACTAGGTCGACAAGAAATATACACACAGACAATATGCAAGAATTCTAACCAATTTATTACTTCTGCTCCATGAAATATGGAGAAATCAAATGATGATCAGAAAGATGTCTATATTACATAATTTACATGCTTATATAGAGGATGTTGAGACTTTTTGGTGACTAGCCTCTATGTTCAGTTACAAGAAGTTATAACGGTCAACAGTTCAACCATCGCAGAGCATGTTGGTATGTTGTCTTCAAGGTGAACCTATAGGCTATGAACTTTTATCAGCTGGAAAGGAGAACCTGTCAGCTAGCAAGGCGAATCCGTCAAAGGTGAACCTATCGGTTGGCAAGGAGAACCTGTCAAAGGAGAACGTGTTGGATGCCAATTGGATCACTGTGGGTAAGGGAATAAACCAATTTAGTAATAGATACCTACAAGGAACACTTTAAAATGATGGGAGATCTTAGAATCAGGTCAGTTGTGAGAAAAGTATACAATTAGTTGATGTTAAAATTTATGGATTTTTTTAAAACATTTGAGAAGGAATCCATTAAACGTTGCAAGGCAAGGTGGAATGAGATAAATGATAGATTAAAATTGAGGGAGCATCACTCTCTTCCAAATAGTCAAGATTCACTCTTCCAGAGCAACTTGTATATCAACTCCTTGAGGGAGCTGGTTCTTCAATGGATAGGGTTGAAATTCAAGTACCCACTCATACTTAATCCTATCCCAGATTGGAGAGAGGGTTCTTCTCTGTACAAGTAGAGGGAAAGGAAGCAGTGTAAGTTGATAGAGATATTGGGAGTTTTCGATTCCATGAAAGTATACACCTAATTAGTTTTGTACTATTTCTGAGAATTTTATGTAGCCTTTGATCCAACTACTATTTCCATAAATTATGATTCTATTTAGTTGCACAAGGGTGGAAAAAAGGATAATTTGGGGGGTTATGATGAGGACTATAATTGTCCATTTTTTTCGGTCTATTTTACCATTATTAGAAACATTTTTCTCATCTCATAAAATCATTTACTTGTCTATCTTTATCCATTTTTTCCATATTTATATATTCAAGGACATTGTTTGTGCACAAGAATGGATAATTATGTGTTTTGGGATTCAGTTTTGGAAATGCATCCTAACATTTATTATCACTACTACATCTAGATTTTTTTTTGAAGACACATGTACCTCATATTTTGAAAATGTTTGTTTTTCTCCTAAAATGGGGCAATTTTTCTAATCCATTTCATTGTATAAATAAATGGACTCAGGCCCTGAAAATTCTTGTGACAATTTTAATTTTTGAATACAATCTAGTGTTACTACATTATTTTTGTTATATGTGTTCTATTAACTAGGGTATAATCCAACACACTATAGAGTAAGGGACCTCTCTATGGTGCTTGATTGGAATCATCATAATCATTGTAGATAAAAAATTTATCAACGACATTTTTTAGTAGCATTATATTTTTGTTAATGGTTTAAATAGTTAGTTTATATGTCGTAGTGATGTGTGTTAATTACTTGTTTTAGTGATTGGCCTTTAGTAAAAAAAATCAATGTACTTATGCATTTCACTTATGAATTATGTCTATGCTAATTAAGTGTGACCTGCTAAGATCATCATTGTATGGCATATTTCACAACGATGAATTAGTTTGGGTGGAAATTAAAAGGATTATAATTTAATTTGATTCATTTCCTTTAATTTTGAAGTGTGTGACTAGATGTGTTTATTCTGTATGCTAAGAATTGTACAGATGCATTTGGTTGAATTAACTCAGGTGGTATAGTTTATTTCATTTTTTTCTATATGAAGTGTGTGACCATTGTGTTGATTTTGTATGCTAGGAACTGTACCAATAAATTTGGTTAAATTAACTTAGGTTTTTGAATTTAATTCATTTTCTTTATTTCTAAAGTGTCTGACCAGTTGTGTTGATTATGCATGCCAAGAACTATATGGATACATTAACTATAGGGATACATTCGGTTGAATTAACTCAGTTAGGTTTGAATTATTAGTAAGAAAAATTTCCTTACAAATTGTTGTGTAGAGTTTCATAAACTTAGAGTTACAAGGATTTCAAAAGAACCCCCCAAAATATATAAAACAAATAAAATAAGCAATAATGGCCTCGCAATATTGACAATTCCAAGACTACATAAATAGTGCCAATGACTTTGAAACATTTATGATCCTAGATTGAAACTTAAAGTAAGATATGGAATTTGGGGAATCAATGCCACATATTTTGAGATCATGTAGGTATTTGATCTCAATTTTTATTCTTCATCTTTTCTCTTAGACACACCTACACACTTTCCTATTTTTTCATATATCAATCATATGAAAATTGAGGTTTAAATCGATGTCCATCCAAAGATTTAACTTGGGATATTGCAATAGAAGTGAAACCTTCTCGCTTCATCCTTCCAGTATTAAGAGTTTCTTTTCTCTATTGTTAACCCATGGGACTTATGGTGTGCTAATCCCCTTAAGGTAGATATGTTAGACATCCTTGATAATGAATTCCTAATGAATGATTGGTGAGGCTAGATTAATCCTTGAATTTATGTCATTCTTCAACCTCTATAATTCAAAGTTAACCTTTATTTTTAGTGCTTAATCACTCTCTATGCGGATGCAAGGAAGTGGAATTAGTGTTAGATCATTGAAATTAGTGCATAAATCCAATGTAAAAAAGATCTATATTCATTGAAATTAATGCATAAAACCAATGTATTAATGATCTATAGTCATTAAAATTAATGCATAAAACCAATGTAATAATTATGAGGCTTACTCATTGAAATTAATGCATGATACCAATGTGATAATGACGAGGATTAATAATGTGGGTGGGCAAGTGCAAGAGGAGTCATTTTTTACACTAAGGGGAACAAGAAGAAAGAGTATGCATGGGGCTTAGGAAAAAAATATAATAATGGTGATGAGTGGTTTTCCTTAATCAAGGGCTTGGAGATAGAAAGAAACCTTCGAATAAATGAGTTAGCACTTTTTGGATATTCTCTTATGGTTACAAGTGAAGTAAAAAGTTTTATCAAGAACTACAAGAACGTGTAAATTAAATTGCATTTCATCTCTAAATTCTTAGTTAATGAGTTTAAATCCTTAAATTTGTTTCAAATTCTGAGGATAAATAACAATCAAGAAGACCTAATCACTAACAAAGGAGTAAATCTGGATTGTGGAATTTTAGTCTGCGATGAAGAAAGACATGAAAGGAGTTGGATCCCTTGATCTTTTTGTTCTCCCTATGGTATGTGTTTCTCCCCTTGCACCTCAGAGAAATGCACTCTTACCCATTGATATTCGTAGTATTTTCCATATACCAACTCATTCTATGCACATAATTGTCTCTAATGGTGGATGGGATTCCCTCACACATTTAAAACTTATGGTTCCTCTTTCTTGGATTCCACCCCTACCTGCACTTGAATTTTGGAGGCGCAATTCATCAACGACAAGTCCTATAAAGTTGGTTAGCATGTATTCCATCAATGTGGTATTCAGACAGACCTCAAAACTCACGGTTTGTTTAAACAACCTTCTCGGTAATAGTAGTAGTAGTATCATTGTATCCTCGTTCGTATGTCCTGTGGTTAGGGTTATTCATTTGGAGAGGAGACCAACACAAATTTTCAACTATGTAATCGGAGAAACATCCTCTACTACTTTCTTCCTGGCACCCTCATTCTCATGTGTTGGGACTCCGGAGATTGGATTCGATTCTAATGTCTCTCTGCTTCTATGCTTGAAGATTAAAAAATTTATCCTTTTCACTCAAAAGTGTTGTAGATTGATGTATTGGGCTATCTTAAAGGACCTCTATGATTAGGGAAAGGACTATGTCAATGTACAAGAAGAGGATTCTGGGGTAAGATCATTTGATGCACATTCTTCTCTTGTTTCTTCTGGTCTTCCCGGAGAAGAAAAAAAGACTTATTATTTGTCTTTGGAGGATGATAGTGGAATATCATCTTTTTCTATATTTTAAGTAGTCATATTATCTGCGTTGGGGTCAAAAATATGGTTAAAAGAATCAAAGACCAAATATGGATCCTTTGAGCTGAAAACACTGACATAAAGAGGGATATTTCTTGTATTTTCTCTCTCGATCAAGAAACATTTTCAAAGGTTAGAAACAAGAACAATCAGCTTAATGGATGGACCAAAAACCTTGCAGAGTCTATAGATCATGTCTCCAATTGTACCTCGATAGTCGATTCTAATAATAAATATGTTAACAAAATTATTATGGATATAGAAGGGAAAATAGACATTCTAAGAGCTGACATTGGGAATTGAATTCCTTATTTCCAAGATAGTTGTGGCAGGACAATATGAGGAGAAATCAGTAGGCAATCTCCCTAGATAATCAACACTTCATCGTCATCGTTAGCTTCTTCAGATCTTGATTCAAAAGTTTCTTATTTTGCAGTTATGGATCCCTTATGTTTAAATTAGTTAGTATTTCTTTTTTCATTCTTTATGCAAGTTCTACAGGATGTTAAAGTCCCCCTACAAGAGCATTTTTTAGTTTTTTGGAAGAGCAAGTAAAGGGTTTGAATTCAATGTAATGAACTAGGGTATATGAATTGCCCAGATTTCAAGAAGGGTAGGCATTCTACAATTGCAATGTCTTGTTTTTTCTTATTTCTTCTGGGAAAGTTTGTAAGGAAGTATAGACTCCATAGACTAGGGAAATTTCATGACAACTTCAAATATGCTAAAGATGAACAAAGAGTCATCGACAATATCCTACTTTGGGAACAATCCGTCCTCTACACTATGTAGATTTTGGTTTTTATTAATATATAAAACTCCTCAACCATTTCTGTTAAAAAAATGATGAGGATTAATAACATAATTGAATGCACAAAAAAATGTAATTATGAGGAAGGTTAGTGAAACCAATGTAATAATGATCTATAGTCACTGAAACTAATGCACTGAAAGAAGTATAATCAATGCACAAACGTAATACATATAGATCAATCCATTTGTAATTCCTTTGACATGGTTAATATTTCAGTCGTCCTTCATAAAAAATATCCAATGAATGACTGGCGAGTATTTATTGATCCTTCATTTTATGCTACTTTTCAACCATCATAATTCGAAGTTAATATTTCGTTTTAGTGCTAAATCACTTTCTTTGAGGATGTGAGAAAGCAACATTAGGGTTAGATGACTAAAATTAATGCACACAAATAATAATGAACTATAGTAACTGAAATACATCACAAATTCAATGTAATAATGACCTATAGTCACTCAAATTCAAGCACTAACCCAATGTAACAATGAAGTTTATTTTATCCCATTACCTTGTTTATACCTTTTCATTGTATTTGTCAATGCACTCGTACTCAATCTCAATTTTAACTTCTATAGTCATGTTTACCATCCTCATTCAGTCTTTCCAACTGCAATATTTATCTTTCATGGTCCCTTATTCAGTGTTAGTCCCTTTCATCCTCATACTTCTGTTCTAAATTCAATTGTAATAAATTATGTAATCAAAGTTTACTGAAATTAATATACATACATCATCAAAAATTTATATCCATTTAAATTTACCAAGATTATAGCGATTGAGGTATACTAGATATTAAATTCTTAATATATATATATGTGTGTGTGTGTGTGTGTGTGTGTGTGTGTGTGTGTGTGTGTGTGTGTGTGTATGTATATGTATATGTATATGTATATGTATATGTATATGTATGTATATAGATATAGATATAGATTTTAATTTTCATATCTAATTTTATATTTTATATTTTTTTCACTCAATCAAGTAGTCTGATATATTAAAAGGGGTTGTGGAAAGGATCCACATTAGTTAGAAAATACAAAAATCCTATAGATTTATAGCAAGAAGAGAGTTAGGAAATACAACATATTCTGAGGATGGAAAAAAAACTATAAAACACTTCCTATCACATAAATAACAAATATATCCATACTATAGTTCTTCTTTAGAGTTCCCTCAAAATAAAAAACGTTGTATGTTCTGATGTATTTCCCTAATACATAAACTCATTTAAAAAAAATCACACATAATCATATTTGTAGATAACCTCCTACTGGTTCTGATCTAGGTTTCCATCCATAGTTGTGCCTCCCTGGGTGGATGGCATAGTCCCCTAATTCCTCGATGCAACTGAAGTAGCATGGCTCGACATCTAGTCAGAATTCGACGCCTCTATATGGAAATTGAGATCTTGCTCTATTAGAAAGATAGGATCACAAATTAATAACAATAAATAACAAACAAGATGCAAATATTAAAACACATTACAAGAGAGACACTGATATAACTTGGTTCACCCAATATGAGCTATGTCCACTGAGAAATTTCTAGTCCTTTCTTATTATACCATCCATCAAAATGAAGGGATACAACCTACAACAACTCCGCTACACTTCCTCTTCACACTCTCACAGTGTCCCTCACACAATCATATATTTTGTTTTACAATTCTAAAATACAATACAAAACCGTATTACAATGCTTTCTTTTTATAGGGGAATTACCATGGGAAAATACCACGAGTCACCCACTATCATGGTCCCATAAACTACTGGCCAACAAACATCCCAAAACTTTCTTTCAGTGGAACTGCCCCCATACACCCCTGCTGATATGAGTGTGCAATAAAAGTGGGGTATAGACATGGTTGAACAATAACATCTCTGAATCTGGAAGAGCGGGATCCACAACCAACAATCTCCCACTTGGATACTGATCACAACAACTCCACCACTGATGCACTTGTTGGACTACAATCTTAACCTTGGGCTTGGAAAATTTCTCTACTTCATATTCATTCTTGAATACCAACTGAAATTGAGTAGGAACTTAGTGTCTCTTTGATTACTACCTTTTTCAAAATGTATGCAGGATTCTGGATAATATGTATCTTTTCCAACTTTAACAGTTCATATTCTAGAACATATCTTATGAAATGGTACTTGAGCTATATATGTTTAGTATTTGAATCAAAATATGTTTTCTTTGCAAGATGAATGGAACTTTGGCTATCACTATACAACATGTTATTATCCTACTTCTTACTCAATTCCTCCATGAACCTCTGCAACCAAATCATCTCTTTACTAGCCTTTGTAGAAGCAGCATACTCTGCTTCCGTTGTTGAAAGTGAAACAACCTTTTTTATTTTCGAAATCCAACTAATTGTTGTTCCCTCTACAGTAAAAGCATATCGTGTGATGCTCCTCCTGTCATCTTTATTACCTTCCATATCTGCATCAACATGTCCCTATAGAACAGTGTCTAAACCTCCAATAATGCATGAGAAGTGGTACCTCTCAATTACCTGAGAATCCACTGTACTTCCTTCAAATTCTCTTTACATGGATTGTGGATATACCCACTCACAACTCCCACTACATGTGCAATATTTGGTCTTGTGCACACCATGGCATACATCAAGCTGGCAACTGCTAATGAATCTAGAACCTTGTACATGTATTCTATTTCTTCATGTGTCTTGGGACACATCTACTTACTTAGTTTGAAATGGCTGGCCAAAGGTGTACTAACTAGTTTTTCTTTCTGCATTCTAAACCTCTCTAATATGTTTTTTATTTACTCACCTTGATACAATGTCAATTTGCGATTTTTCATGTCTCTTCTTATTCTCATACCAAGGATTTGCTTTGAAGCACCCAGATCCTTCATCACCAATGATTTAGATAGTTTCCTTTTGAGCACATTTATATCCTACATGTTAGACCCTGCAACAAGCATGCCATCCACACACAATAACAATATAATATATATTCCATTATCTATCCTCTTTAAATAAACACAGTGGTCAGAATGGCATCTACTTAGTATTATAACCCTGTTCCGTCATAAATTTATCAAATTTTAAATACCACTTCCTTGGAGCTTGCTTCGGGACGTACAAGCTCTTCTTCAACTTGCAAACCAAATTATCCTTCCCTTTATCGTCATACCCTTGTGGCTTATACATATAAATATCTTCCTCCAAATCGTCATGAAGAAAGGTTGTTTTCACATCTAACTGTTCAAGATGCGAATATTCTACCACCACTAGAATTAAAATAGTCCTATTTGAAATCATTTTAACTATAGGAGAAAATCTTTCATCAAAGTCTATACCTTTGTTTTTTGCAAACCTCTTTACACCAATTTTTTCCTTGTACTGCTTCCTCCCTCTAGCTTATTCCTTCAACCTGCAAACCCATTTATTATGTAATGATATAGGCTTCCTGCTGGAAACTCAACCAAATCCCAATTCTAGTTTCCTACCAATGAGTCCATCTCCTCATTCATGCATTTCTCCCACTTATTTATAGTTTCTGCCTGCACTGCCTCTTCATAACATTATGTTTCACCAGAATTAGTCATCAATAAATAATACCGTGAAGGAAAGAATTTTTTACGGGGTCTACTTAACCTGGTCGATCTTCTTATATTTGTAGGAGTTTAAGATACTTGTTGCTACTGTTTATTTTCTAGTTCCTTTGGAACTTGGTTTTATTTTATTTCATCAAGCACTGTGTACTATGTTTTCCTTTTCCTCTTCCTTTCCCTGCAACTGATATTTGTACATATCCTTTTCATTGAATACTACATCTCTACTCCTAAGTATTTTGTAATTTTCATAATCCCATAAGCTATAACCAAAATCATCAACCTCGTATCCAATAAAGGTACATTTCTTGGATTTAGAATCGAGCTTTGTTCTATTTTCTTTATCAATAGAGACAAATGCTTCACAACCAAAAGTTCTCAGAAATGAGTAGTTTACCTTTCTACCTATCCATGTGTCCTCTGGAATTTCACCATCCAAAGCGCTTGAAGGCCCTCAGTTTATTAAATAAACAACAATATCTACAACATCATACCAAAACTGTAAGGGAAACCTTGCATACAATCTCATACACCTTGCACGCTCCATCATCGTTTTGTTCATCCTTTCTGACACACCATTTTCTTGTGGTATTCCTGGGAATGTCTTCTCCTTATGGATCCCATGGTATCAACAGTAACCATCAAACTCCTTCCTGCAGTATTCAGATTCATTATCATATCTGATACATTTCAACCTTCTTCCTGTCTCATTCTAAACCATAGCTTTCCACTTTTTAAAAGTAGAAAACACATTAGATTTCTGTCTAATGCAATAAACCCAAGTTTTTATAGTTGCATCATCAATAAAGGTAACATAATAACGAGTCTCCAAGAGATTGTACCTGATATGATCCCCATACATCTGTATGCACAAGCTCTAACTTTTCAGTCTTCTTTTGTTTACCAACCTTGATAAATCTAACTCTCTTTAGTTTTCCGTAAACACAATTCTCACAAAATTCCAAACTTACCTGCTTTAGATATGGAAGAAATTTCCTTGAGTAAAGAATTTGCATCCCCTTCTCACTCAGGTGGCCAAGCCTATGATTCCAAAACATTGCACATGTTTCTTTGGAAACTAGACATATAGAATAATCAGTATTATGAAGAAAATAAATACAATGTACCTATCCTATCTCATTTTTCTATTACCAGTTCTCCTTTAGTGATCTTCCAACATGTTTTTCCAAAGATAGACAAATGACCGCTATCTCCCAACTACCTTGTTGAGATCATATTTCGCTTCATATCAGGAATATTCCTTCAATATTTTAGAAGCCATTCATTTTCATTATGTAACTTAATATGTACTTTACCCATTCCAACAATTTTACATGGTTAATCACCCCCCAATAAAACATGTCCAAAATCACTTGGAACATAATCATGAAAGAATTTCCTATGGCGTGTAGCATGACATGAAACCCATGAATCTACTACCATTACTCAATAGTATTATCTAATGCAAGAATCAAAGCATCTTGTAACACATCACCTGCTACATTTGTTTCCTAAGTAGTCTTTTGAATCTCATCTTCTTTCGTCTTTGGAGTTCTACAGTCTTTCTTCAAATGTCCTCTCTTACCACAGTTCCAACACTCTATCTTTCCCAATCTGGACTAGGATCTTCCCTTTCTATACTTGTTGTGATTACATGCAATCCTTCCTCTCTCCCTCTATCTTCCCCTTCTCTCCATGGTCAATGCATTACCTGATGTCTTACTTGTTCTTTTTCTTCGCATCTCCTCGCTAAGAAGAACCAACAACATCATCAAATTAAAGAGTGTTTGTATAAAATTTTCCTTTAATATTCAAACTAGGGCTAACAGTGCATGCAAATATATACTGATAACCACACATGAATATCTTTTATAGTATGCAGTGAAATAGAAAAATGAGAAATAAATCACAGTATCACATCACAATATTGACACTATTATTTTGCGTATGGAAACCCCCACAAAAACCCAAGATGGGAAAACCGGTGCAACAGTGAGATATCGATTTTATTATGAGAAAATATGGAACTTTTACAATCACTACAAATTCACCCAAACCTGGAGAATGCAGCTACACGACAGAATCACTGGGAAAATCCCAGCCAAACCTCAACACCCTCCCTGTGTGAGCATATGGACGAGTTGTACGAAGCTCGGTTGTTACGGAGAGAAACTTCCTATGGCTTGGGGGTACCACAACAGATAGTATTGACACGAGAAATAAATATTTCCCAATATGCAAGAACATTAAGCAAATCTAACACTAAGGGATATCGAATCGTACCTTATTCCAAATGGTTGAAGTAGATCCCCATTGAGCTTTTCCAATGCAATTGCAATTACAATTCGCTCTCAACAACAACAAACAAAGCAAGCATATGTGTGTGTGTGTGTGTGTGTGTGTGTGTTAGAGCTATCCTATCATATATAATCAACCATGTATAAGAAATTAAATGCATCCATGGATTCAATATTCATATTCAAAATGGACATGAATTGGATAGGAAAAGATATTTCTATTAATAAATCAGAGTTACAATAGTGACAAACTCTATCGGCACTTCTACGAACCAGAGAAACTGAGTCCTCCACCTGGGCCTCCACCACTTCAATATTCCATATCTCAATAGCAAGCTCACAAAACAAAGGCAAGCTTGGGGAGAACACTATGTGCTCCAAGGGATAAAGGGATACAAACTCAAGTATAAGAAAAGATGAGGCAACAATGGAATATAGTTTCCTTTCTCTTCAATTCCTCCTCTTAAATGTATCCAAGGGGTTCCTTATATAGCACTCCAAAAGGGTAATGGAGGGTCAAATATGAGTGATATCAAGGCATATGGAAGGCCAAGAGTCAGGATATTTGAACTCATATGAGGAAAACTCCAAAAATATTTTGATTTATGCACACATCTCGATGTACAAGGGTTTGAGATCAAAAGTCATGTGTACACGTGAGTATGGGTTTAAAAGTCGCATGCAACGATAAACAGGTGTTTTTTAGGGATGATATTGGGACATCAAAGTATAATATCAATCCATGGGGTCTAAAGAGTCTATAGAGGGATAGGGAAGGCCATAAATATGTGATCAACCATGTGTGGTAAAATCAGCTATAACAGATGCCTCCTAATGTGTGAGGTCAGAGGGGTGACATGATGGCCGAAATACATTATAAAATCCATCCCATAAGTGGAGTAATGAAGACCCAAGTGGAAGAAATAGCCACTCATTAGTACAATACAATAATCAATCTCTGCATGTGATTGCAAATACATATAGGAGTCCTAAATACATAAGAGTACAATGGCCATGAATAGGCATGATATACAAAATGTGACATGTGTGATCATCGCCACATACAATATACAATAGATCAAAATCTCCAAAGTGAATGAAGATATACAATATATCAAAATCTCCATAATGGTTGAAGATATACAATGGATCAAGATCTCCATAGTGCATGAAGATATCTGATATACATTGGAATCAAATCACGAGAGCTGATATCTCATGAACACTGGCACGATTAAGGAGGTAGCATACATGGAATGCCACCAAGCTAGAAGGTCTTCTACACAAACCTCTACAAGTACATGTCCTACTATGCAAATATATGTGTCGAGTTCAAACATAGTATTCCATCGTCTGATTACCGGTCATTGATGTATACCATTAACAGATGCAAGATCACCCATCGATAATGAAAATGGAAATCAAGGTACAGAGTGCAATATAATAAGTGTGAATAGATTTGTTGAGGACGAACACTTGGAAGAATGCATCGATCAGGGGACATTGATGTATTCCCAAAATGGTCGATGGCGAGAGAACCTACCACTGATGATTGCAAGTATCACAGCACTCAAATGACTCTAGACTCCTATTCCAGAATAAATGATTTGAAGTCGATGGAATGGAATCCGCTAGAAGGAGGGAATTAAGGAATCCCCCATCAACCAACACGACATACTCAACAACGTTGTATAATGTGGAAGAACTCAAACAAGATGTGCACGAACCAGTAATAGTATAGGGAATGGCCGACATGCAAAGTCAAGGAAACCGAGGAATGGCCGACTCAAGATTCAACTTCCTTCGAACAAGAGCATAAAGGAGAATGGTGACTGAAGGTAGGAAACATGGACTCGATATGTAAACCGGGACATCTCTACGACACAAGAGGCATCAACAAAGGATCCATAGGGACTACAATCTTAATTAATCGGTGGAGATAAACTCAAAGTAACAAGTACATATCCTAAATTCAAACTAATAACCCAACCTATGGATGTGATATACAATGCTTTGTTCGAAGGCAACACGACTCGACTGCTACCAAAGATAAAATCTTTTCTTGTCCGTATTTTTAGTTTTTTTAGTTTTTTGGACTTTTTCAGATATTTTGAAAAGATTGAAAAAGAATAAAAGTCCTTTATAGTACAAATCTAGGAGGAGACGAGTGTTAGGGGACAAGAAAACTAGTTCCAAGCAGTGGAACATGCCTATACTCAATGCAAGGAGATATGTGCAGGATAACAACACTTGGGGGAAGGTCTCCTCCCGATAAAAGGGGTGATCAAGCTACAAAAGATATGTAAAAAGTCTCTTCTTAGATAGACATGAGACAAGATCAGGGTATATGGCTGATAACTCTAAATCTGGGAGCCGGCATAAAACTCAAGAAGGCAAGAAAAACTCATGAAATGCAATTACAACTTTATATATACAAGGGAGTCCCTATGGGGAAAATCCAGCATAAATTTCAAGAGGAGTATGAAGCTCTTGCTCAAGGACATTGTAGGACTAACAAGGGACTCCCACAACTGAAAGGAGGCATCTCAACATGGGTACCAAATGAAAAAAGGATCTAACTAGGGCACCCATGTATAGGAAAGCTCTACCATTCACACAATACCACTTCTAACAGCAACATGAAGGTTTCGTGATATCATGGAATGGGTTCATACCTAAGGTCAAGGTGAAATGGTCATAAGGCCATGTAAAATGCAAGTGGATGTGAAATCCTAACCTATATGCTAGTTTATACATGATACTTGTAATGGGAACGAACGGGTCAAAGCATCAACGAGAGTGTACAAAAAATGGACCCTACTTGACAACAACATTAGTCCAAAACAATTGGAAACATTCAGTAAAGAGTCCAAACTATAGGATATAGGGAGGATTGATTAAGACAGCTGCATTAAAAGGAATCAATGCGGTGGATGATGGGACATAAAAAGGAATCTAAGGCATAGACCCAATTTTCACGTATCCACTACCACCCCCATGAGGTAGAACACTAGTGTTAAGACCAGACGAAGGAGTGAAAATCCTCCGCAAATGGAGTAGAGGATGAAATATAACCACTCCCAAATCTATAAGAAAGGTAAGGGGATATGGTGCCCCCAATTCCAACACCAGGGTCAGCACTAAGACTTGGAGCGAGTGGTGGGATGCTAGTAGTGATATCAGACATGCTGAACATAAAAGGACCCGAACTAAAGAGAACATAAATATACTCAAGTAACCTTGATCCCAAAAGAAACTACCGCACAAAGAGCACACTCCTAAGAAAATCTACAGCCAAAATACAAACAAACCAAGTAGAGGATATGTGAGCTCCCGAATGTAGCAAGTATGTCTCACCTAGGAGAGGCTCAAAAATCCCATACACTACAAGAGGAGGTATGTAACCAATTATAGTGGCCCTCAGCTTCAAAGCATAAAGAGACTATGCTCTCCGACCCCTACCTGGCCAGGAAACTCACAAAATAACCTCTGCCAGTACCCCCTACGATACCTGGGTAAGGAAAATAAAGTCACCCCAATATAATCAATGCTCAAGCAGATAGTCACAGGCGGGATCGACCATATAGGTAGGGTAGCAAAGCCCAAAACTCTCGAAAGATCCCCCAGATACGAATACGATCCTAGAAATATCTCTGGCGCTCACAAAAGTGACCAAGGGCTATCCCAATCACAATCATGTGCGCTGCCTCGTGCTTAACTATTGTGTAAGAGGAGCCTCCCGAGAAAAACTAATTATACCAAGGATTTCTCACTCTCACCTAGACAGAAAACTACTTGTTTCTGTTTAGTAATCTTGGAGAATTGACTTACAGTGAACTATTCCAAGACTCTAAATCCTAATCTTGTTGGTGAACCCTATAAAATAAAAATGTGTAGTTCATTTTAGTTAAGCATTGATTTTAATGGCTGTAATTACTCAAAGGGAAATGGCCATGCAACTAATGATATTATGAATCAGCAGTGAAATAAATGTGTTGGGAAATAGGCCAGACCTGGGTTTTATACCTTTAACTTCGCACCAACAAAAGACCCACAGTGTTGGCCCTTTCGGCAACAACCTGCGAACAGGTTGCAGTCTCACCCGAAACAACTATGGGGTGCCGCATAACCAAGTTTCTGCAAGCAGAAGAGGGATATTATTGTACCTTTAGCTTTTAATAGATTATAAATATAAATCACAGAGCTTAACATTCACTTATTTAGTTTCATGGTTAGATAAACAAACAGTGCCTTGCAAAACCCTTTACTGGGAATTCACAGCGAAGTTATTAACTAGCAGTGATCTTTTACTTATCAGATATATAGATATTAATGCATGAAAGAACACAATAGAAACAGCACACAGAACCACGACACAAGATATAACGTGGTTCACCCCCAGTTTAGGGGTTACGTCCACAAAACTGTGTTTTATTCAACTTTCTACAAAAACCACAGTTTTGATCTGCGCACTCAGCTGCAGATCCCTTCAAGTCCTCAAAGCCATGCACACAACTACAGGCCTCTGCGCACACAGCTACAAATTTCCTTAATCACCCAAAAACCCTCTATGCACACAGCTGCAGAGGTCGTCCACGCACACAGCTGGGACTTAACCTTTTCTTACAAAATAGCCTTAGCTTCGCATAAATTCATCTTACACAAAAAGCCTAACCTTACTTCTTTACAAGAGTGCATATTTATACAGCGCACATATTACAAAACCATGGGCTTAAACCATGGGCACCCCGAACCCTAAACCATGGACTTAAACCATGGGTTTATTACACTGAAGAGGAATTTTACTCAACCCCGACACCCCTAAGACTATTTTGAGTCATAACTCTGCTTACAACTTCCACAAAAACCACGGAGTTACCAAAAATAGGGACCGTTAAGGTGTGCGCCCCAACAGGTCCCTAAGACTCACCAGTGTCCCGTCCCGAGACACTCTGCTATTCTTCTTGTCCACGAACTTTGTCGGCGAGGAGAGTGTACTGCTTGTTGAGGCCGCGCATAATATTTTCAGCTGCTTGCTCCTTTTCGACAAACTCCTGCAATACTGTGGCTGATGCTTCACTGGCCTTTTCCTGCCCAAATGCATCATATTCCTTCAGCACTTTGATTTGGGTGTCCACAGCAGTACTCAACTCGAAAGCTTCGCTGATAAGTGGCTGTAGAGAATTTTCCACTTCTGTTGCTCTTTCCCTGCACGACTCAATTTCCTGCTGGATTTCGTTGCTTCGCTTGACCTTGAGCATTTTCTCCATAGGCGATAGAGTCTTAAATGCCACTTTTACTGCATCCAACTCTGTCTATCACTTCCTGATGGTTTCTTGCAGCTGTTCGATTTCGGGATGTTCCTGTAATGTGGTCCAGGATTCAACACTGTCTTCTAGCAGCTTTGCTTCGCTGCTCACAATATCTGATATTTTTGCTGCGGAGGCCTGAATGTCGGCTCGACGTTGCTCCCTAACCTTTGGTGGGCTCTCTGGGGTGAGGCAGAGTTGAAGCTCCGAAATCTGAGCCTCATGTTCTGCTTTGAGCTTCTCTATTTCGCTGTGAGACTGCTGTGCGTATTCCTTCAGCCTAACTAATCTTTGTTCTGGTTCTTCCACCCACTGCACGTCGAAGTCAGGAAGACTTCGGCATGTTTCATCCAAAATTTGTACCAGTGTAATCCTCTTACGTTCTACATCCCTCTTTCACAGCTCTACTACCTCTAGCTGCGCTGCGAAGCCCCGCTGCTGACTTATGACATTTTCCAACTGCATCTGTGAATATTGGTCTCGTGCCTGGATTTCCTTCATAATTGCGGACTGACAGGGATGTAGCTCCATCATGGACAGCTTAGTGTAATCTATTCCAACCTGCATACTCATCTCCGAATGAGACGCTGCATCCATTAATATGAGAGCTACGCTGGATACCTGTCCTTTGTTATCTCTGTTCGGCCATTGCCTGAGGTCTGGCTGCACGGCGACTGGGGCACTGCTTGCTGAAGCGCTAGTCAATGATTTCATTGCTAAGTCCTTCAGCTCTGAAACGTGCTTTGCGACACCGGTGAGGGCCTATAGATGTGTATCTGCAAATTCCTACCATTTCTGGGTGAGAGCTTCTGTGGACTTCGATAGAGCCTGAGCAAGCTCCTCACTTGTTAGGCCAGCCTCCTCGACAATATTCTTGTCCTTCAATGCCTTCATTTTCTTTCGGGGCTGCGGTTTGTGCACTTCCTCTGGCTCCGGTGTCTTGCGCTTATCCTGCCGAGTAGGGTCTGAAGCAGTTTAAGCTGAGTCTTCCTCTTCTTCTTCATTGCCCTCATCTCCACCCTGGTTTCTTTCACTCTGCTATGACTCGGTTTGGTCTTCACTGTCTTCAGGGAGTTCTTGTTGCTGTGTATGACTAGGGCCTGCGCCCACATTGGTAACTGGGGGAATAGGAATGGTGGGTTTTGTCCCTGCATCCTTCAACCATTCAGCCGGCCACTGTTGGACAACCGGGAGGATGTCAACTTTGGTCACTACATATGGTAACTTAAACCATTGATGCTTTTCGCCCGCGCGGGCCTGGATGAAACTATGATGCATGTCGGCACTGAAATGGGCTGCACCCTGGTATTGAGAGAACAACTCATTATTGAGTCGAGGGGTTTTCGTAATCTCATACGAGATACTCATCATATAAAAGAAAATACACAGTTGGTCATCTATTGTAGGGTTTTATCCTGGGAAACCCACAGAGAGGCGTACCGTACTGCGCCAAGCAGGTCCGGAGGGATACCAGTAAACTACGCCTCGGTAGGTTCTTGCCATCCTACCAAGGCGATGAGGACTATTAACCATGAATAATGAAAGGGCCTACCTTTCTCTTGTGCATCGCGGACATCTTCAAGGAATTCCTTCGCGATATACGCTGCCCAATTGTAACTGTATCCTTCGGCACAGTTCACAGCAATTCTAATAACCGGGGCAGGCACTTCATATGGTCTACACTTTCGCATGAGCTTGCATGCTAGAAGCTCAACTGCGAAGCGAATATTATGCTCCTGAATCGCAGAAGTGTGATACCCTCGTTTTCCCTTCGTCAGGCCGAAGCGTTCCTTCATGCTTTGTGCGAGCTTCGTATCCTCATGCTTTGAAGCAAATTCAGTCCCTGGATCAGGCCCCGCTATTGGTAACGCTGTGATCCTATGAATGAGCTCACCATTAATAGGAATTTTCTTGTCTCCTATCCATAAGTGACCGTCATGTACTAATGCCAGCAGCTGTTTGACCACTATGGTCACTTGTGTACTGCGACTAAAATGGGGAACATCAAGCATCTTTAGCAGACCAGCTCAATCCAAGCCAGCAGCCCACTATTTTACTTCTAGCACTGTCGCAACAGTTTCTGGATATTTGACAAAATGCAGGTATCGTGCTAGAGCGAACTGTGGAAACTTTCCATGGTCATTTGTGTCGTGGTCGGCATACTTAAGCTAGTCGATTTTCTCTGTCATGGTCCCAACCAACTACACACCTGGAGGCAACAAAGGGGTGCATACTGTGAACTTCTTGAACTGCTGAGGTGGCTAAACTCCTGGTCAAACTGGTGGAATATATGGGGGACGTTTCAGGGAAATGTTATCATCTTCTACAGGTGGGGCTTCTGCTGAACCTGACGGAGGCATTTCGGGGTCTTCTAGCATTTGCCCTGATTGCTTGTGTCGGTCTTCGTTGTGCTTAGAACGCACTTCAAGCTTGAACTTCTTTCAGGTAGATCGTGTCTACATGGGCGGAGTCGGTGGTGGTGGAGTTTCTTCACGGGGTGCAGATGCAGATGGTTGGTTGAAAAGGTGCGGCAAACCCGTCTGCTCAAACTCTCTCACCAATTCCTATATCTCATGATCTGTTCACATGGATGTAATTAGAAAACTCAAGAAGCTGAAGAGTGTGAACATCATGGATATGAGTGACTTCTTATAGAATCTATCCATGAAATCTGTCATAACTGTGCATTGATGGCGCCAAATCGGACAGAGATCTTGTCCAAATGGCGGTAGATTTCCCAAAATCACATTAATACGGGCAGTTAATATAGAGAACGTACTGGCACCACTAAATTTGATTTCTTCTAATGGTTGTTTGTTTAGCTCCGACAGACCTTTCCTTCTTCGGCACAGGCAGTAGCTGTGGCTGCACCCTAATACAGACACTCGACACCTCTGGACACCATTTGCGACAGGGAGTCAAGCTTCGACCCACGACAGAATGTCATCCACGACTTTGATGATTCCTCTTATTTCCAGGCACTTCATCATACATAAGTCCCGACACTTATGGAGAAGTTGGGTCGCTTTACTTACCGTGTCTTCATCCCAATAATCTCCACTGGTAGCACACTTAGGCTGGTCTTCTGATCCAATGTTGACTATCCGCGTCTTCAGGAACTAAGTCACTTCAGGAGCTTCGACTGCTGGTCCTTGTACGTCGTAGTGTGCTTCTGACTGAGGAATAGCACTATTGCACAGATCATCATCCTCATCAATTGCGAGGTTATAATGTGCGACTGCTTGAATTTCTTGTGCTTTCCAATCTGGCTAGTATTTTACTACTTCTTAAGCATCCAATACCTTAGTATGAACCAACAGGATAGCTGCATCTAAAGCTGGACAAACTTCATTAATAGAAAAGGTAAGCAAAAAACTATCAACAAGACAATCCCAACTTACAGTATCCTGGCGAAGCTCAACCTCCGTGTACCAATTCTTTGCTATCGGTTCCAGAGTATGCACAAACCAATGTACCCATTCTTCCTGAGGTACATGCTGCCATGCATCGTAGCATTGTACCAAATGTTCCTGAGGGCTAGTTTTTCCATCAAACCTGCTTTGGATCTCCTAGGGATGATCCATAAATCTTAGGCGAAGGAACTGCTGACAAGCTTTCCAACTAGGAGTGTTCTTCCTATGGCCAGTCCACCATCTAGCTGCTGTAGCTCTGAATGCGGAATCCAAAGTCTCCATTTTCTGTGAGTCTGGTATATGGGATGAGAATTGCTTAATAAACTCTTCTGGGTCTATCGAACCATCAAAAATAGGTAAGGGTCTTGTCTGCGAGCTAAGCCATCTAAGAGACTTGGTAATTCTTGCACAACGGTGGCCATGTAGCTCATACAATCTGTTCTGCCAATTCTCTAGACCATCATCTGAATCCGTCATGTAGGATCTGTCACACTTCCAATCCATAATACCTTTGGCATTAGGGTCAACATAATATTCTTCCTTCGCTATGATATTGTAGATATGGTCCAACACATCCTGATCTTCATCTCGGAGGGGTTCTGTGTACCTTTCTCCTTGAGAAGGATCCAATGGGACTATGACTTTCAAATATTTCCCTTCAAAAATCATCTGTCTCTTCTTAAGGTTAATAACAGCAGCATTTGCCATTGCCCACTCAATACCTAACAAGGCTAGATAGGGATTGCTATCGTCAATGATCTCAATAACTTCGAAGTCTGCTACAATACAGACGCCATCAAAATCTACTGGAACATTAGGGAATCGTCCTAGGGGCACAATCTTCTGCTGATTGGCTAATCTCAACTATATAGGGGACTAGTCAAGGGTAGGTTTTCCCATTTGTTCCCAGGTCTGTTTGGTTAAGACATTTACCTCTGATCTTAGATCCAAAATAACACCAGTCATATCAGACTCTCCTATCTGAGCATTCAATCTCATTTCCCTACCAGTTCTTCTGACACTATTAACAGGTTTTTCCTTACCAGTACTTTGCTGAGGTTTGTAGGAACTAATAACTTTCTGCAACTCACTTAAAGCATTCTGATTTCTTAGAAGTTTCAGACAGCTCTGTAAAAAGGAGGACAATGTACTTACTTTATCTGGCGAAGCTTCTTGCGGTGGCGACTGTTGCTGATGTGGCTATGAAGGTGTGACTGTTGTGCTAGAATCCACAAAATCTTGATTGGCTTCCATGAATGTCTCCTTTTCTCTTTCAATATCAAAGGCGGGGACCTTCACAGGGGCCTTACGAACCCAATCCTCGTCAGGCAGTTTCTCGGCAAGCTGTATATGCGTCGTAGCTCCACTTCTAGTGACAACATTAATGGCTGGGGCAGGTCTCTGCTCGACTGAAATCATCTGAAGATTCTAAGTAGAGGCACTGTTTCTTTCCTGAATCTTAGCTATCAACTACGGGCACTACTCGATCACATGATCTACTGCCCTGCAATACCGACATGTCGTAGTGGGGTTCCGACAGTCGCGAGCCAGATGTCCGGCCTGGTTACAGTTATAACACACCACCTGACCGTGTCCTCTGCCAACCATACCACCATGACCACGGCCTCCAAAACCACCTCTACCTGATGCACCACCGCGGTATCCATAGCCGTCATTACTCGGTCCCTCATTTTGTACCCGATAGGCATCGTAGGTGCGTTCTCTCATGAGGTCATAACTGCGACACTCATCTTCATTATGTCCTACGGAGTTACAGAATTTGCAGTAAGGGTTCTTGGGGACTTGCACATACCTCTGTAGCAGATAGCAATTCTCAGGTCGATGCTGGCCAGTTGTCCGATAGATCTCACAATAGAGGACAGTAGGGTTGAACGGGTTTGTCGCACCAGTATTCAGGTAATTCCTTACCACAGGGCACTGTTCCTTGTCGTGACCTTCTGTCCGACATTGTGTGCACCAAACCTCTTCACGACTGGTTTTTCATTTCTTCATATCACGAAGCTCCAGAGCCATCGCTGCCAACTGCGCTTGGATTTGAGAAATACTAGAGTTGTCCTCGACATGAGCGGTTTCAAGCTTCATCGTGATTTCTAGAGCCTCCTGCTGGTTAGCAACCTTCTGTTGCATGAGTGGAGTTCTAATATGTGGGAGCAATGCTGCAATAAACCATTCCTTGTGTTGTGCAGGTCCAATGGGGAAACTGACTTGGTCTAGCAGAACTTTGAATCTTTGATCAAAGTCCCACACTGATTCTCCACGTTTCTGCTGAATCTCTTTCAACTCCGTGATACACTGTGACTCTTATTTCGGCTTCTTAAATTCCTTTATCATTGCTGCTTTTATATCAGGCAAGGCATGGTTCTGAGTGCTGGAGAACTTCATGAACTAGGTCAGAGCACGGTCTCTGAAAGAAGTTACCATCTGTGCTCTTTTTGTATCTTGATCCGTAATGGACTTAGCAGTCCATACTGCTTCACATAAAAACCAGAACTGTTCTAGATCCTCTGAACCAATTCCTTTGAAAATAGGTAGCCTAATGTCATCATGCATATGGGCCATAGTGGAACTAGGGTGGTATGGAGGGGGACTAGAAGTAGGCGGGGGGGAACTTACTGGGGTAGACTGACCTGCGACAGGAATACTCGGGCTAGGGTGACTTTCAGACTACGACGGGCTCTCAGGGATAATAGGTCTTCGCTACGGGGTTACCGGAGGGTTTCCAATAGAAGGGGTTTCTTCGGGTTCTGAATCAGCGGGATTTACAGGGGAATACTCGATATGCTGACCTTGGGAATAGGATCCAAAATCTCTCTTGTACCTTTTTCCACTTTGCAGCAAACCACTTTGCTCATCGAAGGTATTTTCACTTGCAAACATAGGTTAGTAATACTAGCTCTAACAGTCTGATTCAATTAGTAATATACCTTTTTCAACCAATAGCATTTTAATTCTCAAACTAAATGAATTCAAAAACTTACCCCTTGGTCCGTTGAAAAACTGCCGCTCAGCTTCACTAAAGGAAGTACTCGTGTCGATGGCGAACTCCATCACAAATGCTTCAAGGGTTCATGTTGTCCAGAAATCAATAGCGCGGGAGATCTCATTTTTCACCCTTTTTAGTATATTAATTCTCGTGGGGGTCCAAGCAGGAAACTGACGTTCTTGGAAGTTCGTTCTTCTCTCTGTTAACCTGGATAACCACTGGTGCAACTCTATGTGGATACTACCAAAGAAAATCTCATAAACATCACAAAAAACATACCTCTGTAAAAAGTCGTTTGCACTACGATGCGGATCTTTGTTCTCTTGCGCAGTGAATTTCAGATAAGTCTCGTCCAGCCAATCACCGATTTCCTTCACAGAGGGTCTCCAGAACATAGCCCTCGAGGTACGACGTAAGCCCCTCTTGAGCAGATACTGAGTTCAACCAGCAACAGAACCAATTTGTTGGGAAATAGGGCAGACCCGAGTTTTATACCTTTAACTTCACACCAACCAAAGACCCACAGTGTTGGCCCTTTCGGCAACAACTTGTGAACAGGTTGCAGGCTCACCCGAAATAGCTATGGGGTGCCACAGAACCAGGTTTCTGCAAGCAGAAGAGGGATATTACTGTACCTTTAGCTTTTAACAGATTATAAATATAAATCACAGAGCTTAACATTCACTTATTTATCTTCGCGGTTAGATAAACAAACAGTGCCTTGCACAACCCTTTACTGGGAATTCACAGTGAAGTTATTAACTAGCAGTGATCTTTTACTTATTAGATATATAGATATTAATGCATGAAAGAACACAATAGAAACAGCACACAGAACCACGACACAAGATATAACGTGGTCCACCCCCAGTGTAGGGGTTACGTCCACAGAACTGTGTTTTATTCAAATTTCTACAAAAACCACAGTTCTGATCTACGCACTTAGTTGCAGATCCATTCAAGTCCTCAAAGCCGCACACACAGCTGCAGGCCTCTGCGCACACAGCTGCAGATTTTCTTAATCACCCGAAAACCCTCTGCGCACACAGCTGCAGAGGTCATTCACACACACAGCTAGGACTTAACCTTTTCTTACAAAATAGCCTTAGCTTCGCATCAATTCATCTTACACAAAAAGCCTAACCTTACTTCTTTACAAGAGTGCATATTTATACAGCGCACATATTACAAAACCATGGGCTTAAACCATGGGCACCCCGAACCCTAAACCCTAGACTTAAACCATGGTTTTATTACAAAAAGAGGACTTTTACTCAACCCCGACACCCCTAAGACTATTTTGAGTCATAACTCCGCTTACAACTTCCACAAAAACCGCGGAGTTACCAAAAATAGGGACCGTTAAGGTGTGCGCCCCAACAAAATGTTCACACCTAACAAACAATGCCAAATGCAATTTTGTCAAATGAAAAATGGGTATGCCACTACATGAGATGCATAAAAAATCATTCCTTTTCAAATTCCAAGGCAATCCTTCCTATATGAAATCCTAAACACGACTCTCATCCAATCAATCCAATACAAATACCTCCTTAAATCCATATGTGAGATGCAAGTAAGAATGCAACTATTTTGTATTTTTCAATATAAAAGAATGAAATAAAAGTCATTTAAAACTCTCAGTCTCTGCAGTAAGTATAAAACACAAGCCCAGCAAGACATCGAGACAAAAAGAGTAATGCACTAATGGAAAAACAAAAAATATAAATGACTAGAACTATTTCAAAGAAAAATCAATGAAAAAAGCAGTTTATGGTCACAACAGAAGCATGCAACAGACAACATCAGAACCCAAGAGGACCCAGCCACACTCACAACCCACCCAGAAAATTCTCACATCAAAAACTCAACCAAAAGGGAGCATGTACGTGACTGTTGAAGAAACAACAGCATATGTATGCGCCTTTTCAACTAAAACCCGCATATCTACGTGACTGTTCAACTGAAACCCGTGTATACATAGAAAAAAGTGGTAAAAAGCAGGTTATCGGTCAAACTAATCAAGGGGAGTGTCAATCGATGAACATACTATAAAATGCGACACAGAAACAGGGAGAAACAAAGAGAAAGTCAAGCACATTGTGCCCCCAGACCCCAAAGAAAAACAACGAACATCCCCAATGGAGTCACCAATTCTATTACGGAGAGAAACTTCCTATGGCTTGGGGGTACCACAATAGATAGTATTGACACCAGAAATCAATATTTCCTAATACACAAGAACATTAATCAAATCTAACACTAAGAGATATCGACTCGTACCTTATTCCGGGTGGTTGAAGTAGATCCCCGTTGAGCTTTTCCAATGCAATTGCAATTACCATTTTCTCTCAACAACAACAAACAAAGCAAGCGTATATATATAACTGTGTTAGAGCTATCCTAGCATATATAATAAACCATGTATAAGCAATTAAATACATCCATGGGTTCAATATTCATATTCAAAATGCACATGAATTGGATAGGAAAATATATTTCTATTAATAAAACAGAGTTACAATAGTGACAAACTCTGTCGGCACTTCTGCAAACCGGAGAAATTGAGTCCTCCACCTGGTCCTCCACCACTTCAATCCTCCATCTCTCGATAGCAAGCTCACAAAAAAAAGGCAAGCTTGGGAAGAACACTATGTTCTCCAAGGGATAAAGGGATGTAGACTCAAGTATAAGCAAAGTTGAGGCAACAATGGACTATAGTTTCCCTGCTCTTCAATTCTGCCTCTTCAATGTATCCAAGGGGTTCCTTATATAGCACTCCAAAAGGGTAATGGAGGGTCAAATCTAAGTGATCTCAAGGTATATGGAAGGCCAAGAGTCAGGATCATTGGAATCATATGAGGAAAACTCTAAAAGTATTTGGATTTATGCACACATCCTGATGTACACGAGTTTGAGGTCAAAAGTCACGTGTACACGCGAGTATGGGTTTAAAAGTCACGTACAACAATAAACAAGTGTTTTTTAGGGATGATCTTGGGATATCAAAGTATAATATCAGTCCATGGCTTCTAAAGAGTCTGCAGAGTGCCAGGGAAGACCATAAATATGTGATCAACCATGTGTGGTAAAATCAGCTATAACGTTGGTGATCCTACTACTCGCTCCTTCGTCTTCCCAGACAAATCCTCTATCTAACTTTCTATCTATCTATATATATCTATATATATATATATATATATATATATATATATATATATCCTATCTCAGTTGGAATACAAGTGTGTGTGTCCTCTCCACCAATTGATCTCTCTTTTATAACTTTAGGTAAAGTGAAAACCCTAATTTCACTTTCACTTTAACTAGTGTTTCACTAAAGTTAATTTAGATCACTTTAATTTATTTTCCAAAGTAAACTTAGGAAAGGTAAATTAAATACAATTGGTTTCCTAATTTAAGTCTTATGCATGCAAGAACACATGCATGCGGAAAGACCTTCCTTGTTGTTTCTAGTTTAACACTCCCTCTCAACGAGGAAGGGATTTGGTAGCAACCCCAACTTATCCCTGAACTTCACAAAACTCTATCTACAAAGTGCCTTGGTGAAAATTTCTACCACCTGCTCATATGTATGTATGTACTCCAACTAAATGGTTCCTCCATTAGAGGAAATTTGGGGTTTAAAATGGGCCTTATAAGAAAACGCGCCAACAATAAATTTTGTGAGTTGGAATTCAAGAACCAATAGAATTTCAATGAAATAATTCAACCATAATGGTTGAATTGACATATTTGTCATAAAAGAAAACTACTTCTTTTATTCATATTTTCGACACATGTCCCTGTGTTTTTACTCAAATTTCAAGCGGGACAGCTCATTGGATGCAGAATTTAATTCTGCATCCAACGAGTACCCACACTACATACTTTTGAGGGACCCTGCTACCCCAAAAATAAGAAATACCTAAAAAAGCATGATGATGATGTCATCATCATGTTTTTTCAGGTATTTCTTGTTTTTGGGGTAGCAGGGTCTGTCAAAAGTATGCAGTGTGGGTATATCATCACGTTTTTTCAGGTATTTCTTATTTTTGGGGTAGCAGTGTCTGTCAAAAGTATGCAGTGTGGGTACTCGTTGGATGCAGAATTAAATTCCACATCCAATGAGCTCTCCCGCTCAAAATTTGAGTAAATACACAGGGAGATATGTCGAAAATACAAACACAAAAAGTAGTTTTTTTCATTCTTCCTCCAAAATTAATAACTATTATTTTATTATTTTAACTATTATTTTATTATTTTCCTTAGGAATCCCATTTTAGACCTCAAATTTCCTCTAATGTCTGAATAAAATCTCTCAAGAAGTTGGATCTGATTTCTATGTGTTTGCTTCGGTCATGGAACACTAGATTCTCAGATATCCTGATGCCACTCTGATTGTCATAGTGAACTACTATAGCCTCTATCTCACACTCAAACAACCCTGCAAGTAACTTCCTCAACTACACACCGTCACAAGAAGCCATGTTGGCTACCATGTACTCAGCCTCTCTCGAGCTCAATGCAAATGACTTCTGCTTCCTGTTGAATCAAGAGACAATCCCTGATCCAATGCTGAAATAGAAACCTGAAATACTCTTACGGTCCTATACACATCCTACCTAGTCAACATCTGTGAAACCCGCTAACTGTAGACTCCCCCTGCACTCATAAACCAATCCATACTCCATTGTACCTATGATGTAGCGAAGTATGTGCTTCGCATCCATCCAATGCACTTTCTGAGGGTCAACCATGAACTGACTCAAAGAGTTGACTGCAAAGTTGATGTCTGGTCTAGTGTTGACCAGATACATAAGTGATCTGATAAGTTGACAATACAAGGTAGGATCAAATTTGTCTGACCCTGATGCATTAATATTCCTCCAGTTGGAAACTAGAGGTATGTCCATAGGCTTACAGTCCTCCATCCTGAATCTATTCAAGATCTCTACTACGTACTTCCCCTGTCCAATGAAGAAGCATCCATCTCTCTGCCAAACCTCTAATCCCAAAAAGTAATGCATCAACCCAAGGTCTTTCATCTCAAACTCCACTGCAGGGTTGGACTTGCAGTCTCCAATCATCCTCTCGTCTCCTGTCAAAAAGAGATCATCCACAAATAGGACTAGTATGAGAGGCACCTCACCTATCAAGAAGTACAGGTTGTGGTCAGCCTCACTCCGTTGAAATCCCATCTCCCATAGATATCTTTCAATCCTCTAGTACCATGCTCGAGGTGCCTTCTTAAGCCCATAAAGAGCTCAATGCAATCTGCATACATGTGTCTCCTTGTTCTCCACATAAAACCCCTCTGGCTACTCAATATACACCTCCTCCTATATCACTATGTTGAGGAAGGCAGTCTTGGCATCCATCTGATGGACACGCCAACCCATATTAGCTTCTAGTGAGATAATGATCTGAATGGAAGAATACCTGGCAACAGGAACGAAGGTCTCCTCATAATCAATACCTCCTTATTTGAAAACCCCTTTTCCACAAAGCGCGCCATGTACTTCTCCATGCTTCCATCAGTTCCATGCTTCACCTTGTACTTCTCCATGCTTCCATCTGCTGCATGCTTCACCTTATAGATCCATCTGGATCCCACCACCTTTTTTCCTTATGGCCTCAACACAACCTCCCATACCTGGTTTTTCATAATGGAGTCATACTCCTCAACCATAGCCTCCTTCCACACATCATGTTGTGCAACCTCCCTGAAGCTGGAAGGTTCAAAGTTAATCAACTCTGTCACAGTTCCATGTAACTAAGTCTCTCTGGTGGTACACTTCGTCTAAAACATGTCTATGGAGGATATACCTGCCTGTAATCCTACACTATGGACCTAAACCACTTAGGCCTTGGCATAGTGTTAACCTGTTGCGGTTGCTGGATATACGTCTCCTGCTGCAGCTTATCCTTCAATTCAATAACTAAAGGATCCTATCCACTTGACTCCCTATGACCACCAGAACCTGTGCTCTGTGTCTATACCTGTACCTGTACATCTGGCTCCTCCAACTTGACCCCCGACTCCTATATCGGCTGCTTCTCTGCTAGTAAGTCCAAAGATATCCTCAAGGCCCTGTCCTCATCGAACTGCACATACCTGCTCACAATAAGCCTCCTACAAGCTGGATTGTAAACTCTATATGCCTTCGTAATCTTGTTGTACCCAACAAGTAGCCCCTTCTCTCCAGAAGGATCTAGCTTCTTCCTATTGTCAGCATGAACCTGACAATAGCAGACACTGCCGAATATGCAAATGTGACTCACATCTGGCCTAGTTCTTGTGAAAACCTCCTCTGGTGTCTTCCTCCCCAAATCTGTGTGGGGACACCTATTTTGAATGTATACTGCAGTCCTGTATGCCTCAACCCAAAGGAATAGTGGTAATTCCTGATAAAATAGCATGGCCTTGGATGCTCCAACCATCATCATGTTCTTCCGCTCTACAACTCCATTCTGTTATGGGGTATGAGGCACGATGTGCTCCTTCTTGATCCCCTCATCCAAACAATACTCCATGAACTCATTGGAAGTGTACTCACCCCCGTTGTCTACCCTCAACACCTGAATATTCTTCCCTGTTTGGTTCTCTAGGAGAGTCTTGAACTCTCAGAACCTCTCAAAGACCTCTGACTTGGCCTTCAGGAAATAGATCTAGGTTTTCCTGGAATAGTCATTAATGAAGGTTACACAATAATTGTAACCACTAAACAAATGGACACTAATAGGTCCACATACATCCGAATGCACCAAGTCCAAGGGCTCCTTAGACTTCTGCTCACTTTGTGGGAAAGGATTCCTGATGTTCTTCCCCAAAGAACAACCCTTGTAGTGGTTATGCTTTTTTTTTTGTACCTAAGGAAATCCAATGACTTCTTATCTCAAATGCTTCAGTGCTCCATGGTGTAAGTGTTCCATCCTCCTATTCCACAACTCACCCTGACTATTGTTGTTGCTACTGACTAGAGCCTTTCTAGGCTCAAAGTGTAATCGGTACACTTTCCTGCTCCTTTTTTCAATCACCCAATCCAAGCTCCTATCTAACCCCTTGGGCCTGATATACACTCTATGGTCATGGAACTTCACCTGATATACCTTGTCCTCCAATGTGGAGACTGATATAAGGTTCTTGGTTAGTCCTGGAACATATAACATATAAGAAAAACTAAGGGGTTTACTAGACTCCCTCTCAAATGAAATAGTACCAACTCCCTGTGCATGATACCACGCATCATTACCCAGCTCAATGTGGATCCATGTTCTAGCGTCCTGCAAGTCTCTGAATAATCTCTTCTATCCAATCATGTGACTAGATTCTCCACTGTCAATGTACCATATGCTGCTCACTGTGGTGCTTGCCATGCAATATATCAAGAAAAACCCCTCATCAAATTTCCTGCTGAACTCATCCACCTCTGCAAATCGAGCCATCTGAGTGTTACTCTTCTTCTTCATGTCTGGGAACTCAGAGGCCAAGTGTCCCTGCTTGTGGTAGATAAAACACTTGACCTTTGACAAGTTGAGGTTATTCTTACCATCCTCCTTCCTCTTTGCCTTCCCCTTGCTCTTCCCTATAAGGGATAGATCCTTTTCATCCACAATATATGGGGCACTTCTGGATGAGCCTGATCCTTGACTCATGCAGGTCTCCTCTTGCAAAAATTCATCCCATAGTCTCTTCCAATCAGGGAGCTTCTCCCTAGCCACAGCACCTTTTAAAAAGGTGTCCCATGGATTAGAGAATCCATTGAGGGCTATCTGAACTAACTCCCCATTTACTGTCTTAAATCCAACAGCTCCAAGCTCATCCCAGATCTGTCTGAGGCTCGTGCGATAAGGAACCACTCCTTCTCCCTTGGCCATCTTGGTGTTGCGCATCCTCTCTTGCAACACCATCTTCTAGTTCTTGTTCTTGCTTTGGTACAAACTCTCCAAAGTCATCCACATCTCTGTTGCGGTTTCCTTACCAGAAAGATGAGGAACTATATGGTCCTTCACTCCATCCATGATAATCAACATGGCTCTAGAATCAATCTTCATCCAAGCTGCTAGATCTGTTGGATATGTGGGTGCAAACTTCGTGGATTCAATGTGCTCCTCTGAATCACTGACATCTAGGATCCTTGTGATCCTTTCTTTCTATGTAGGAAAGTTCTCAGCACCCTAGAGTCTATCCTCAACTCTCAACTGCATGGCCATAGTGAATTTTACCTATCAAAACCTAGATATGGAAGTCTAGGTTTATGTCTTCCTATAAATATGCCCCTGATCTATCACTACTACTGCAAATCTCTCAGCTTTAGCTCACCAAATATTTGATACCATGTAAAATTTTCCTTTAATATTCACACTAGGGCTAACAGTCCATGCAAATATCTACTAATAACCACACATGAATATCTTTTACAGTATGCAGCGGAATATAAAACTGAGAAATAAATCACAACATCACATCACAATATTGACAATATTATTTTGGTATGAAAACCCCAAGAAAAACCCAAGATGGGAATACCAGTGCAACAGTCAAATATAGATTTTATTATGAGAAAATATGAAACTTTTACAATCACTGCAAATTTACCCAAACCTGGTGAATGCAGATACATGGCAAAATCACTGGGAAAATCCCAACTAAACCTCAACACCCTCCTGTGTGAGTGTACTGTCGAGCTATACAAAGCTCAGGGATCCTACTGCTCGCTCTTCCGTCTTCCCAGCTAAATCCTCTATCTAACTTTCCCTCTCTGTCTGTATCATGTCTCTGTCGGAATACAAGTGTGTGTGTCCTCTCCACCAATTGATCTTTCTTTTATAACTTTAGGTAAATGGAAAACCCTAATTTCACTTTCACTTTAGCTAGTGTTTCACTAAAGTTAATTTAGATCTCTTTAATTTATTTTCCAAAGTAAACTTAGGAAAAGTAAATTAAATACAATTGGTTTCCTAATTTAAGTCTTCTGCATGCAAGAACACATGCATATAGGAATACCTTCCTTGTTGCTGCTAGTTTAACAGTTTGAACTAGGGACAGAGTTACTTACAGCCATAACCAAGCCATTCCATCTTTCTAGCAATGAGCACACAATTAGAAGATCCCTAACCTCATCATCAAATTTCACTTTTACAGAACTTATCTAACTAGTAATAATATTAAATTCATTTAAATGGTCAGCAACATATCCACCTTCTGACATATTCATATTAGATAAATGCTTCATTAAAAATACCTTGTTGAAATTCGAAGATTTTTCATAGAGCTTAGCCAATGCGCTCATCACACCCTTCGTTGTCTTTTCTTTTGAAATATTGAAAGCCACCGAGGAAGCCAGTCACAACCATATTCTTCCTAGTTTCTTTTTGTCAAGAACCTCCCATTCGTCATCCTTCATAGTCACCCTTTTTTTTTCCTCCCAATGCTAGGTATAGATCCTTCTAGTACATATATTCCTCCATTTTCATCTTCTATAATTGGTAGTTTTGGTCATTATATTCATCAACCCTAAAATTTCCTTATGCCATTTCTCCTACTCGAAGCAGGAACCCTTCTTTCCTGCGAGTTTACCATCCAAATAGACCTTTGGATATGATACCAATTGTTAGAAAAGAAGGATCGCATAGCAATAATAATAAACAAGATGCAAATATTAAAATGCATTACAAGAGAGACACATATATAACGCGGTTCACCCAAGATGGGATACATCCACATAGAAATTGTCATTCCTTTATTATTATACCATCCAACAAAATGAAGGGATACAACTTGGAGAAACTTCATTGCACTTCCTCTTCACACTCTCACAGTCTCTCTCACACAAGCATAGGTATTGTTTTATAATGCTACAATACAATATAGAGCCGTATTAAAATGCTTTCCTTTTATAGGGGAATTACCATGGGAAAATACCACGTGTCACCTAATACCATGGGCCCATAAAATATTGGCCAAAAAACATCCCAAAAATTTCTTTGAGGGGATTTTCCAATGAACCACCACCGGTGGCCGCTGTCCCCTGCACCCCCCTTCTAGAACGAGTGTAAAGTAAAACTAGGGTACAAACACAATTGAACAATAACATCTCTGAATATGGAAGAGCATGCTCCACAACTTATCTGGAATTTCATGATCTTTTTAACTAAAACATTGCATGTGAAATTTCATGATCTTTTTAACTAAAACATTGCATGTGAAATTTCATGTTAAATACTCATAAACAGGCTTAAAAGATGAATTTTTAATGCTTAAAATCAATCACATAAGCAAATAAAAGAGATATGCAAACCCAAAAATGAAGACCGCAACTAATAACAAAGTTCACCCCTCCTGTACTACGTCTCCAAGCCACTTCCAGTGGGAAGGTCGATGTTATTAAGTCTTCAAAGATTACAATATGAGTGTTCTGGAGACACTTCTAAGTTCTATCAGTCAAACTCGGAAACATACTGCACTACTGCGTTCTTCTCGAAATTTCGAGAAAAATGAGTATAAACTCAACCGGTTTGCTTGAGGCCTCTTTTGACACAGAAATCAAGAACTATCTCTTCCCCGCTTGTATGACCTGTATGGATTGTACTTTATCTCCTCAAGTACTACGCACATTAATTTCCTTTACTTCTCACCTTGGGATCTTTGAAGAACAATGACGCCTCTCCTGCTCGTTTCGTGGCTTTGACACTGGTTTTTATAATGAAAAAGGGTGAGCATGGACGAGCCACGTGCCCCTTCTTTAGTTGTGGTCTTATATAAAAGTTTTAAGGATTTATACTGCAACTATACCAATGTAGGGGTCGTTTCCCAATGGTAAAATCATTGAGATCTAGGGGGTAGAGGCCTAGGGGTCAAACTTGCGGGCCTCTCCCCTTACCATGAATTTTTTTTTTCAAGAAGAAAAAAGCTTGTTATTCCAGAAAGAATCAAAGGGCATCAATACATTCAGCCCATCATCAGGGCACATAGCATGGTATCCCACCGGAGTTTTCAGCCAGGGGGAAAGGGTTCAACAGCGATATAAAAGATCCCATCAGAAAACTGTCTCATCATAAAAAGAGGACTGTCTACTCATCCACATCCACCGAGAGCCAAGAGGCTTAGAATCAGCGTTCTAAAGAGTGTACTCTGACAACCAATAACAGCTATGAGGAAGGTGAATAATCCTCCAGCAAGCTCAAATGCTCAGAAGCATCATATACATCCATAAAAAGGGTAAAAAACCTCTATTCAATCTCAAAAGAGCTGAAAAAAAACTTGAGAAACCAGAAGATTCTCAATATATTCCATCATACAGCCTTTACCCTGAGTAAAGGAGAGTGCCTTTTTAGAAAGACGGTCAGCTATCATGTTGTGCTCTCGGTAAATGTGGGTGAAAGACAAGTCCAGGAAGCTAGAAATTAGCTTTTTTGTCTCCCTACACCAATGAACAAGTTCAAGTGGGGAGAGAGCAGTTGATCCCTTAGCCCAGTGGATGATAACTTGAGAATCACTGTACACGTGGGCTAGGGGGATCCCCATCATATGGGAGGATAGCAAGAGCGCCCATAGACTGAGCAGCTCCGCTTTGGTGTTAGTGCCATATCCGACCCCCAGCGAAAACTCCAAGTAGTGGGAATCATTGAGGAAGATGCAATAACCCACGCCAGCAATTATTTGATTTGAAGCACCATCTATAAAACCATAGGGGAATAACATGAATTTTATTTTAACACGTTTGAACAGTGGAACAAACTTATGGTTCGTGGCATAGTTTGGAATATGAAATGAGGACTCGGGGTCAAACTCGCGGGCCTCTCCCCTTACCATGTATTTTATTAACACATTTGAACTATGGAACAAACTTATGGTTCATGGCATAGTTTGGAATATGACATGATATATAGTTTGGATATGTGAATTCGTTGTATGGGTTCCACGATATGGTTTACATGGAAAAGATAAGGTTTGGAATGGTTAACAATGACACGGTTCATACTATATTTCCAGGGGATATAATATGTGGCAATGGTTTCATATGGTATGGTTTGGATATAACATGACCTAAAGGTCTTGATTTTGACCTTGGGGCTTAGGTTTAATCCGTCAACCCCCCCATCCAAAACTAAAACCCCTTCAAGTGTATGTCACTCGCATACAAACCCCTTCAATTTTATATGTCACTAGCATACAATACATCACAAGGAACAAATGCAGGGAAGTTGGTTGGGAAGTCTTTGTGAAGTCTTTAGGAAGACCATGGAGCTCATGGGTTCAGTTCCCATAGACTTCAACCCATTTTTTTCAACCATCCTTATACCAATTTTTCCATTTTACCTTTTTTTTGTCATTTTTTTCGAAAATTCAAACACTGATAACTTCTGCATCCGGAGGTCATTTCACATGAAATTAGCATTGTCGGAAATATGCTGATGACATATTAATTCCTATAATATTTATTTCTCTATTTGAAGACTTATTTAATGATCTAAAAAAAATATCCTCCTGGACCAAACACCAACATCCTCTAGATGCATTGTTAGGTCTACGTGAGCATCTACCATCCCTCAAATTTCTGCAAGGGCTTGGCTAATTCTCATTATTTTCTCCTGGTAATTACTAGACACATTGGAAATAACACGCTACAACCACTCCAATTCTTCATACAACATCGTCTTATCATGCCTCAGTTCGGATATGCTAGGACATACATCAAGTGCAATCCATCTTGAATTCAATTCTCGATGATTATGTGATCCAGAGCTATTTCAACAACTTTCCCACCTATTTATCCCCCCTCGGTCTTTCCAATGAACTACTACTCTCTCTTCATGTGCCCACTCGTGGCAGAAAGATTCGGTGACCATGAAAGAAACTAATGAAGGAATTCCAATCTACAACTCTAACCTCTCTCGCCCATATTCACAATGTTAAATGTCGTGTGAGTTGGAAGCCCCTTATGGTTGCATGCATCATCCCTCCTACAGTTGCTACCTACACATTTGGTCCTCCCCTTCCTTCCTTTAATGTGTGTCTCGTCTACCTATTTCCATTGCCTCCCTCCCTAATGGATAAGCTTCAACCCACGTATCAAATATATTGAATTTGTGGCAGATTCAAACTTGACATGAAATACCCCCCTAAGTTCCAAGTCCCCTTGCCTTATGGCGGCTCCAATGTTTGCTAAATAAATTGCTCGAGTATTGTTTTCTCTCAACACATGTGATAGTAATAGATTTCAAGAGATTGTGATATGAACCCAATTTGTCTCAAAAGTTTTGCTAGAGGTGAGGCCTCCTCTCTATGCCCTTGTCACATGGTGTTGATGATCATTATTGAATCCCCGACTGTTATGACTTGTGTGACTCCTATTTCCTTGATAAAGCAGAGTCCAATATAAAGTGCTAGATCTTCCATTGAATTATTCATCTATTTGTCCATCCCCCATGAAAAAATTTGTTCTTCTTGTCCATCAAGGCCATAAATCCCCGCCCCACACCTATCACTCCTAATTCTATTTTTTATATTATTACTTACAAATAATACACATACTTAAATGTAAATTTCTTAAAATTTAATTTATATAAAAACCTAGAAAATGAAGTACTTGTACGATGTGAATTCACATTTTCTTTTCTAAATTCTAGAGTTGAAAACGCCAGTAAATTGTATTTGGAAAATGTCACTCTATTTGTATTTAAGAGATACCATCATTTGTATTTTTTAGTCAAATCCATGACCATAGAGATTTGAACTTTGGATATCACTCCTTCTCACAGCACAGTGTTAATAGAGAGACCTAGGCTTCACGGGTGATGTTGCTAGTTAAAAACCAATGACAACGACATATGTCTACTCCCACCTCTTGTGTGTTGTATTATGTTCAACTTTACGAATTATGTCATTGTTCATCGATATTCAATTGTTTTCATCAATTCTTAAATGAACGTTACTTGATTCAGTTTCATTTGCAAATATTAACTTGTTAAACAGCTTCCTAAAGACAAACGACTTGGTTAAGAAACACACAAATTTCATGTTGAAAGTCTCCCAAAATAATTTGGGAGATGACAAAGAATTATTCAAGGAGATGAGGGCCACATTTTACTATTAAGCAAATAAATTTGTTAATTAACTATCTAAAGGCAGATGATAAGATTAAAACATAGATTACGTTTTAATTGTTTTCTCCTAAAATTATTGCTTTCAATATGAGTTAATGCATACAAAATAGCTATAAAAAAAATCACTACCTCAATGGTTAGAAAACAAAAGTTATCAATAATGTCCCAAGATACTCAACCATGGATTCAAGAACACTTATGCTAATATTTCAATTTTCTATAATTTTAGTTTAACAATATATATATAGATATAAAAGATTACAGGTAATATTTTTTCTTTTTACTACGAAACTTCTGGCAGTTACTTGAGAATACGGAAATATCACACAGAATGCAAACGCCATAAAACACATGGGATTCTTGATCCTTTGGCCGTTATGATCATTTAACTGCACCGTCTATCCGGTATATCAGCTCAATGTTTTCATTTTTTAATAATTTTAATTTAGTAAAGAATTATATAGTGATAATGATGGTGGTGGTGGTTAACGTCCACTCAGACCAAATTGGTTTATCAGACCCCAAAAAAATGCATTATTTAGTTTGTTTTAAAATTGTATTTCTATGCTCAAAAGGAGAGAAGCCTCTCGAGCTCACCATAATTTTGACAAGTTAAAAGGCTAAAAAAGTCAAAATTACAACAAAGATTATGAATATATAAATATAAGTGTAAGTTAAAAATCCACATTTACCATGTGTACACTTCACATGGAACATAAAACTTTACTTCTCTCTCATTGAATTCTGAAATATCTTTTTAACATAAAAACCAATTTAAAGCAAATTAAAATTAAACTTATTAAATACTTTATTTATATTTAAAAAAAAATTCAAATCAAATATAAAAATATTGAAAAAAATTAAAAACCACTAAATTAATCTAAACAAACTTTCACATATTCTTATTTAAAAAAACAATTTAAAACAAAACATATTCCTTTTCATGTTACCCTATTTAACCTAGGGAGGAATAATCTTTGATCCCGGAGGAAACATAGTCACTTCTTTCGCATCGGGAATAGGACATAAATCCAATAACGAGCGGAATGGCTCTCCCTCTTCCTAATTCTAGAATTGGCAGAGCAAAATAACATCACTAAACTTATAGTTTTTGGAGACTTGAAGCAGGTTATTCAAAAAATGAGAACGGACTATAAACATGGCGCCTCTAACTGCAAAAGAATATATGATCACATTCGCCACACCAACCCAGATCTTCATGCCACTTATTTCTACATCCTCAAAGGTAATAATACTATCTCAGACAAGTTGGAAAATCAAGGAGTTAAAAACAAATTGGGCATAGTCTCTATTAAGGGTCAACCCACTTATCATAAGCATGTTCCCTAAATCAAACTATAAGTGGGGGTGCATGGTTTGGCCCTCCAATAACCTTACCCTTTGTTCACCCCATCGGCGCCCGAACAACAAGTGTCTATTGACATGGTAGCGATGGCTTCACGACACTTTCGATCACGTGAAGGAATTAAAGAGATGCCCTTATCTCTGGCTTCCCGAGGCCAAAAAATTATTGTTGGCATGCTTCATGGAAACGCTGACAGGGATGAATACTCCCCCCCACCTCCTGCATTCTTGTGCGACATAGAGGAACTCTACAAGTCGTTTGTATCTGGTTTTAGTTCTCTGGAGGAAGAAATTAGACTCTTGTTTGAAGGTTTATTCAGTGGACAGGCTCTTGCCCATGAATCTGCGCAGACTCCCTTCTTGTTCCCTAGCAACACCAAGGTTGAAGACTTCAAGGCACTCCCTTTTTTTTCTTGGTATTTATAGGAAGTATTACCGTCCAGGATTCTTGCAGCAAGCTCCCACGGCGGTAAGGATATTAGCGTTGGCCTTTGCCTTAGTCCTTCGGAGGACCTTCCCTCTGTCTCTACTATCTTTCTGGCTCTAAGCAGCGCCCAGGTTTCTATGGAGAACAACCAAGGAAATGCGGACATAACCAAAATCAAATCAACTCTGTCGGACATTAAAATTCACCTGCGATGGATCTATGAAATGGTATGCACCGATGTTAAGGAAATCAAGCTTGCAGCTACAGATGTCAAGCATTTGGCAAACCAAATGAGTTTCCACGAGTCCAGAATAGATGATAATGATCGTGACCTCCGCGAGATGATGGGAACAGTGGATATCATAAAAGAAGAAGTTCATAAATTGACAAGCATGAACCAGTGCAGTCACTGTCAGAGAATATGAGCCCACGGTGACCACCCAATGGAAGAAACATCGGGCATTCAGTTGGTTCGTGGGTTGGAAGGAAAGAAAAAATAGTTTGTTTCATCATGCCACTAAAATGTTTTTTTTGTATTCTGTTAAATACTCAATTTGTTGGACTCTACCATACAATGGATCTAAGTTATTTCAGAAAACATCCAAGAACCATCTATATTTTAGTTATCAGTGTACTTATATCAGTTTCCTTTTTTCAAGAATAGTTTGATACTATGACAACTTTTTTTTGTAAAGATGATTTTTCTCAACTTTTTTTTATATATAAATATTTCTCTACATTTTATTTAAAAAAAATGTTACCCTACTTTAACATATATTACCTACCTACCATATATTACTCAATTTATTCCCTCACACATTAACCTCCACCCACCATATATTACCTCCATTTATTCCCTCGCACATTACCATCCACCCACCACATATTACCTCCATTTATTCCCTCTAGTACCCATGTGGTAACCGTGATATTGCTCCCATTGACCACATATTACCCATGTACTCATTAGACCGATGTTTCCCCTCCCATATTATTCCCAAACCAAATATAACCCTCCGTGGAGACTATTTAATTTAAGAAATCTAGTATTTCAAATTTATTTTTTTAATAATATAATTGTATATACTAATATTAATATTTTAATGTATTGTTTTTAAAATAGTAATAAAATATTATATAATTTTGATTTATTTAAACTAATTTTGATTTATCAAACCTTTAAAAAGGTAAAGATTTACTTGGTTTGCTTTAAAAAATTTATGTATAAGATTAAAAAAGTTTTAAGAAAACTATTCCTAAATGATCATAGTTTTGATTAATTAAAAGCCCTGGAGATTGGTATTGAAATACATGTTTTGAAATTGATATTTAATGTGAGTGTGCTTAAGATGTTTCAAGAATAAGTTCTTTTAATCTTCAACTCTCTTAGTGTCACAAGATAAATTCAAGATATTTGTTCGAAAAGAAGTCATATGCTCCAAGCATTTCCTATCATATTGGCATAAGTGACTTTTTACTATCTAATTATCAGAACTTTTGTTTTTTATTGTTAGAAACCATACCTATACCAAAGCACAAATCCTTGAGAAATTTTATTATTTTTTCAAGATAATAGGGACACCTCATCATAAAAACAATATCATCGGCATAAAGAAAAAGAATGATGAAAATTCTAGCTAAAGTCATGCAAACACAGTTCCAAACAACTCTTTAACTTATCGATGTATATCGAAAAAAGGCTAGTGGATATGGGGGAACCCTGCTTAACAACTGTATTACAATTCATTTATCTAGCCATCCTTTAGAGTTCCTAAACGTGAAAATAGCGTTCTCATACAACCTCATCGTTGCAACTCTCAAATCAAAGGGAACTTTTTCCTTTACTAATCTATTCATAAGGTTTTTTTCCAAGTATCGTGTCAAAATATTTCCTGATGTCAATGAAAACCATATGAGATTTATTTTGTTATTATGACACTCCACTGAAATGTTTCTAAGCATAACAAGCTGGTCAGACATTGAATGATAACTCCTAAATGTGGAAAAGCCTTTGTCCCTTTTCCCCTAGTTCTCTAGGGATATGTTGATCATGTTTTCCATAATAGTTCCAAGATAACTTGGCTAAATCAAGGATAATCATAATTATTCTAGGATTAAAAGGGTTTATTTTATTAATGCTTTTAAAAATAAGAATGAAGATTTAAATCCATGATTTAGGGAAACTTTGAAGAACTTGTGATTTAAGGAAATTTTGAAAAGCTTTAAGGACTTTGGAATCGTTATTTACATCTGAAAATTTAAATTCACATTTATTACATTTAATATTCATACCTATGAAATTGTAACTCTTGCCTTTGGAATTGAAAATTGCATTTCTGAAAGAAAAAATCACATTTTTCAAATAAAAAAATACGTTCCTCAAATCAAACAATGCACCTTTCACATTAAAAGTTGCATTTTTTAACCGAAAATTACACTTTTGGGTTCAAAATTATTCAAAAATGTCACTTTTGGAACCCAATTTCACACTTTTTAAACTCGATTTTGCACTTTAGAAAGGTTTTTTGGGGATTTAGAAAGCATGATTTTGCATTTTTTTAGTGTAGAATCTACCGGATAAGTCCAAATTTAATTAAACGGGTGTCAAATTGTTATTTTTGGCAGTAATTGTTAGGGAATGTCCACTTTCAGGCACTACACCTTTTTGGAAGGTGCACAACAATAAAAATTAATTAAATTTGGATTTTGGGTTCCTATTACATCTCAGAGTGCCTAAAGCATTCCTTCTAGATGTACTAGACTAATGGGATTCTTTTTATTTTGTAAATGCCTACTTTTTAGTGCTATATTGTGTAGAGTGTTGATTTGGGGGATAAATAACCCTCGTCAGGTCATGGCATGTCCCCTTGGTTTATACCTTAAGAAGGTGTTGGCCTTGTGGCTTTGTGACTACCCTTTGGGTGGGTGTCTGGTGCCGTTGAGACAAATCGCTAGGAAACATGGTCACACTCATGTTTTTCTTTGTAGAGGTGATTGCATTTGTAAGAGTTGTCATACACATGTTATCACACCTCATTTTACCAATCTCAACCTATTGTCATGATGCAAAACCCTTCCTCTTGGTCTCCAGACCAACGACGTCATTCCTTAAAATAGAATCCCACATTGTTAAAAAAGGATGGAACTGAGCAACAAAAAAAAATTGGGGGTTAGTTAGGGCATGGAGTCCTCCTTTTGGCTCACATTGCACTTGATGGAACCTAATTGCAAATTTTTAATCTTGTTTTATGTCATTGTGCAGTTTAGTCCATAGTTTGTGTGTGCACTAACCTTAAATTTAATAATTTTCCATTAACTCGTAGGATTGAATTTGTAAAAGGTTGAGGATTGTCTCATATAAATAATACAACCTCACCCCATTTATAAAATATTGACAAGGGTTCAAATTATGAAATATTTTCTTTTCCTGGAGGTTTATTGGAGATATTGAGCTAGTGCACATTTCTCTCTTGGATGTATTTTTTGCTTGAAGAATGAATGGATGATGTTATAGTGTTTGATTTTGAAAATGACAAGTTGATGTTAAGAACAATTGTAATAACTCATGCTCAAGGGTGACCTAAGAAGCTCTCTCTTGATCATTATTGATTAATGTTGACAAGTTTATCTCATACCCTTAGTTTAGCAGTGCTCTTAAAGTGGCTTGGACTAAGTTAGGGTTTGTTTGCTAGCATTTTATCGGCTTTCTTGAGGAGAGATTCCTATCAAGGATCTCTCCATTATTTTGTTGGGGATCCATCTCTGATATGCATAGGGTTTGAGATAAGAATTTAATTAGCATATCCTAACAAACTCTCCATCTCTTTTTATCAAATTTCTACATGTTTTATTTTATGAAAAAAATAAATAAAAGTAGTATACTCCTAGAAAAAACCTAAAACCGTAAATAAATTCAAAAATACAAAAATATATGTAATATGACATTTCTTTTCCACCCTAAAAAATATCCCCAGGGTTGTATATCCATACACCCTATAGGACAACCTCTTTTGAGCAAGTGCATTGGGATATATGAAATAATTAAAATTGGGTAGTTACTAGCCGCATGTTTTGTGCACCCAAAAATATTTCCCTGGGGTTTTACCACACTACAAGGAAAACATCTTGTAGCGGAGGCCATAGTTGAGGTTTTTATAGTTAAAAGATTGGTCAAAATTGTCAAAACAACCTCTGTTACAACCTCCACCAATGATACCAGATGTTTTAACAATGTCTTTTGCAAATATTTTTTTAACCAAAAAACACGGTAGCTAGAGGCAAAGGCAGATGTTTTTTTATCAATGTGCTTCTTAAAAAATAGTGCACTACTACGTAATATGTTAATATGTACTAGTACAATATAATAAAAATGACACGCAACAATGCACTCCAAGACATATAGTAGTGACACACAGCAAAATTTATCGCCTCCTGCTGCTTTAAAACACTAGGACGTTGTAATGAAACAAGCATTGATGCTTATTTATTCATTAAAGGCACCAATGCTTATGTACTGTAAAAATATAGTGCAATATGTTCATTTTTTGTAAGATAGTCTTGATATTAAAATATAGAGAAATGTAGACAAAAATACAGAATCATGGGGCCTCCCTTGACGGGAAAACATAGCAAAGAAGAGTCATGCGGACCTCCCCAATGAATAAAACAGTCCATAAACAGACTTATATTATCATGTCTGTGATAATGTATATTGCAGTTCAAAACTAAGTGTTGAAGGGAAGAAAACCTAAAACAATGGGAAAGTTGTAAAATATCTACTTGTCATTATTTCCTATGCTTGACTACAACATGGGTACTTTTGGCTAAACCTAGGCCTTAACGTTGCTTAATTGGTCTCACAAGGCTTTGTTGGTGCTTGTCGCTTAACAAGTAGTAGCACCATGTCCTTCATCCTCTTTCAGGCGTTATTTCTCAGTCTTAACTCTAGTATCCAGCACACCTTCGTTGCCAGCAACGTTTTCCTCCAGGTCCTCTGCGAAAATGCCATGGGTGGTACCATCTGCAGCAATGGTTGTGATCAAAGGCAAGGGGAGATGATACAGCATTGCTACCTCCACGCACCAGTCAAGAATAGCTTGAACCTTGTCCCTAACGTCAAAGAGTCAAGCTTTCCATTCTTCATTCGCTTCGCTGAGATCGTTGCGTAAGAGGAGGAGAGAATTTGTCATCCTCGCCAACTTCCCCGGGAGGCCTGTTTCTGCTTCTCCCTGAGAAGGAGTGTTACTACTCCCCCATGTCTGCCTCGACGACATCAGTGAGCCGTGGATTCTAAAGTATGCAAAGTGCTAACCAGCGTAACCTTATTTTTCCAAGGTAAACAATTTTCACAACCTTTGGAGAGTTCATACCCCAATATAATATGCAGAATGGTTTCTGGTCGAAAAAAGGAATAACCTATAGACCTGACCATTTGCACCAATCAGACGATCAAGACTCTATTTAGGCGGGCTCAAATCATGGTTGATGTGTGTTTAATGCTGCTCAAGTGACTTTATCATGCCCATTCTGAGGAGAATTTGGTGCATTGAAGGCACGAGAGGGTGATGCTTGCGTTCCCAAACCTACCATCGTCAATGCCACCCAAGATCCTCCATCCTATCAGCATAAATGTTGTCCACGCATCTAGCTGGCACCTCATCTGGGATCGGTTTAATTTGTTCATATGTATCATCAATTTGTATATTTTTAAAATTTAAAAATGCTTATTATATATAATAGTGCACCGATGCATTTCATCATAATATGAACCGAGGGATTAATAAAGATAAACGCATCAGTAAATGTGATTTTTAAAAATTAATGGTGTCGTAAATATAAATTAGAGGACCAGCGTATCATTCAATAAAAAGTATCGAGGCATACAATTTGACCAAATGCACAGGTGCATAACATTTAACCAAACACACCATAAAATATTAGAAGCATCATCGCATTATTTTGAACAAACGCTACTGACCAGTGGAATATCTTTTTTTTCCATTATTCATTAGAAAATGATATTTTTTATAATACTATTCATTTCAGTTTTAATTATTGTGTTTGTTTGGATTAATTTTGTATATCATAGATTCTATTATCTATAATAATATTTAATCATCCATACATTTCATTACCAATTTGTCATTTCACATGTAACATTTGGCAATGACATTGGAGAATGCAATAAAATAAAATAAAAATATTTTATTATATATCAATAAGAGATCTTTTCTCAGTCAAAATAGGACAACATAAAGCTCACAATAATCAAAATGTCAGCATGCATGTAATTGTTACACTAATTGGTAACACGATGTCTTTCAATTCGAACACTATGTCAGATACATTATACAAAATGTTTGATTTTCAAAGACATTATTTCAAAATATACAATAGCTTGCATTAACATCCAAAACATATGGATCATCATTCTTAGTTGGAACCATTATCAGTTCTTGAGCCACTTGCATCACTTGAGTTATTTATACGAATGTTTTGTTGATTGCTTCAATTCCTTTCATCTTCTTCGGCTTCCATCTACAAACATAAAAATAAAGTTTACTGATTGTATCTACAATATTGTTGGTAATAATAAAAATTAAACTAGATAACACATGAATGTAAATTGAAAATCAACATACCAAATAAATAATTGCGTCTTGAATGTCACGTAATCTTTCAAAACCACGTCTCATGCCATCTATCAACAAATTCTCTCTTAGTTTCACTCCATACTTTGTTTCCTGCAAGTTTTATACCTTGCAAGAAATCATGGATTTAACATAAAGGATTGTTGTTGTTCTATTACTTATAAAATGAGAGAAGTAAAAGGATAAATATACTTACAAATTCCACAATCAATTTTTGATACACCAACATATATTAACAACCCTTACTTAACCCAATGTTAATCAATTCTTTTGATTGGTCATCTTTGTATGTTAACACATGTTTCAAGACATCCAATGATGGCCAGTGAATATATATGTGTGTGTGTGTTTGTGGGTGGGTGGGTAGGTGGGTCTGGGTGTGTGTATGTATGTATGTATGTATATGTATATATGTGTTGGTGTATTTGTAACTTCGAAAGATAATCTGATGTATATTATAATTCTATGTTGTTGTACCCCCATTTGGGATGTCTGTTACACCTTTACAGGATGTCTAAATTGTGTCTAGACCTTGGCGTACAACCTCTGTTATAAGTCGGGGCAATAGTCTCTAGTGTAACATCATGTAATATGTAATTTTGGTCCCTCTAGGAGAAGTGGGCCCCATGTGAGATGACATGTAGGCTTAAGTCTTATATTTAGTTAGTGACTTGAAAGGGTATAAATAGGGAGGCACACTCCCTCATTTATACACACCTCACGCACTCTCTAAGGTGCAAGAGAGAGAGAGACAGTCAGAGGAGGAGAGAAATATAGCTGCTGAACATTTCTTATCATTGCTTTTCATCATCTTACTATTATGAAGAAGTTTGCGTGGTTTTCTCCTTTATGGTTTTCTCGATGAAAATCTTTGTTTCTTGTGTATATTTTATATCTTATGCATTTTTTTGTACTTATTATTCTTTCAGATAAAGATCTTAGATAATCTAATCAGGTCTTAAGAAAATCTAACATGGTATCAGAGCCTATCTGAAAGAAGCCATTGTGCAGCTACAAGAACTAGGGCTTCCTAGTTGAAGGTGTTCTCTCCACGGATCATTAAGCAAGGAGGGCTACATTAACTCACCTCACTAGGGTGCATCTATTGGTGGTATCAATTTCTGAATCAGAGAAGTTTCACTGTACAGCCGAAATACAGCTACAATGGCAGCTAATGGAAATTAGGGTTTCATGCTTGAAAATCCTAGAAGATTAAATTTAGTAATCTTATAAATTTCTATATAATGCGAGATTGGAGAAGGATAAGAAGCCAAAACTTTTATAGGCCAAAGATAAATTTGTTTTCTACACTGTGTAAAATTTCCAGCCTCAGATACGCTATACTTTAGGAGATATGGTTCCTCCAAATCAGGGTTCCAGCCTCCTTAGAATACAGTCCTAAACAGGTGACCTAGGGAGATTTGCTATATCTCGGGATAGGAAGGTCTAAATGAAAATTTTCAAGATTTTGTAGGTAGGGCACGTACTTTAGTTTTTGTGGTACTCTTTTCATACCAAAAATTTGAAACATTGACACGTGGAAGTCCATACAAGTTTGCTATGCTAAACAACCACCTTGGGAAACTCAGCATAAGTCCCACTTGGAGAATCCACTTCTGATCTAACCTATGGGGTTGGAAAGAGGACATATCAGGCTATCTCAGTGAGATGTTTCAGAATGTAAGGAGACGAACCTTTGGATATACAGCAAAATCGATGTGAGTCATTTCTATAGAATAAATTGAAAAACTAGGGCTTCCTGTTCCCGTAGCTTCCCTCCACTATTTTCAGAAAAGGAGTACATTGGATAACTCACCTTGAAGAGGCCCATCTTTCTATCCAATCAGAAGTTTGAAATTCCAAGTTTTGAAAATTAGGGTTTCTCTAACAAACCCTAGATCAGCCAGCTCCGGAATGAGGATGGAGACCTCAAATCGGTAAGATCTAAATTTTTTCTATTTACATTTGAGGTTCGCATTTCAAAATGACTAATCACACCCAGCTTGATGTCAATCTTGGTGAAGTTGACAACTTCCGAGTATGGAAGTATAAGACCTCTGTGATCCTTGAAGAAATTGACTTAGATCAGTATTTCAGTAAATAATTTCTAAGAGCCAAAGGGAGATGAGGCTAAGGCTAGATCTAAGAGAATCATTGAAGATTCTATTAAATATCATCTCATCCCTCATGTGTCATATTTTAAGACACCAAAAGGAAGTGTTCGATGCTATGACGAAGCAATCGAAGAAGAACAAGAGATTTTTATAACCACCTTGAATGGCTTCCCAAGATCATGGGATTCATTCATTCGAGGAATGTGTGCCAGAAGGAAGTGATTACCTTCAACAGACTCTGGAAAGAGTGCACACAAGAAGAAGATCAACTCATAATAAGAGAAGAGAAGATGGGAGCAACTGAAGATCAATCTCTCATGATTCAAAGAAGATTCCTCAAGCGATGATAAATATGAAGGACTCAATTCTTGAAGAACCACTTATCCATGTTATCATTTGATAAAAAATGATGTTGTTATGAATGAAGAAGATGATGAAGCTAGAGGATCAAGAAGGAGTCTACCCACGAAAAAAATAAATATAAGTATTCAATTGTCATTTCATGATATTGTTTAGTTATACATTTTTTTATATTCAGTTGATGTTTGAGTATTTTTCTTTCATACTATTGAATTGTACATAATGGGTAAGAAGTCAATGATGGTGTACACCATTCCATTACTACTTATCTATATTGGAACCTCTTTGCTAACATATTAGGATTAATACACACTCTTAATAACATTGGGATAGAATGCATCTAGAAGTTACTGTATGTATACATGATATGGATGAATGTTGTAGCATTGGATAAAATAGTCGCATGGCTATGTGACATATATTTGTCACTATTAATATGTTTTGGAAATTATGATATGTTTCTAATCATGCAACTAAACTTGACTTGTAGATCATTCTAAAGAACAAGTAAGGACAGTTCAGAAGAGGAACCCGAAGCTTCTTGAGTCAAAGAAACCATGACGAAAGAAAGAGCTTCAGAATAATATAAAGAGAATGGTATATCCACCTCGAGAGATGAAAGATACCTTAAGCATGAGAAATAATACAAGATGAATAATAGTATGATGAGAATTCTAAAGAAAGCAAGAGGCCTCAGACACACTCTAGTTATGTGACACTGTTAAGCGACATCATTGATGCATAACCTTCTAGTTATGAAGAAGTAGCCAAGAAGAAAGGGAAGGAGACTATGATAAAAGAGTACTAATTCAAGAAGAATGATGTCTAGGATGCAGTGTCGAGACCTGAAGGGAAGTCCGTAGTGTCTTCCATATGGATATACAAGACCCAGCATGCAGTAGATGGCATCATCGTGGGATACAAGGCAAGATTCGTAGCACGAGGATTCTCACAGAAAGAAGGCACAGACTGCGAAGAGACATTTGCACCAGTGACATGGCACACTTCCATTATATCCATATGTATAGGTATGAGATGAGAGATACATCATATGACATCAAGATAAAATTATTGAATGATTTAGTCAAGGTGGAAGTATATGTAGAGCAGCCACTGGGAGTTGAGACACATGACAGGCAGACTCATGTGTGAAAATTAAAGAAGGCCTTGTATGAGCTCAGAAGGAACCCATGGGATAGAACATACAGTTACATAAGGAGCTTGAAGATCACCTAGAGTGATGAATATCTTAACCTTTGCTACAATATTGAAGATGAAATCCTATAGAGGATGACAAGCTCAGAGATGGGTGCAAGAAGAACTTTTCAACAAAGTTCAAGATAGAGGATATTGGTATCTAGCGACCCTAGATGGATACATAGAATATTAGTAGCAAAGGAAGCTACTTGTCACTCCATTACAAAATATTTCAATATGTAGAGTATGAAAGGTAGAGGAAGAATGATGCTCTGCTTCAGAGGGAGTGACTGCAGAAGATTCTCAGGTTCAACGTGGTACAGCAAGATTGACAGCTTCCTAACTAGTTTGGTATTTACCAAGAGTAAAGTGGATTCTAACCTTTAATACAAGGTTGAGGAAGGGAACATAGTGATACTTCTATTGTATGTAGATGACCTATTTGTGATAGGTGAGGATGGGTTGATTGTTGACACGAAGAGTAAGCTTGCTGTTGAGTTCGAGATGAAGGAATTGGGTATGATGCACTACTTTCTAGGCATGGAGGTGTGGCAGAGTGCGGATGGAATATCTCTTCGACAAAGGAAGTATGCAATGGAGATCCTGAAGAGGTTCGGGATGATGGACAACAAGGCCATGGCCACACCTATGGCATCGAACCTGAAACTATTGAGTGATGCTTCATCAGAGTTGGTTGATGCCACGATGTATCATCAAATGATTGGATCCTTGACCTACCTGACGAATACAAGACCAGGTATTTGCTTTACTGTGAAGACATTGAGTCAGTTCCTGATGGATCTGAGACATGTTCACCTGATTGTTGCAAAGCATATTCTGAGGTACCTGAAGGGTATAGTTGATTATGGGCTCAAGTATGACCCAAATTAGAATATTAACCTGGAAGGTTATGTGGATTCGGATTGGGCAGGCATTGCCATTGATAGGAAGAGTAATTCAAGGTGTTGCTTCAGTATGGGATCAGGGGATCAGGAGTGATCTCTCGGTTTAGTAGGAAGAAGTCATGCATGGCACTTGGTACAGCCGAGGAAAAATATATTGCCACTTGCTCAGCTATTTGTGAGGTAATATGTTTCTTTTGAAAGCTACTATTTGATTTGATTGATCTGACTTGCATTTTTGTATGACGTAGAGAGGAGCACTGAAGCTTCAGTGTGATAATCTAGATCGATATCTCTCAAAAGAGGGAGTGATGAGTTCTAGCATAGCCGATGAGACAGGTTGTCTGAGCATAAAATCCTGGAAAAGCTCGTAGGTTGCTCAGACATAATCAGTCATGTAGGTTGTCCTCGGATGTAATCAGTCCTGGAGAAGCTCATGGTTTATCCTTGGATGTAATCAGTACTGATGTGATTTTATGCTAGAAATGACCAGAGTGTAGTTTGAATACTTCATAGAGAAGCTTGGTGTACTTCAGATTGAGGTTCCTTATAAGGGAAAGTAATGAGTCCGAAAGACGCAGATACACATGAGATCCTTTCCTGACATTGTGGCGGGTTGGGCCTCCCATGGTCATTGATGTAAGTGATGATCCTTTCCCACATGGTGGCAGGCTGGGCTTCCCATGGTCGTTGATGTAAGTGTTGAGAGCCTTCTCGACATGGTGGCAGGCTAGGCCTCCCATGGTTGTTGATGTAAGTGCTGAGCCAGTTTCCAACATGGTGGCATGCTAGGCCTCCCATGGTCGTTGATGTAAGTGCTGAGATCCTTTCTGACATGGTGGCAGGATGGGCCTCCCATGGTCGTTGATGTAAGTGTTGAGAGCATTTTCGACATGGTGGCAGGCTGGGCCTCCCATGGTCGTTGATGTAAGTGTTGAGCCTTTCTAATATGGTGGCAGGTTGGGCCTCCCATGGTCGTTGATGTAAGCGTTGAGAGCCTTTTCGATATGGTGGCAGGATGGGCCTCCCATGGTCATTGATGTAAGTATTCTTTTATGTGTATCTGGGTCATGCTCTGTGTGATGATGAGATGATATAAAGATGATGAGTTAATAGTAGGGTACACAGATGTTGCAAGGAATGTAATCAGTCCTAGGATTCTCCTTCAAGTTTTGCAATGGCATATAATAAGTCCTGGGAGATCCTGCAGGTTTTGAAAGAGGCATATAATAAGTCCTGAGATATACCTACTTGATGGCTTGCTCGTAGAGATGATGAAGACCTGGCAGAGGGCTAGGCCTACATCTAGCATGAAAAAGGGTTGCACTGTAGAAACTTCTGATGAAAGATAATATGGGATGCTGATCAAATTATAAGAAGATGATGGTAGAAGCTATGATGAAGACTCTATGACTCTGTGATGATGACGTTGCAATGTAGACCTGACCAAATGTGTTGATGACTATGTAGAGAGAGAATACCTTCCTAGTTAAGAGGGAGTGTTGATGTATTTGTAACATCGGAAGATATTCTGATGTATATTATCTATGTATGTTGTTGTACACCCATTGGGGATGTGTGTTACCCCTTTACAATATGTCTAAATTGTGTCTAGACCTTGAGATACAACCTCCGTTGTAAGTCGGGGCAATAGTCCCTAGTGGAACATCATGTAATATGTAATTGTGGTCTCTCTAGGAGAAGTGGGCCCCATGTGATATGACATGTAGTCTCAAGTCTTATATTTGGTCAGTGACTTGAAAGGGTATAAATAGGTAGGCATTCTCCCTCATTTATACACACCTCACACACTCTTTAACGCGCATGAGAGAGAGAGACAGTCAGAGGAGGAGAGAAAGATAACTATTGAACATTTCTTATTACTGCTTTCGATCATCTTACTACTCTAAAGAAGTTTGCGGGGTTTTCTCCTTTATGGTTTCCCCGATGAAAATATTTTTGTCTTGTGTATCTTTTATATCTTATGC
>LPNX010592207.1:114233-216830 GCA_001517045.1 Pseudotsuga menziesii | reverse complement strand
ATATATCTGTGTTGGGGGGGGGGTGTGCGTATATATATATATATGCACACCCCCCCTATATATATATATATATTGTAACCACTAGGAACTTTGAAGTTATTATACAAAAAACACAACTACTCACAAACTTTGCTATCATCCCAGTTTTTCCTTGTCGCTTTGTCTTATGTACTGAATGGGTTCCATTTTCTTTTCTTTTCTGCAACAAAACAATTGAAAATCAACATTTAAAGCTGAATTAATTAATTAGATGTACATTATAATCCAAAAAAATCATTGATTTAATACATTTGAAGTACGTTGTTGTTGAGATGGCTCCTCTTGCGACACAATTATGTCCATTTTCCTTACCATCTCCTTCTAAACATTTTTGGACATCCCTATAACCACATTTTGCATATCTCCTAGCTCATCCTTTGGGATTTTCATAATCTTCCCAAAAATGTAAAATGACATTAAACTATTTCCTATTAATATGAAAAATAAATATAGCTAATTAAAATTATTAAAGGAATGTTGTGTAGTAGTAGATACATTTTCTACATAAACATGTTTAGGAATATTGAATTTTGAATAATTCTTTTCTTGTTGTTGTATGTTTTTTCTATTGCAAGTCTGAGAGGTCCCTTTGACCATTTCTCTGGAAACACCTCTTGTAATTTTTTTTTTTAACAAAAACAGAAAAGGGGGTTGTATTAACAGGCTGTGCACAGCCATTCATTACAATTCCGAAGGGAGATATAAAGCCGAGACGGCACAAAAACAACAAGCCATACAAAATCTATTTCCCAAAACAGAGAGCACAAAATTGCTTCTGAGCTGCAAACTAAACGAGTTGTAAAAACCCTCACAAACTGTCTACATAGCAGAGTGCAGAAAAACATAATTTATACAAAATTTGATACTAAAACCCCTCACTAAACTAGAAGTATAGCAGACAATAAAATTCAGTTGCCTCTAAGCTGGTGAGGCTGCTGTACTGATTCCTCTTCCATGGGCTGGGAGGCTGAGGCGTTGGTTCCATTTACTCTGCTCTCCTAGTTCAATGAAACGATCCTTTGGAGGTCTGCTTCTATACGCTCAACTCTGCCCACGAGTTCACGCAGATTGCTATCCAAATCGTCGGTGCGGGCTCCATTGTCGCTGACATCCTGAGAGATCCTGCTAACAATCTCGCCCATCCCCTTTATTTCCTTGGCTGTGTCTCTACTCTCCGTCGCCCCTATAGCAGTCAGTTCATATAACCTTCAAAGGTTCTTCATAATATCCTGCATGCCAAGATTATTACCCAAATGCACCATAATACCAAGGTCGGACGAAATTGCCAAGCGAGACAGCTGAGACTGCAAGGGAGAAAGAGCTGTATCGTCCCAATCGTGAAGATTTGCTTGCTGGTGGCTTGATTCACTCCAGTTTTCAGCCTGAGAGTCAATTTCCCAAAGAGCAGTAGGATAACGACAATGACAAAGGGCTAACTGGGAGAGATTTTCTTCTGCAATAGAATGGGTGAGAGGCTGTGCATGCCAAGATGAAACCTGAGAACTCCCAATGCCAATTACATCGGCCTCTTGCAGAAGGAAGACAGATGCTATATTCAAACCCTCATCGAAACCAAGAGGCCAAATAATGTTGAAGTTCGACATGGAGGCAGAGAAGGGAGAGCCTCGATCGTGCGAGGAGAAGAGACACTTAATTGATCGCCTGAAAGGAGTTAAATGCTCATCAGCCGAGGGGAGATGGGCATTACACGCGGCCTTCACAAGGGATAAGACAGGACGGGAGCTTAAATGCTGAAGGCCGCCAAAAAGATGGAGAGGGTGACGGTTGGCTGGGAGGGAGAAGCTAGAGGAGGGGGACCGGAAAATGTGAAGAAGAGGGATAAAGGTGGAAGGAAAAGGGAGAAGGGGTAAGGAGGGTGGAAGAGGGATAAGGCGGAAGGGAGAGGAAACCAGAGAGCTAAGATAGGATAAGGCCAAGATCATTCTAAGATAATCCTTGAAAGTGTGGAGTTCCTCTTCAAAAACTTGCTTATTCTTGATTTGATGTTGGTTCCTTAAGGTCCTCTTCATGGAATGACTTTGAAGATGGGAGGATCGTCATCCTGGCTGTAATGGCCTTGAGGGAGACTAGCTCCAACATTGGCCATCGCATCTGCGTCTTTATTGTTCTGGCGAAGAATGTGGTAAAATTCAATGTGCTGAGACAGAAGAAGTTGAGCCTTTTTATATAATCTACGGCATTTGATGTCTCCTATAGGATACCCATTAATCATCTTATAGATGACATGTCTTGAGTCGCCGAAAACCAGAACTTTCTGGAGATTTTTGGTCCGGATGAGGTGTAGACCCTGGAGAAGCGCCATCCATTCTGCTTCGTTATTAGTTCTCGATCCAAGTCCCCAAGCGAATCGATGTTCCACTTGTCCTCCAGGATCCACTAGGATCCCACCCGCACCTGCCGCCCCTGAACACCTCTTGTAATTTAGATATGACCTAATTCTTCAAATCATTTGATTGATTTATGTATTTTAAGTGAAAAATACGTCTATACGCTCTTTCCACTATATCCCTCATAATTTTATAAAAGTATTTCTCCCTTCTATTAACTTCCAATGCAACTCTAGATGAGCTAATGACCAATTTATCATCATTTGATCTTCCATAAAATACTTTAATGGTGACATTCCCTTCTATTGATATCAGTACTTGCATAACTTTCAACATATGTGAATTATATTATTTGAAACATATTAGTGAATATTCTTAAGAACAATATTAATCAAAATTCAAGAAAAAAATCATATTGATATATTATTTATTCACCTAATCCATCCCTCTACAACTTTTCCATTAATGTTCTATTCTCTTTTGCACTTAGATTACTAAGAATCTTGTCAAAATTCCTCTCTTTTTGGCTCTACTCTGCATGTCACGCATTAACCAATACATATTACTTAAATTTACAAATAATTCAAATAGATTAATTTAAATACATAAATTAAAAAGCACTTTCCTTCTTCGTAATTTTGGATTTGCTCGCATCACATCAACTAAAATTGTTATTTATTGAACTATTTTCTTGCATTTTCTATCAATAAACAACCTGGACCATTAAATATGAAAGCTATGAACTATATTATACAAATAAATTACGGAACTCCAATATAGAAAAAAAACAGTATGAAATCTATGGGCTTGATTTAGTAAAACAAATCAATGCATTTCTTACAAAAAAGCACTAGTGCATTGTGTCAAATATGGAGCCACATTAACCATAGAGATTTATTTTATGTTTGTCGAAAAAAGTAAATGGTGGGGTTGACTTTATCGGTGTGCTATAGAGATAAATGCATCGATGTATCAATCCAATATTGTTACACTAAAAACTATGAAAACTTTTTGTGTTTTTTTAGAAAATAAACTATAATCGCAATCCCATAACTATTGGTGTGATACTGAACAAAATGCATTGATGCATTTAGTTTATAAAATCGCTTTGAATATGATGCAAGCATTTTTATGAAAAAATTTAAAAAATTATCAAAAACCATACAGGGCCGACAGGTTTCAGATTTGACCCAAAAAGTGGCCCATCATACCCAACAATTTTTATATAAATTCACATACTCATTAAATATAAAACCCTCAATAGAAAAATCATAATTTTGAAACAATCATAGGGATCTAAATCCAGATGTAAAATTTTACAACTAGATAAAACGAAAAGAAGCAACGAGAAAACAATGGTAACTATGAAGTTTTTTTTCTAAATTTAGTTCAAATCTAAATAGGATAAGAAGGTCAATATTAATATTTTACATGCTTGAAATTCTACGATGGAGGGTTTTGATTTATTCACCATAACTAATAAGTTTTGATCCTCGGAATAATTTGGTTCCTCCAAACTCCTTTAGCATAATTCTCTCTTCCAAAAGTCTCCCCTAGAAATTATGGAAAAAGAATAAAACAATGTTTAGGTATTTTAATTTTAAAAACCTTTTGAATTAGTTTTCAAAATTAAAGTTCCCGCCCCTTTTTTCAGTTTAGGGAAAAAATAACTAGAATGATTTTTTAATTTTGATTTTTGGCATTACGATGTACTTAAGGTTATGTCACAACGATGTGTATATGACATACCCACACTGATGCGTTTAAAATTTTTAACGTGGAACCATATAACCATATAATATAAAAATAAAAATAAATTGTGAAACACATATCATGCTTTAGTGCGTATTCAAAATTAGATGCATCGGTGCACGTGTTTATACTAAATGCACCAGTAAGAATATTTTTTGTAAAATGCATTGATAAATATCCACTATTTAATACAGTGGATATTTTATTTTGTGGATATTTTTGTAGATGTTGACATAAATTGCATTCCTTGTGATGTCAGTCGGCCTATCTATATATTAAAGTCACATTGGTGTGGTGGTTTTAGATTTGGTGCACCGGTTGAATACAAACATCCTATGATTTGATTTTTCTACTTACAATTTTATATTCATTTCAAATATTCTTTCAGGATTCAAGCACACCAATTACAATATTTCATAGTATATATATGTTTCTTAAACTCACCTTATTATTACAAAATGGTTTCCAAACTATGTTGGAAGTTTTTAAAAAATTTAGGACTATAGAGACGTATATTGATTTCTAAGTTGGCTCAAATGCAGGGCAAACAGGTTTAGTATCAAATGGCCAATTCTTTATATTCCAACTCATTTTATCTTTTTCAAAGTTCAATGAGTTCTCCCTTTCCATCTCCAGTATATTCATCTTTTTATTTATATTTTGACTATATATTTCGATTTATGTTACTTATCCATGTGAATCTTAATATCAATGTATTCTATATTGCAGGATCCTGAATCCTGGTCGATTTTAAATGCACAAGATATTCCACTAGTTGCAAAATTTCATAAGCCCTCGGGAGAAAGATACTATAAGTATTTTGTAGATGAAAATGGGAAGTCTCTTTACCCCACCAATTTTAACATGCCATATTCAAGCCACAATATTAGGTCATCGAAAGTAATTCATCGTGATACGGATCTCTTTTATGGCACCCCAAAAGTATGTGGTTGTTCAAAATGTTGAGGGTTGAAGGAGAACCCTCTACGTGTCAAAATAATGATCAATTACAAAATGTTGATGGTCTAATACACCCTGTAGTAAAAAAATCCTATAGGTGATATAGAAAAGACATATAGAACACTTCCCTGTGCTCATTTTTAGAAAATTTGGAAGCCAAAAAAATTATGTCTCGTCCTAAATTGATGAACCGATTTTCTTCTGTTCAATCAACTGAAATTTATAGTGATCCAAAGTATGATATGAATGTCAGCCAACACATCTATACTAGAATATCCAAAAACTTGCATGAATTGAGAGTATAACTATCCAAGTACACACCAAGGTTCATCCAATTGTTGGAGGGTAGCGATGATTTCCCCTTTATTGTGAATTTTTAAAGTAAATATCAAACTTCTTATTGTCATTACTTGTATGGTGCTTGGCTTTCTTCTCTACCAGTTTTTGATGTTTGAACCAAATTCTCCTTTTGTGGTAATCAGTTTATGATTTCCAAGTCTAATATATATTTCAAATATTGGGTTGTTCATCCTTTCACATGTACTCATTCCTCTTAAATAGTCAGTAGCACTTATGCCATATTTTTTGTCCTATCTATTGTCGGTCATATTACTTGAATATTCTTAAATGCAAACATAGCATTTCCATGTATAGTGTGTGCATGAATGGTTATGTTCATGAAAACTTTAACATGAATAACCTGTTGTATATAGATTTTTGTCCACACACTCATGGGAACATTGTAGGGTTCATAAATAATTCTAAGTTCTCTTTATTTTTTGCAAATTGTTCATTTGAGGGACACTTCAATGACCAAGAGTTATTTATGAAAAGGAAATCGTCCAGATTTGTTGTTGTGCATGCAATACATAGTTTTTTCTCATGGTGACAAGTTGTTAATAAACGATAACTTATGTAGACCACCAACTACTGGTTATAGATGCATTGCATTAGGATTGCCCTTAGACGTCCCCTTGATGCATAAGACAAAAAAAATTAATTGTATTTGTTAATTTCCAATGGGATTCATGTTAATCTATTGCTGAGTTTTAAAAAAAATTATAATTTGTTTGTTTTATCACCAAAATAGGGGACTTTCTCTAAACTCTTCATGTGAGCATCATACACTCAAGGATATTTGTTCACACCATTATCATATGTATAATTGTCATGTCAAACTATCAAACACATACTCATGAATTGCACTACTTGTACTGCTAGCCTCAAATACAACGCTCTTCTTCGATTAATTGTATTTGTTAATTTTCAATGGGATTCATGTTAATGTATTGCTCATTTTGAAATTATGTTTTATAAATTGTTGATTTAATTTATAAATTGTTTTCTTTATGGATAAAGTAGGGGACTATTGGAAATGATTCTCGCGCTTTTGTAAAATAATTCTATTGGAAATTATTCTTATGTTTTTGTAATAATTCTTGTGTATAATGATAAATCAAACCAGTTGCATTGTCCTTACTAACATCATCGATGTAATGTTCAATATTTTTGAAATCGGGATTTTGATTATGAGTGAAATGTCTACCAATTTTTGTTGCACCCCAATACAATGTTAAATCGAGAGATGGATGAAAACATAGTGCAACTTGGAGAGGAAGCATACCAATCATGGTTGGATCAACCACCTATTCAGTTTCCACTACGTCTAGACTCACCAATTAGGAATTTCTACAGTAATAGTAGTTCTTCACATGTTGGAAATGGAGGAAATGAAGTAGAGGTTGGTATGGATGAGTTATGACAACAAACAAATTCCATTGATGCAATGTTGCTACATACATTCCATGACAATGAGCTAGGGGATGACACTCATATCACTTAAAAATGATTCTAAATCCTTAAATAGGATTCCACCACCCCTCTCTTTGGACCTATCCAGTCAAAGTTTACAAAATTGGGGACAACAATGTTACTATACAAATTGAAAGGAAGGTATGGCATATCAGACGTGTGTTTATATTGCCCATTAATTGTAGGTTATTCAAATATAAGGTACTTTTGAGTGATAATATATTTCCTGGTAGCTGCGAAGAGGAAAATAAAATGTTGAAAATGTTGGGTGTTGAGTGTTGAGTGTTGAGTACATATCATATCATGTGTGTCCCAATGATTTCATTCTATAAAGAGGTGAATATGCAGACAAAGAGATATTTCCAAAATGTGGGCATGACATGTACTAAGAATCGAAAAACAAAGTTAAAGATCATGGTCCTCCTCATAAGTTATCGAGGCACATGCCTATAATCCCAAGGATTCAAAGGCTCTTTCGTTGCAAAGAATTAGCTATGTTGTAGGGATGGCATGCCTCACACCAAAGTAAGAAAGGAATTACGTGAATGCCAATATATTCTATATCCATGAAGCATATGTAGGATACATTTCTTGATAAATTTAAGTATGAAGTACGGGGCCTTCGATTTAGCATAGCCATGGATGGCATCAACCCATTTTATCTCCCAAACACCAACTATATTATTTATCCCGTAATAGTGATCAATAATAGTATCACCCCATGGTTGTTCGTGAAGAATGAACATCTTATGTTGGTTCTCATTAGAGGAAATTTCAACTCAAAATGGGCCTCCTAAAAACAATTAATAAAATAATATTTATTAATTTTGGAGGAATAAAATAAAAAAAACTACTTTTTGTTTGTATTTTCGACATATATCCCCGTGTTTTTACTCAAATTTCGATCGGGATAGCTCGTTGGATGCATAATTAAATTCCGCATCCAACGAGTACCCACTCAGCATACTTTTGATGGACCCCACTACCCCAAAAATGTGATGACATCATCATCACGTTTTTCAAGTATTTCTTGTTTTTGGGGTAGCTGGGTCCATCAAAAGTATGCCGAGTGAGTACTCGTTGGATGTAGAATTTAATTCCACATCCAATGAGCTATCCCAATCGAAATTTGAGTAAAAACATGGGGAGATATGTCGAAAATACAAACAAACNTACCTATCCCCAAATTTATATTAAAAAAGTGTTCAAGACCTATACGGTATTTCAAATTTAAAGCAATTTCATTGGCTAACACATGATGACATGGAATTTGACTTAAAGTTAAAAGGCCCATTTTGAGATGAAATTTCCTCTAATGTATATTCCCTGGTAGAATACAAGTGAAGAATATGGATTTTTACCTGCAACCATTGATCGTTGAATTGAAGGAATTATGGGAAGAGATATATGTATTTCATGTTTCAAAACCCATCCCATCAGAGAGGAGTTTTACGTTGTATGGAATATGTGCGTACACCACACATGATTATCTAGGGTTAGGAGTTTTCTCTAGTAAATATGATGTTTGATTTGTTTATATTCAAAGAAATATTTATTGGCATATTTAATTCAATGTGATTGTCTTGATCTTCAACACTAGCTTGCTCTCTATACCATAACATTGGAGGTATTGTAATTACAAGACATTATCATGGGTGTAAATGGTGTGGACCTTCTACGAAGTCTAGGTGGTCCATAGGCCTACGAAATACAGCATACGACTACTATAGGGTATTCCTCCCAAAAAACCACCCTGATAAAAGAGAAACATCTTCTTTCAATGGTAAACCAAAAATAACCGAAGGGCCTGAAATAATGACACTTGTTGACTAGCTTAGGGAATATGACAGAGAGAAGGAGAAGGAAATTGTAGAGATGTTCCATTCAAATGGGGAACCTATGTTTGGTGATCGTAAATTATTTGACACCTATGTTGAGAAAATGCCTAAAGGTATAAAAAGGAAAAAGATATTTTATGAGCTCACATATTGGAAACATTTTAATATTTTCCACTTACTATATCCCATGCATATATTTAAAAAAGTTTCATCTTGTTTACATGGTTTCCCATATCATTGAAAAAAAGTGACAAGTTGGTTGTTTAGGAGAGATCTTATTTCTTCAAATACCAAAACGAAGCATTGGCCAAGATAAGAAAATAGAGGATAGGTTGTCCCTTCTTTGTCATTTAAAAAATGTGATGTCCCATGGTATTTTGAATAAAGATTATCTTTATTTGGAAAGGAAGTTATATTGGGTGTGAAGGTTCCTTCTTTATATGGATCTACTCTACACTGTTGCTTCACTGCAGATGATTAGTTGTCGGGTTTGAAATCACATGACCATATCAACCTTCTAAGGGTGCGTATAATGTCAAAAAAGGTTTTTATTTTTTATTTATATATTTTACCATACAAGTTAAAATTCAATTAATTATTTGTGTTTACTTTGTAGTGTCATTATCTATTGTTCGTATGTGGGTGTCTGAACCATGACTTTCCAAATGACCTATGGCATGTCGTATCTAAATTATTAGCATGTGTACAGTCGATCACATCAAAGGAGATTTACATCACTAGCATTCCACAGTTGCTTCAAGAGATAGATGAGATTGTTTGTATGTTTGAAAAGAAACTGCTAACGAGTTTGATGGACTTGCAAGTTATCTTCTAATTCACCTATTCAATGAGGTTGAATTAGTCAGGTTGGTCTTGTGTTATTGGATGTACTTCTTAGAGAGGTACATGAATAAATTGAATGGATTTGTTCAACAAATGGAAAAACCCAAGGGGGCTATGTCATATGGGTAAATAATATATGGGTCATTCTATTATGGCATTAAGTACATCAAGAAAATCAACTACACACCAAGAGTAATTATATGGGATGATGAACATGATGAGGACAAAAGGGAAGGGGATCCATTGCAAATGAACAGAAAAGGGTGCATGATAAAGAGTAAGTCACTTATCTTTTGATATTGACATTTCCAAATAGTAACTATTAAAAAAAAACAAATTTTTTGTTTGATCCCATACATATTAAATGTGGATATATTTCCATGAATACAACAATGAATTCATAAATCGATGTCATCAATAAATAAATTCATTCTTTATCCGCGAGATGTAGAACAGTTGGTGGTGGGGTATGGTTAAGGCGCCCCCTGAGCTAGAAGGTTGTCGAATCTAATCCCGTTAGATACCAAAAAATCCAACCATGTTAAGGGTTGGTGCGGTCCAGGCCGGGTGCGATCCCCAGGTGATTTTGACAGCTTATATGCCCCTGGTTCGTGGTTTCTTAGCCAATGGCGACCCTACTAGTCAGGGGGGTTCTACCACTTTGCCAACAAAAAAAAAAAAATCATTCTTTATAATGCGGAGGAAACACAACCGTGGGTCACATTGTATGAAGGGAAGAGGAGGAAATGACCAAACATTGTAATAAAAGAATTGAAATGGTTGCATGGTAAAATCATGCCTTTTCCAGATCATTTAAAAGATAATATACCAATGATCTACTCAACTAGTTTGGTTGCAGAGAAAGTTAGAGAGAAATATGGTGCATTTGGTCGTTAGTCGCCTGAAGAGAAGGATGTGTTAAACATTGGGATTGAGTGCAGCAACTTGGTGCTAATATCTTTATGTAAATTTATAACTTTATAATGTAAATTTGAATTCTAACATCTATGGTTAATATATTAATGGTTTGGTTACTAGACATATGAAACCATCATTTGTTAACTTTTTTATCAGGTGCATTTGTTCCCATCTATGTGGGATTATGGACATCATTTTGGCACTGAGGATGTTGATGATGGATGTCTTACACAATCCTATGGAGTGGAATTTGATTTTGACCAATCTAGTCATGCTATCTACCGTCATTGAAACCTAATAGGATGGATGTTGGGTTATGTCGGAAATATACATGATATCATTCAATTGGACTACTCATATTTCCAATGTTTTATTTTTAGGTGAAGTGGTGGGACACATTTGACAAGCATAATCTAAAGGGATATCATGATAGTGGGTTGATATGTATCAACTCTAGAAATATGTGGGATGCAAGTAATGAGCCTTATGTTTTCCCAAAACACTGCGACAAAATGTTCTTTTTTACGGATGTGATAGATAGAGATTGGTGGTTAATATTATTATGGACCATAGATATAAATATTTTTTCTAGAATAAGAGTGTTGTCATTCCAACTGTTGAAGATAATCAGGGTGATGTTAACAGACAGTGATATGTACATGTTTTATTTCATCATTTACAAATTGAGATATCATTTTTTTATTGTTATATTTGATTGTCTAATTATATTGTTTATTTTTCATGTTATGATGTTGTAAATGACAGTTGATTACTGGATGCAGTGTTTAAACAATTTGAGTTCGTTAACTACCAATTTGATGTGAAATGTGGTTCATGTCTATAAAGTAATTTGTGATTGTATGGAATTATTGGATGTCATTCTCCATAGTTAGAGAGGATATTTTTTGCTTTCCATTTAGTTCATTGTAGTGTGGTTTTTATCATTTAATTTGTTGTATTGTTACACCTAGATCAAAATCAGCTAATTAGACTGCAAATGATCATTGATGTCAATCATATTTATTGTTTGTTGTAATTTCAACTAGTACTCTCATTTGAATAACAAGGTGGATTTAATTAATATATTATACTTAGACACTTATATTTTATATTTTAGATACTTCGACACTTATATATCATTAAGGAAGGAAAAACTTATGGCGGGAATGGCGGATGTATATCTTTTAAAATTATGATGCAATAATAAAAAATAACAAACAATAATTTTTTTAAAGTCCTATATTTCGAATATGCATATTCATATCTATATGTATTTGAAGTTTCTTTGTTGATGGATTTATATAGCTTATTTAATGAAAATGTGAAAATGGATATACTGGGAAACATTTTTATTAAAATGGATATAATCTATTTTTATGTTTTTTTTAATTTGATTTAAAAATTAAATGAGAGATGAAAAGTGTGGAGTTTTGCATTGTTTTCCAATGTTAAAATATTTAATATTTTACTCGCTACCTTAATTAAAATCTATGTTTAAAAGTAATTTTAGTCCTTTGATTCAATTTGAGCATTGAACAGAACATCCCTTCATTGATTAGTAAAGTAAATACCAATATAGTGCATTAAAGAGACAACTATTCTTTAGTTTCGTGATATATATTCTTAGCATTTGTGTTGCTCATGTATACCACCTTTCATTTCCCTTATTAATTATACTTAGCATTTGTGTTTCTCATGAATACCACCTTTCATTTTCTTTATTAATTTCGATCTTGTTGGTTTTTTCTATCATACAAATCATTAATAATATCATATGAATCATTAACAGTGTCCAATATAATGTGAAATATGGTTTATGTCTAACAAGTAATTTCTGATTGTATGGAATGATTGCATGTCATTGTCTAAACTCATATTCCCTTTCATATGTACATATAAACACACCATGAAAACAAATTACATGATTCAAATTTATTTTTGTGAACATAAAGGCTATCATGTTCATGACTTTAAGGTGATCTCTAATTTCTCCATAAATATTTCAATGCTTGTATTTTATGGTGTTTTTGTTGTAAATAATGCTAAAAATTATAAATGCGTTCATTTATGACATTTTTGTCATAAAGTTTGCAAATGTTTTTTTATTTTTATTTTATTTTATCATTCTATTTATAATGTCAACTTTAACATAGAAAATGACACATTTGTAACCTTGATGGATATTGAAAATTCAATAATTTGTTTACAAGTGTTGATCTCTATAATTCATTAATTTATGACCTTGGTAACAATGGAATTTACAACAACAATATAGATTTAGTTCATTATCAGTTTTGAGACCATAATTATGATGATGTGACCTAATTTGTTCCATGTGGCAGCTTGCACCACTCTCTCATAGTTAAACCCGGGTCCCTCAACCCATTACTAAAAGCCATAGTTTTTTCCTTGGACCATTCAAGTACTTTTGAACTTTGCCTCTTTATTTCCATTAACATGATCAATTTATTGGTGTTAGGTAATTTTTATGAAAGCTTGGACATCATCATATTAGTGATGAAACTCTTACACCTTAGTAGGTTGTGTATAACTAGCCATGCCATCTTTGAGAGTGATAGTATTTGATAGTGATACCTCTCCACTAAGCACTACATACACCTACTTTTAAAATAATTATTTGTTATTGTGCAATCCCACCTTAATTTGAGTTTCAATTGAGGAAGTGCATTAATACTATAGACAAAGAAGTGTTTCATTAAATTTGATAGTACTATGTAAAGGGGTCCAAGGAAAAAGAAGAAAATTCCTATGGAAAGTACAGGAAAGAATAATTTTAGAATTTAATTTCATTGTATGTTTGAGTCAATTTTATTTATGTTATATATGATGAAACAATTAATAATTAATTTTCTAGGGACAATGATACTATATAATTTTATGTTCCATGCATTTTGGTCAACCATAAGTAACCTTTATGAATGTCACATTGCAACATAACCATTTAGCAATGTAGAAAATCAACATAAATAACCATGCAAATATCAATCAACAAATGTAACATGACCTTTTAAATTATTATTGTTGAAATGTTGCAATATTAATAACATTAAAATCAACCATATTAGCAATCTCAAACATAACAATTTATATTATTAGAAGTTCCCAAATAGTGCAACTATTATTAATTTTGACAATGTGATTTTAGGCATTCAATGGACAAATAGTACATGTTTCCAACACAGTTTTATTTTTTTATGATATTTAAAATGAACATCATTTTCACATAAACATCATTTTCACCACATAAGCATAAGCATATGATCATCATTTTCAACACCTAACAAACATAAACATAAACATTACCATCATAAACATAAACATAAAATGCATCATCATACCATCATAAACATACCATTATCATCATTTTCATGAAATAAACATAAACATGCCATCATTATCGTTATCACCAACTAACAAACATAAAATAAACACCATACCATCATTAACTTAAAACTAAAAATAAGAATGAGTGTACCATCATAAACATTATATTCATCTAACATATACATCTAATAGATTTAAACATCATCTAACACACTTATCTAGCAATAACATCTAACAAAACACACAAGTTGCATTTTCTAACATAACAATCACAGGCATCTAACAAACATCGTCAACCTGACCTAACATACGCATCACCATCAACGTTCAATCAACATCGACATATGCAAAATGGAAAATGTTGTGTGTGTGTGTGTGTGTACAATAACATCAAATCGATGATACGTGTCTAGTGCAATAATTGTTAAAACATATAATCTAGTCCTCCCCCAAAAAAGATAGAATCAATATCTTTACCACAAAAGTTCAAGGAATCGACACCCCCACCAGTAGATCTAGAGGCATCAACACCTACACTAGTAGCATCGTAGGTATTGTCATCTCCACTAGTATAGCTAGAGGCATCAGTACCTATTCCAGGTATCAAAGGATCATGTAGATAAGTACCAAAGGCATTAGTAAAGGAAGATAAATAATCTCACCCAATGTGAGCATCCTATGTAAAGCTAGGGAAAGTAGAGGATCATTGGGAGCATATGGATGTACAAGCCAATGAGGAGTATATGTTGGCTGGTCGCATATGTAAAAATGAGGAGATGTCAGATGAGATGTCAAATCCATCGTTGGAGGAGGAGGTGGATCATGAGCTGTCTAAGTTGATAAAGAATAATGAGGAGGTGGAGGAGGAAGACATAGTAGAGGAGGAGGTGGACGAGGAGGAGAAGGTGCACATGATGTGGAAGCTAAGCCACCAGAAGCAGCTAATGGAGAAGGAAGTGGAGGAGGTTGAGGATCTTCACGTTCATCTGAAGTGTTATGAGTCATAGCATCTAAAATATTGATTGCACTGAAAATGTGTTGCATCAACTCCTATTAGCATGAGGAACCATCCTCTGCATGAATTATGATTTTCTAGCGTATGGAAAATATTTTATATTTTAGGATTTGATGCATTCATACCAAATCAAAGCATTTTTAATTGTGCACTGACGTGAACTAGAAGCACTGCAATTTATTTTAATTTTATTGTTAATTGGGAGTGTGTGCACGGTGTTCCTACTACACATCAAAGCACTGAAAACCAGTGTGCTTACATGAGAGACCCATTGGATTATGATTTTTTAAGGTCTGGGAAAACATTTGAATTGCAAATGTTGGTGCATATATATAAAATCAATGCCCGGACATCGGTGCACTTTCATGAACTAGAAGCACCGTAATATTTTTCTATTTTATTGTTAATTGGGAATGTGTTCACGGTGCACCACGTAAATGTTAGAGCACTGGTTCGTTGCACTAATGTCTACGAGAAACACCATTTAATTTTATTTTTTATGTCTCCTTGTTCCTAATTAGTGGTGCATTGGATAAACCTAAGCGCATTTCACAACTGGCGTGGTTATGTGTCATGAACGCACCATGAATTGGTTAATAGTTTTAAATTGAAGTTTACATTAATGTGGTGTGGTGCGAAAATGTAGTGCACCATTAATGTGGTGCTTTAGACATTAAAAGCATCGATGAATGTGCACTATGTAAATTTTGAAAGGTTCATTGATAAGCGGTGCGAGCTAAACATCTCGAACACAACACGTGACTTTTTCAAAAAAAATTGAAAAAAAAATGGACAAATTAAGGCTCAATTTCAAAAATTAATGGCTAAAAACTAAAATTATGAAGTAAAAAATAATTTACCTACTCAACTGCTCATCGAGGAGGCATTGTGGAAAATTTCAATGTATGGAAAATTTAAATTTTTCCCATCGTTTGGGAAAACTCAAACTTGAGTCAGCCACCAATAGGAATGAGCAATGTGGCCATGTGGAGCACAGATGTAAGGGCATCCAGGTGGGGTGATGTAGGATACTGGTGTAGATGGGATCAGGCGCATTGTACAAGGTAAAAATGATTTTTATGGTGTGCTAGTTATTTTGTTTATAAAACCTTATTCTGGTGCACCTAATATTGGGGCATGTCGGGGAAGTTGATTATCACAGTGCGCCACTATTAAGTTTTTAAATATAATTTAACTATAGTTTTTAATAAAATAATATTTTTTTATTTTTTAATAAAATAGAACCCAATGTGTTAGGTGGTTTGACATATCAAGGTGTTCAATATTAATTCACGCACTGCTCCAGTTGCAGAAAATTGTCGTACCAATTGGAGAATGTTTTTTTTTCATGGGTGGCTTTTTATAATGGTGCAAGATGATTTTTGGAAATCCTAGTGCATGTTATTATTAAATGCACTAGTCATACATGGTGATTAAATTCACTAGTAATGGATATTAAAAATAGAAAATAGCAATATAGTATTCTACCAATTTACCCTACTTTAGCGCTTTCAACAATGTGGCACATTGGTGCGTTTGTTTCATTTAAGAACCCCATCGTTTATTTTTTATTAAATCATAGATAGATGCATTCATAGTGAATAAATGAATTGGATTCAAACATATATTCAAAAGGGTTTCCATGTCAAATTATATGTATTGTGATTTGAGTTTATGTGTATTTACTATTTTGAAGTTACTGAATAAGTGACGAATGTGTAAAGTGAGCAAAAGTGCATTATTTTCATTCAAACCCCTCTCATTATAAGCATAAGTTCAACATAAGAAACAAGTTTCATGTGGTTGCAATTGCCAAGATTAATTTCTTTGTGATATGTAATCAATGTTTTTCAATCATGAACAAACATAGGGATACCGCATGTATCCAAATGAAATAGAACATCTACAGACTATTCCAAAATCTCATAATCAATACATTGCAAGCTATCGGAATATGTAATATGCTCATAGATTAGCTTCATAGAAGTGTCTAAGAAATTATTTGAGAATTATGTGTGACAATATGGATAGTTCAAAGACTTCCATACCAAGGATTTGTAAAAGAGAAAAGGATGTTAGTAATGCAATGAATCTTCCTATATCTTTGACTAGTATACTGACACATGGACACAAGACTAGGGAATTTGTCCATTTTAGTCTTTCCTTTTTGGATATGGGTTCAAAGTTTACCCTCACTTCATTAGTTAAATTCCTTAAAGATATTGAATAACCAATGGTCAATAGATTTTCTTTACAAAAAGGGAACATCAACAATTAAGCTTTATTGGAAAGTAATTCCTATGTACATTGTTTGTCCTATAGAGAAAATGTTATGTAAGCACAACAAATAAGTATTGACAATACACATTTGATTATTCTTAATAAAAAATTTCCCCTAATATTTTACTACAAATGGATAATTGTACAGGTGAGAATAAAAATTGATATGTGTTTTCACTTCTTTCTCTGTGTTTGATGTTATTGAGGTTGGATTCCTTCTTTTGGGTCACACACATGAAGACATAGATGGGACTTATGGCAGGTTATCAACAAAATTGAGAAGGAAAGGAATATTTTCTTTGCCACAGATGATGGAAACTTATAGGACATGTGAATATCACAATTCCTATGTCCCATTTTTTATTGATGAGTTCTTTTTATTTCAAAACCTTTGTAGAGTCACACCTTTTGGATGGGACCTCTGAAATTGTGGGCATAAACAAATGTCAGTTTTCCAAATTTCATCTCATTCATGATGTTCTAATTATGAAATATAAAGACTCACTATGGGATGAAAATTGATCATCTCATATTCATATATGGTGTTTCTTACCTAATGGAAGTGAAAAGTTGCCAAAGGGGTAGCCCAAATTGTTAACTATATAGGTAAAGAAACATTTGGAAATGGATAAAATAAAATAAAATGGAAACATATATATATATATATATATATAATTTTAGAGGAATGTTGTCGACAATGGAGGGGGAAAATATTAGTATCCAAAGATATTTTATTGGGATACTCCATTTTAGATAATTGAGCACCCTTCATCTAAATTTTGGCTAGTTGCAATGCAAGACAAAGGAATCAATGAACCTATAAAATCATCTTATGAAGTTATGGAAGCATGTTTGAGAGAAAATGTCTCCACAATTGAAGAATGCTACATTGGTTCCCTACATAGAAAACCTAGAGATGCATTTTCTCAACAACAAAAAATGGAAGGATTGAATGCTTATAGCAAAATCGCTTGATGAAGAGTATGCAATATGGTTAGGTGGGGAAAAAGGAAATGTTTACTGAGATTCAAGGGGTACTATTGAGTCTTACAAAGTGGAATTTCAATCATGGAATCCAACAGGAACATGAAAGGATCTCAAAGAATTATATATAAATTGCTTAAATGAAAATCAACAATGGGTTGTTGGTTCAGAGGAAATAAGATATTGATGTTAATAACATGATTTGGGAATAGTCACTAATGGAAGGCTAGATAGGAGGACAAAATTAAAATAAATGAGAAGGTCCTTTGGTAATTAAGGTGCAACAAGGACATATGGAACACAATGTTGAGAGTGGAAATAATGTTGACATGGATAGAAGTTGAAGGGTTTATGATTTGACTAAGAATAGTTCAATTATGTTATTTTTGTATATATAAATATATTAATGTGTGGAGTAGGGGCATGGTTTTTATCATCTCTTTGCATTATTTTCTCCTCCAATACTCTCCTAGATGAGTCTCAAACTCAAAAAAGGAATATGTGGTGGTGTGGATCCCACCCTTCCATGCTAACGAATAAAGGGTGAAAAAAATTCAACTAATGGGATACTCATAAATGTTCATCGACTGGGCAAATAAGTGAAACAAGGTGGAAATTATGTTCTTGAAACATCTTCTAGAAATTATGTTATTCTTTTATATATAAATCTATTAATGTGTGGAGTAGGGGCATGATTTTTTATTAGATATTTGCATTAGTTTCTCCTCCAATATGCTTTTGAACAGGGTCAAAATTCAAAAGAAGAATATGTGGTGCTATGGATCCCACCCTTTTGTCCCAACGAATAAGGGGTGAAAAAATTGCAGGTAATGTAAGACTAGAAAATTTTCATCAACTAGGAAAAAAAGAGAAGCAAGGTGGAAATTATGTTCCTGAAACTTCTTCTAGAAAAAATTACTTCTCTTATTCAAAGCTTTGAGTGGATTTCCTTCAGTAGTATATTTAGAGAACTCAATCAACTTACATACGAGCTCTCTATGCAAGCATTCATTATCTAGGTAGGATCTTTTTCCATCTATGAATACAAGAACATATGGAATTTAATTTATAATTCCATTAAATTTTTGTTTCTATATAGATCATACATATGAATCCTTTTGGTCTATTTGCAAGAATATATATTTTCTATTTTTGTCTAGAACACTGTAACACTATAGACTATCAATGTTTTTTGTATAAATATACTTATGTATGAAATAAACCTATGTAGTGTAGCCAATTTTTTATGGTTGGGACTGTATTTTTGAGCACTTTGTAAGATCTTAATTTGATGAGGAGGAATGCAAGGGAAAAATTAAGCAATTCAGTTCAAACAAAATGAAGTTATATTTCTGACTTGATTGGGTTTCGGAAATATGTGTATAGATATTCCACAATATTGAATAAGTTGTTGTATTTTCAATTAAGGTTGTAATTTTGAAAAACAATGTCTCGGAGATGGTCAATATCAACATCAAAGATTCTCAAAAGGTTGTATGGAAATCGCTTAAATGTAAATCAATAATAGGTTATTTTGTATATGAATGAATAATATTATTATGGCCGACATTTTTATTTATATAGACATTGAGGATACACAACAAAATAATTTGAAACATGTCATGATGGAAATCATCATCACTGATAGTTTGGTGTATAATGTGTAAAAAAATGGAGAATCCATGAACCATTTAATTGTATATTGTTCAAATGAAAATAAGATTTGAGAAAGAACAATAAAATTGACATATTTGGAATCGTTATTTAGATTTGAAAATTTAAATTGACATTCATTACAATCAAGAATAATACTTAGTAAATTGTTACTCTTTCTTTTGGAATGGAAAACTACTTTTTTTTAACAAAAAAATCACATTTTTTAATAATAAATCACATTTTCTGAATAAAAAATAACATTTTTCAAATCAAAGAATGCACTTTTCAAATAAAAATCTACATTTTTCGAACCAAAATATGCACTTTTGAGATTTAAAAACCCATTTTTGGGGTTCAAAATCATTCAAAAACCGCTTGGAAGTGAAAATCGCACTTTTGGAACCCAATTTTGCACTTTTTGAGCCCAATATGCACTTTAGAAAGGTCATTTTTGGGCTTTAGAAAGCATGATTTTGCACTCTTTTAGTAGATAGATTCTACTAATTAAGTCCAAATTTAATGAAATCGGCATTAAATGGTTATATTTTGCAATAACAATTAGGGAGCATCCACTTTCAACCACTACACATTTTTGGAAGGTGCATAACAATAAAGGATTGAATTTGGATTTTGGGTCCCCAACACGGATTTTGAGGCTTTTATGTGAGGGGCCTGCATGGAATTTTAGAAAAACAACTGTGAAATGATTATCTAGGGTCTACTTTTGACTTCTCTTTTGTTCTTGGTCATATTCCTGAGATCATGTGGTGATGGAACTAATACAAATGGGGCTAATACTGTCAAAAATGATGTATAACGGTGATGATGATATGACAAAGTAGGTGCGCATAATTAGGTTTTTAACATTAAGTTATCCTCTAATTACATAAGACATTAGTTGAAGTTATAAAAAAATACCATTGATTCCCAAGGGAAATGATGGAGTAAGAAGAAGGTTTTTTATTAGAGGAATTTGTGGGATGCCAATAGTCACTCTTAGAAGGACTAGACATCCATTGCTCATGATTTATCCCTATATTCTTTGGATTAACATACTACTATGGATATTGTTGGTCTTATTGCAAGGAGTACTTGTTTAAAATTATTCTTATACTAGATCTTTGGGTGCCCCTTGGTGGAATATGGTTCTTGGAGGTTACATTCTCTTACACCAGCATCGTGATCCCTTGTATGTTATTAATTATCAGTCGGTTTCTACTAATAGGAAGAGGTGGTGAATCATATATTTCATAGGGTGTGGTTGGTTCATTCCAACTATGGAATTTAGGTGTTTGTATGGCCAGTAATTTATCAAGGAATGAATGGTCAAGAGTAGTCTCTCATATAATATTTTCTTGTCCTACCTCAAGCTGGAAATAGTGAAGCACACACTTTGGAACTATTCTTTTTTCAAGTCTAGTTGGGAGTTTGTTATGTTTGGACATGTAACCATTTTATAGGGAAGGTTTCATTAGAGAGTGATGTTCAGTGGGTGATTCCATATCTTTGGTTCAAGCCTCACTCAATGGTGTTAGACATTACTTGAGCATTTCAACTTTGTTTGTTGTTTGGAAACTTTGGTGGAAATATGTTTTTGAGAATGAGGTTATCAATTGTGTTTGCATTTTGTCAATTGTGGAAGGAAGAAGTATGGATGCAATTGTTAGCTAAAGGATTCATGTTGATCAAAGATGCCAAGGGGTTGGATATAGATGCATATTTGGATTGTATTTTCATTTTAGATTCTTTGAGGATGATGATATAAATGCATATCTACATACCCTTTCTTTTTATTGCTCGTTTTCTGTTTTAAATAATATGTATGTAAATATAACAAGTATTTCAACAAGAAAAAATATCATCCACTATTACCTTTTGTATGAAACTAAATGATATTGTTATGTTAGAGGGTAGATTCAACTATTCCATAAAAACTTAAAGAGATAAGAATAAATTGTAAAAACACTTCAAACTTTGAATTTCTAAGACCTTAAATTGGTAGAAATATTAGTATTCTCTTTAATCTTCTACATAATCTCTTATTCTTTCCTCTCCTGTTTGGAGTGGTAGGACAATTATAATCTTTGAAAAAAATTGCCACCATCATATTCAAAAGACATGTAGAGTATTCCCTATGAAATCCTCACATTTATAAGCTCTTTTTTTAATACATCAACAGATTTTTTACCATAGTTTTGCCATACATTTTTAGTGTCATTTTTTACCTATATTGCAACCTATATATTGCCTTATATTATGACACATATTATGTCATATATGTCGACCTATATTACGCGTTATTTGTGAACAGATTGTTGTCTAGTAGAATAAGTGTTTCTAATATCTATGCAATTATGGTTGAAATATATTTGATATCCTCAAGTGGTTGAAAACATGATAAAATGTCGACTTAAACAAGTGAACAAAGAATAGTTGTTGATAATAAGGTTGAAAATAGTTTCATGTGGTAGTGTATTTAAAGGATTTAAAATTAAATATGGAGATAGGGAACACCCTCCCTACCTACACAAATATCCAACCTTATCCCTCTTATTAAACAAGAGAAAACATATATTTTTGTGGATTATGCGTAATACAATACCAAAGACCAAGGTTAAAAAACACAAAGAATGATGTGTCTACCAATTAGGAGATAGAGATGAGGATGTTTATTCTAGTAGGTAGTAGAAACAATAGATCATCAATGTCTATCATGCAAAGGCTAAACATTGTTAGAGTGTGAAAATATTTTCCAATATACCTGGATTTGAGTTATACTTCCGTCTATATTTATTTTAGCCAAGATCAAGGTTTGTTCACGTGTTGGAAGTTTACTTGGTCTAGAACCCCTTTTTAACCCTATTATGATCTATAATACAAGAATACTAATAATATAGGATAGGTGTCACATCCAATATAAGTCATCATTAGATCCCATGCTTGCACAAATAGTATTTCTTGACATCCTTTCAAATGCTTTTAGGTTGTGTATTTTCCACCTCCTTTCCAATCACTCAAGTTTCTTGTATATATCGTATATCAAGCAAAGAAAAACATCATGGAATGGGAAGTCCACCTTACTTTCAACTAACCCAATAACTCCATGTATCCTCATCTCAATGAAAAAAGGGTAGAGAACATCCAATTGAGTCATCCAACCTAGTCACTTTATATTCCCCTTAGGTACTATAGAAATTTGCATTTAATTTGTGTGGTTCAAACACTACAAATGCCCCTTTAAACATGTTCTCTATTGTCGATTTCTTAACTAGATATGTTGTATGAAACCTTTAGAGTGGAAGTGGGGGAACTAACTTATTTTAATTTTCTTGTTCAAAAATTCTTCCACTACTCCATGATTACTATGCAATATCTTAATTTAGAATTTCCTGAGAATTTGAAGGACAAGATCATCCATGAAGGATTTCTTGATATTCTATTCACGAGTTCAAAAAATGAAACTTTCTCATATGGTTGTCTCACCTACCTTCTTTCATTGAGTACATATAAGGTGTAATGCAGGAAAAAGTATCATTTCATCCTTGGATCTAAAATATTGGGTTTTCTATGTATACTTGGCTAGCCACATGCAATTATCTCTTTCTCTAGTGAACTTCTAACATATAGCTCTAAAATCCTCCACAAAACAATTCCTGAATATCTCACACAGGCGTACTCTTGCACATTTAATTACATATATGTAGAAACTCTAACTCATCCTACCACTCTATGATAGACTCACCTCAAAACAACATTCCCATTATTATCTTACGACACTAGTGATCTCTTTCTCAACACACCAGATAATTCAAAGAAATAAATGTTTCAGACATGCCAGTAAAATGTTCAATAACTCATTGAAACTTCAGTACCTTTCATTGAAAACATATAATTCATAATAAACAAGTTAATGACATCAATATGGTTTACAACTAGGAATACTTCCACCCATTAATCCCTTTCCAATGTATTTGGAACTAAACTTTTTGACTCATTAATGATCATGAAAACTAAACTAGTCTTAAGACTTACATGAAGTTTGTAAAAGGTTTTCCCTCCTATGAAACATCGCACTTAATTTCCAAATAAATATCTTATCCTTAAGGTAATCATGAATTTTTTTGTGCTAAGCAAATCAATGCATGGTTGTAAATTGAAGAAATCTTCATATCTTCAAGTTAAGGATCCTTCGATGACACTGACACTTTGTTCAAATAGCATTTGATTCTTCATGTTAAGGATCCTTCGATGACATGACACTTTGTTCAAATAACATTTGATTTACCAAAAAAAGAGTATATGATCGTTATAATTCTTCCATGGACTTAATTTCCACTCTTTTCAAAGTGGAACATGCGGGGGCAACTTCGTTAAATCTAGATTATGAAAAAGACACGGTACTTTTGCATCTTTTTCAAAGGAACATCGAGGCAATATCGCCCAATCTTGATATTTTGAAAATTATTTGTTTTATTTGGCATTGAATTTTTTTAAATTTTAATTTATCAAAAGGATAATATATTTTATCAATTTATTTATTTTAATTAAAGTTTATATAATATGAGTCTAAATTTATTTTAATTTTAGAAGTATCAAAATCTAGTGAGATCATGCAATCTTTTAAGAGAAAACACATGTTTTTAACCATTATATTTATTGAAGATGTGATACATACAGCGTTTAGATGCATCCAATGATTGTCTATGCAATCCCTACACCCACTTAATTTATATGCTATGTCCAAAACTTACAAATTAATTGACTACAAGAAAGAGAAACAACAAAGAAAAATATCAATGACATTCCAACATGATTGTTATTACTTTATTTCTAGTTTTCTAAATATTATATTGGGCCAACATATGGCGATCGATCTTACAAATGAATATATTTATTTAATATTGAGCTATAGAATTTAATATAAATCTATCTAGTAATTGTATTTATGTTTGAAGAATTTAATATATATCACTTTTTTTTTATTCTGAGTTTACATAATATTTTTATATTAATTAATATTTTAAAATGGAATATGACATATCTCATTCACATGGATGGTAGAAAGTGACTCTAGGCACAAGTAACATAACTTCAAAGGAGGAGAGTAGAAAGCCAAAAGAAATAAAGAATGAAGTACATGAGTGAGAATTTATCATTTTTTATTTATTTAAATAAGTTAATCTGCGAACATCTTTTGTTTTATTTCTTGTTCATGTATATGAGGATTAAAAAGAAATCTAAAGTCATTGTTACACCTTGCAACATCTTCATGGTTTGACAATACAACCCAATCAAATGTTGGTAACCAATGGATTGAATGAGATCAACAAACGATATTACTCAAGATAAATAATCACAAGATACCAACATGGACTCTAAATTTGTAAACATCATTATTGAACACACCATGAAATTTATATTTATTTTACTATCTAGACATATAATTGCATGGTTAATGATTAGCTTCCCACAAACACTATATGGCAAAGTTTCACCATACCACATGGAAGCTGTCTATTTTAAAAAATTGATGCAGGAGCATTCCTGATGCAGATGGTTATCCTGCATTTTTTATGCTTTTGGTAGGCAAGGTATGGGTTGTAACTACAACGTGCTACTACTTTTCAACTTATAGCAGTATGTTACAGTAGTTGCAACATTTATGTTACAGTGTGTTGCTCCTTCTCAAGTCACACTAGTCTTCCAAATTTAAAATATGAAATAATTAATTAGTTTATTATTCTAGGTTATTTTAAGGAGAATCATGAAGCATTGTTTTGTGTGCTAAGAAAGAACCATTTGTAATAAGAGCTAAAGCTAAAATGAGTAATGGCTTCACATGGAATATGAATCGGACTCCTCCAAGCAGTTAAATGGTTTCTCCTTTTGGAATTCCCAATAGTTGGGTTATAAGAGAACCTTCTTGCAACGTGGAAGATGGAGAGAGAGAGAGAGAGTGGGGTGGAGACAAAGAAAAGGGGTAGTGAACAGCAGCGAAGCAGCAACATATACTAACGAAAAAAGAGAAAGGGGAGAGATTGAAATAAAGAGGAATATCTTTTAGATTCTTCCTATTGTGGCTGGGAAGTAACGTAATACAGAGCATAGCTCAGTAAATGTAAATCGTAACAGTTGTGGATTCTATTTACCTATGTTGTTTGTGAGTGTGGTATATGAGTTACTGTGGATTCCTATTTCATTTCTCTGTTTTGTTTGGATTTTTTTCTGGTATGTTGCAGACCTTGTTTGCTTCAAGTGGTATCAAAGCTGGTTGATCCTGTGGTGGAGAGCAACACAAATACCGATTGAATATTGGATAATTTGTTAATGTTGGTGAAGTGCGGAGCACACAAGAAGATATCTCGGGTAAGAATAAAAGTGATGGAAATAGAGGAAGGGGTCGTGGAAGACCTAGAAGACAAGAGTTTGTAGAAGATCTGAATGAGATTGCATAAATCATGAGGACAATGATGGCCATAATGTATGCCATAGAGAAAACCCAGAGGAGAGGGATTGTACATGGGGTGCAAGACAATAGTGTGATGAAGAAGAATAAGAAACTACAAGAGAAGATACAGAGAAGAACCTGACAATGTAATATAGAATGATCAAAGTCGTCAATAGTATTGAAGGTAAACCTAGACTTGATACTCATATCTATTCTAGAAGTTTAAATTTGAGGAATCAATAGATTGGATAGGGGAAATGGAAAATTTATTTGAATTTGAACAAATTAGAGATCATGTGAGGATTAGGTTTTCTAGTACTAAATTGAGAAGTTGTGCTTCTTTATGGTGGGACAAGTTGTAGCTAAATAGAGAATGTGGTGGTAGAAATAAAATTAAAACGTAGGATAGGATGGTATTAGAGATGAAACATAATTTTTTGCTTGTGGATTATGCTTTGAATTTGTTAAGGAAGATAAATAATTTAAGGTAGATCAAGATGTCAGCAACTGAGTACACGAAAGAGTTTCATAAGCTTTTGATAGGGTATGGACAGAATGAGGAGAGTCTGGAACCCATTTCCAGGTATGTGAATGGTTTGAGTTATGCTATACAAGATGATTTTAATGTTTTGAATTTATATTTAGTGGTAGAGGCCTATCAAACAAACTTGAGGATTAAGGAGAAATTGTTGAGGAAACAACAAACTGTGAAGAAAGCTCCAAGACATGGAAGAGGGAAACAAAAACAAAAGCTAATTGAAGAAGGTGAAGGAAATTCCAATGTTGTGGATCAGCTTGTTGATAAGGGATCGGATACTAGTAGAGGATAAGGATGGTTAGCAAGAGACAGAGGGAGAGGAGGAAAATTTGAAGCCATTTGCTTTAGATGTTGGGTGTAAGGCCATAGGGCATTTGAATGTCCAAAAATAGTGAAGGATGGGAGAATGCAAGAAGGGAGAGCGCATATGGTTGAAGAGGAACCAGCAGTAGCAACAAATGAGGTGGTTGAATCGCAGTCAGAGAAAGGGGGGAATTTGATGATGAGGAAGATAACGGTTGCTGTCCAAAAAGGAGGTTGAGAAAGAACTAGAACAATGGAAGACACTCTTTCAAACGAAATGCAAGATTGAAGGTAAGTGTTGTAATTTAATTGTTGATGGTGGTATTTTTGAAAATTAATTGTGTACGAAATTTATTGACAAGTTGAAATTGGAGTGTATACCTCATTCAGAGCCATATAAGGTTTCATGGTTACAAAATGAGCATAGGGTCACTATGAGAAAGCAATGCTTGATTAATTTTAAAATTGGGGAATATAGTGATAGTGTTTTACTTGATGTTTTTTCCATGGACGCATGTCACATCTTGTTGGGGAGGCCATGGAAGTTCGATAAAGGAGTTATGCATGATGGGAGAAAGAACACCTATTAATTTGAGAAAGATGGGAAGAAGTTTAAATTGCATCCTTCTAGTGAAGAAGAGGACAAGGATGGAAAAGCATCGTTAAATACGGTCTTGGCACATGTGAAAGAAGTAGTGTGGAAGTGGGTTGAAGTGGATGAGGGGACGAACTTGAGTGCTATAGAAAAAACACTTTTAGAAGGGGAGAAGATATGAAATTTCCATTCACGTAGCATTTTGAGTGATTGTATGTTTGCAGAAAATACAATAAATAAGGTGGACATTGTGGACGAGAGAAAGACAACTACAAGCATAGTGGACAACATTTAGAATGATGTGCTTATGAAGTTAGCATAGCAGGTGAAGAAAAGGGTGCCTAAAAGGAAAGAGATAAAGGTCGTAAACACAGTTGGGGTACAATAGAAAGAGGCAGTGCAAGCTTGTGAGGAAGATGTGCAAAGGACATTAAAAGAAATACTGTGGATGTTAGCAGCAAATATAGGTAGAGATGGATGTCGAATCCGTACATTTTGTTCGCCTACATCTTGAGAAAGATGCTCAAATTTTTAACCTAGGGTTCCTGATGCAGGAGCGTTCCCGATTCAAATGGCTATCCTATATATTTGTTGCTTTTGGTTTTCTGGGTGTGAGATGTAACTTTAGCGTGCACTACCACTTTTCAACTTACAATTGTTTTTTTATGGTAGTTACAGCAATTATGTTAGAAAGTGTTGCTACTCCTCAAGCAACAGTATTCCAAAGTTAAAATATGAAATAATTAATTAGTTTATTGTTCTAGCTTATTTTGAGAATCTTGAAGCATTATTTTGTGTGCTAATAAAGAACCATTTGTAATAAGATCTAAAGTTAAAACGAGTAACAATTTCACATCGAATATGAATCAAATGTCTCCAAGTAGTTAAACCATTTCTCCTTTTATAATTCCCAGCAATTAGGTTATAAGAGAACCTTCTTGCAACGTGTAAGGAGAGAGAGAGGGGGAGATAACAAAAAGGGGGAAACGAAAAACAGAGAAGTAGTAGCAGAGACCAACGAAGGAAGAGAAAGGGAAGAGATCAAAATAAAGAGGAAGAGAGTTTTAATTCTTCCTTTAGCTACTGGGAAGTAAGCTAATACAGAGCATAGCTCATTCAATGTAAACCATAACAGTGCATTAAAAAATAAATGTTGCAGATTTTATTTATCTCTATTATTTATGAGTATGATGTAAAAATTAATGTGAATTCCTATTCCATTTCTCTATTTTGTTTGGATTTTTTCTCCCATACATCTTTATAACAAACTTGCTCTACATCACATATCAACCCAACACTATCACAAAATAAAGAACATTATCAATAAACATAAAAAAACTATAGAACTTCTTCCATATGTATACTCCCGTGTATCTTTTTACACTACTCGAAAATATAAAAACAAGTTGGTGTTGGCGTGAAAATGGAGTTACTTTGGGATAAAAATAGACTTAAGAGTAATGCAAATTTATTTTGAAGTTTAGTTTATAACAAGTTATGGTTTATGCCTATGAATTAGAAATCACTTTATAGTGTAAGGTTTTGTTAAAAATATTAATTTAAAAATATAAAATATAAAATAATGTTGATTAAGATAATTTTATTAAAATATTACTATATATATACGAAATTTGAAAAGTTTCATATTATAAATGAGAAAAGTATTAAAAAATTAGTAAGTGTGATGAGGTATTTAGTACATACATTATTAGGTATCAATTTGGGAACTTGATCTCTATAAATTTAGTTTAGTTTATAGACATTCTTCATCTCCTTTAATTTTACTAATTTTTTTCTTCATTCAACTCATACATGGATTCGCTTTAAACTTTGAATGTTTATGTCGAAGGAATTGAAACAACAAGCATCGTGTCTCGCTCCTATAGTAAATATTCGTTGTCTCTCAAATAAATCAAAATTTTCCATGCGTCCATCGGTTTCGTCACCTTGTTTTCATTCTATTCGTGGCCACATCCATCTTTGTCATAAGCCAAGTGCTAAGCCATTTCTTTCCTCCCTCAAATCCTATTTCCCTCTTTCTTCAATAGTTTTCTTGTCAAATATTCTGCAAGATTTTTTCAGACCCTAATCTTGTAACAATTGTACTAGGCTAGTTGTTGCAAGATATCCTCGAATACTCCAAGGTCATCCACAACTAGTCGATCCTTGTTCTACAACTATGATCATGAAAGCCCGAGAAGAAATTGATCGTCATGCACATCTTTTACATTTGCTTTTTTTCAATTCATCAGGATTGAAGGAAAGGTCCAATAAATGCGAAGTAATGACTGCAACCAAGTATTACAAATCCACCTTCAAGGATCTGGCCATGAGTTCTGATGATCCTTCTTACTTGGAACTTGTCTATCCAAATGCTTTTGTTCCCCTGTCTTCCACAGTATGGAGAGCACATAAAGATTCCCTAAAGAATGGGCGACCTCCTAATCCTTCTTTATTGTCCACCTACCGCTAAGGATGATGTTGAAGAAGGAAATGATGGAATGTACAAGGAAGTTGATTGAATGACCATGCATATCACCTTATTTATATGCCAACCATATAGATCTAGTTTCAGTCGAAATGGAGAAGCTTACTATAGCTATTATACATGAAGTTCTTTCTCTTTGCATGCTTAAGAGAATGGCAGTTCCAATCTTGGGGAAATTTTGTGATGACTTCATATTCCCAAATGCATTTCCAAAAATATTTATTAGGCACACATGGATGTTTTATTTGTCCTTGAAAGGTGGGGTTAAAACAACAATTTTGCGAGAAGTGTATGATAATGGAAAATTGATTGATAAAGATCCACTTGCTGCTATAAAATAGAAATTATGTCAGCTTCTAAAATAAGGGTATGAGGAGAAGATCAAGAAAGAACAGATGAGAAGAGCAACAATTCTTCAGGAGATGCAACTAGCAGCCATAAGGAATAGACAGATTGACATTGTAATCAAGAATGAGAATGTTACCGGTGATAATGGAAACTTGGGGAATCCCATATTAGACTTGAACAATCAATTTTGAGACAAAGAAAGTGGATACAAAATCGTGACATCACGTCTTTGTTTAACCTATTGTTATGGGTTGAAGATGACTCACGATGGGCCAGATCAGATATCTCTCTCCCCACCAATCCACCTTGCTTTTTTGGTTTTAGTTCTTCTTTCAAATATCATTGGTTGTGTCACGATGGAGATATATAATCTAGACTATAAATGTTGGGGTTCAATTGGAAATGATTATACAATAAAGACATGATACAAAGCTCACATCATGAACCTTCCTCTTCCACCCTATTCTAAAATTTGGAAACACATATGGAATGGGAATGATTTGCCATAAATTAATACATTCTATTGGATTTTGGTCTATGGCAGGATGTTAATTGTTGAGAAATATTAAAGGCATAAGATCTAGAGGCCTTTGAGGTGCATCTTGTGTAAATTAGAGACATAGAATTAATGACATCCATTTTTGTATCGTCCATGAAGAAGGTGTGGAAGGACAAATACTAACACTATAATTAGGTATGGCAGTGACACTGATGATAATGCAATGGGTGAGGGATCCTTAGTCGAAGAATAGCATACAGTTTTACAGTGATGATCTTAGCAATACGCCCAGATCAGAGTTATACAAAGGGCATATTGATTGATGACCTTATAAAAAATTCTAAAAGAATATTAATGATTGCCTTTTCTTTTGAAATAAATCTTATATTAACGATGGTGTTGACACCTTCAAAAGTGGAAACCATAGGAAAAGACTATTCTTGTAAAGGATTGGAAATATTAAAAAGGTCTCAACTTTATGCTTTCTTCTCATCTTATTAGTATCATTGTTTCCAAGATATGAAGACTTGGAATGCTTATTGTGCAAAGTAATGTTTAATTATTGTGTTATTAATAGTGTACTACTCTTCTTCCATATCCTAATCAGTCTAATTATAGATGTGGAGTCTATTCTTATTTCTCATGGAATTCCTCTGATGTCATTGAAAATTTTGTTTTAATATTCATCTTTTGGTTGGTTCAATGCTTGTTACAGTTACATCACTTCAGGTGTTATAGCTCAATAGTTTTATGTATAAATTCAAAATTTGTTTCCTAGCCTCCTTTTTTCAACCAAGCTCTGTACATCATCCAATTCCATGGTATTTATTTCCTACATAATGTCCTCTGGCAATTCCCTCATGTACCTCTCATAGAAGTGTGACTCTTTCATGTTCTAGAACACAGTGTCTAAGAATACCATCTACACCCATTTTATATAATTGACCTACTATCAATTGAAAGTCAACACTTTGTGTCACCAACTAGCATCTGTGTGCGACTGTGTACTCTGGTGGTTCTCTACCAGTTGCCAGAAATGCACTAATTTCAATACATTGATCTGATATTGCTTCTATTCTGAATAGATGTGCATCGGGCATGTCATAATCCAAATTTCCTTCATGGTCACCTGATTGAAGCTGAGATAAGTGGTTTGCTCCCACATTATGTTTGCCTGTCTTGATGGTAACTTCGACCTCAAACTCTTGGAACAAGAGTAACCATATACAAAAATGCCTCCCCAACACCAGCTTGTTCACTAGGTACTTTAATGAAGAATGATCGGTGAAGAATTTAAAGGAAACTCCCAACAAGTAGTGTCGATACTTTTGCATAGCATATACCATCACTAATCCCTCTTGTTCATTCATGGTATAATTCTTCTATGTTGCGAACAATTTCCTGCTCGCAAACGAAACTGGGTGGTCTAACTCACCTTCCCCTAACTATACCAAAATGACCCCTTGTGTCACTGATAATGCATCCACATGCACATGAAACATGTGTGTCCAATCGTAGAATATGAGAATTGGTGTAGTTACCAACTTCTCCTTTAATGTGTCGAGTGCTAATTGACACTCTGTTGTCCATACATACTTGACCTCTTTGTGGAGCAATTCTTCTAGTGGCGTTGTTATATTGGCATAGTTTCGAATGAGCTTTCTATAGTATCTAGTATTTGCCAGGGTAGTGTGCAAACCTTTCACATGTGTTGGGGCCAAAAAATTGACTAAGACAAAAAAAATTGTCGAGTCTACTAATAAGCCTTCCTTGCATAAGACATGTCCCAACAAGGTGCTGAACGAGATACAAAATATGCACTTCTCCAAGTTAAAATAAATATGCATCTATCAACACTGATCCAACATAAATCACAAGGCCTGCAAGTGGTCCTTTAATAGGTTGAATGTTGTCTAATCATCCAAGTATACTTCCAATAATTTATACATAAACTCTTTGAAAGTTGCCACCATAATTCTGGAAAATACAACTAGTTGATTTTTTCAAACCAAATGGCATAACATTGTATGCAAATGATCCCCATTTAGTTGCAAAGGTGGTTCGTTCGATCTTCTCCCGCTATGCATACCTAATTGTATCCTGAAAAGTCATTATCAACACCTCATCATTGAAGCATGTAGAAAAAGGGTCAAGGACACAAGATGCATTGACACCACACAAATCCACACATATGCGAATGTCATCCGTTTTCTTATATTGAACCACCATTGGGCTAATCTAGTCTGATTCTTCAATAGGAAAAATGATTCCTGCCTCCAACATTCGATCCAATTCTTTGTGGAATTTCTCCTTATATAGAGGGTTCAATCTATAAGGTCTTCTTCTGATGGGCTTAGCGCCCCTTTTTAGCTATGTTTTCATTTTGGCCAACATTCCTACAATTCATTTCATCTCAAAGAAACTACGGGGAACAAATATTCACATTCCTTTAGGAGATCTACGATTTGGATAACTGTCTCATGATCCCAATAGTTTCCAATTATTGTCATTTTAGGTTCCTCCTCCATTCCAATGTTATGCTTAGTTATCTTGAGGTGTTCTTTGAACTGTGGCACAACACTGGAAGATGGCTCTTTCGGAATGCCATGTTCATCCATGGATTCCTTTATCTCTATGCCCCATGGATCATTATCCTCATCGAGGTCTCTGTCGTCAACCTTCCAACAGTAGATTGGTTTGTTCCAACAATGGTTTCGTTGTAGTCTAGTTGGTTAGGATACTCGGCTCTCACTCGAGATATCTGGGTTCAAGTCTCAACAACAAAACCATTGTTGGTTGCAGTATTTCAAACCCGAGGTTCAACATACACATCCAATAAAAACCCCATAAGCATCGACATTTTTGATACCCTACTAGCAGAGTAAAGTCTCACCCGAGATGTGCATAGGAAATTACATAGACCCGAATCATGCTTATAAAGGTTGTAAATAATACATTACACAATCTTATCAAATGATACCACAGCATGTGGATTTTCAATCACAACATAACAAATTCATAATAACCACAAGTCAAAAGAATTCATACACACACATGATATAGCAAGCATAACCCCAAAAATAGAGAGTTTATTATATTACTTCATCCAAAATTGTAGTCGATCTACATAACCTAACACAACTCAACATTTTATCTCAAATGTCTCTCATAAATACATATGTGGCATTATCAATAAACTAGCAAAACAAGGAATTACTGTTATACTCTTGCGCTTCTAACTAGAACTCACAATCATTACTCATAATATTGATTACAATAGGAAAATACAAACTTAACATCATCTTTCCTCTTACACAAACTCGCCTTAAGTAGGCTAAAATATTAGCTCAAAATCGCATACTACCGCCCAATTGTTTAATCAATTCTGCTAGATGCAACTAATTCAGTAAATTAGACTCGACACCAGTATTGTGACCAAAACTTGGGCACCAACATTTTGCTTATTTAATTTCCTCATTGATCAAAGAGGTTATCCATAGGAACTAAATCTTTGAGAGTGTGACTTAATTTTTAAAACTAAAAAAAAAACAAAAAAACATTTAATACGAAATTTTCTAAGAATGCGATGTGACAACTTTCACATGCCATTGCTGACTTTTTTGTACTAAAATGTTGTTATCACTTTCCATATGATGTATTGATTTTGAGGTAATTAATTTTATATTTTTATATTTCAATGTTTCCAATGTTATGTTGATAAAATCTAATAAGGTAACTTACCCTCATTTTTTTATGATAATAACAACTTTGAGGAAGTGACTTCCTACATATTTCTTGGAATTGATATCCATCACAAGCTTAATTGGAACTACATCATGGCAAAAAGGATCAATGGATGGTGGAAATCTTTTTTTGGTCTTGAAAAAAATTGTAAGTGAGCAAACTTTGTGATGTGGGATAATAAGAAATTCCTCTTTGAAACTCTCGCCACTTTTGTTCTCATGTATGGGTGTGAAGTTTACGGCTGCAACTTCTCAAGAGAATCTTTGAGAAGGATTGGGAAAATCCATGATTATTTTATAACTTATAATCTCAAAATTAGAAGCAATATACCATATCATATTCTCCTGATTGAAGTGGGTCTTTCCCCCAAGCAGAGCATAGTTAAGACTAGGTACCCAATGTACAAGAAAAAAATATAACTTAAGAGACCATATGCTTTTGAAAATTGCTTTAAATTACAGTCAAAACCACCTAAGGCTCAAGCGAGGTTGGCATAAAGATGTCATGTCTTGGTTAAATATGTGGGGGATTGACGAAAATGTCATTTTAGAAAATACAAATGATATTAAAGATATTATTACGAAATTGAAAGAGAAGTTGTGGTGTGATGAAAATTTAGAGGATAAAAGAAAATTAAGATATTACAAAGAGGTCATTAAATCTAATCTTGAAGATCAAAGTTATCTCTCTGTTTTAACCAGCATAAAAAAGAAGATCGACATAGATAAAATAAGAATGAACTTTGGTGATGGGCTCAAAGGATCTTTGTAAGACTATCGGTGTTGAGGATGAAAAACACTTCCTCTTACACTATAAGAACATGCCCAACATTCTATCTCATAAAAATCATAGTAATTTAGGAAAGCTCCTATCCAAGCTTCTTCAAACTCTAAAGTAAACTAAATAGTTCCTTACAAAAATTGGTCTAAGTGGACATTAGCTATCATCATGATCATCATGAGAATAAATACTTAATTGATAAAACAAGTTCTATAAATTTGTAATATTTTTTATGATTCCTCTTTACTTTCTCAATTTTTATATTAAACTTATAACTTATTTATTTTCTCAATTTTATTTTTAATATGAACTAATCACTTTTTAATATATTCACTTATTTCCTAGTTTTTTTTTCATTTTCACAATTGTAATGTGAATATTCTAAGTTGTTCAAACATATTTTCTGTCTTATTTTGTTTGGAGTTGGACAATTAAAATAAAAATTACATAATTGAGATGTGGTAAAATTATTCAAAGATTCTAAATCTATTTATATATTAAAAAACATAATTCCGACCCAAACTTAAAATAAATAAAGCACTCCAATTTAATATATTTCATTATTTCCTAATAAAAACTATGCGATATGCCTATGCACTTACTAGGGTCATGGGTGTTAGTTGAAAATTGATGGGGATTAGTCAAGGCACGCGTGAAAGTGTAAGGAGCTGCGCGCCCCGTAAAGTTGCCATTCCAAACGGTCAACAGCTTTGGTAGTTATGACTGTCTAACCTTTTTCTCTTAAAGACGGTGACTGAACCTCCATTTTCAACATCTGTGAGTTTCCATTGGATTTCACTTGTTCACCTGCTCCTGCTGCTCGTCAGCACCTGTGAGTTTCCATCGGATTATTTTTCGACTAAATTGATGTAATTTATGTTTTCATTATTATCTAGCCCAATACGAATTAGGAAAGAAAACAAAGGCTTATTAATCATTGAAATGTGAACATCCTCGTTTGGGAGAACTTGTGGGGTCCATTTGAAGATAAATATATAATTTCAACATACGCTTCCAAGAAGCTTCTGGATTCACAGCTTCCTGGAAGCTTCCCGGAAGTGAAAGGGAAGCTTCCCGGAAAAGAAAACGGTATTTCGTTTTTCACTGAAAACGTCATGCATCGTACTAGTGTTGACATCAGCAATTGCCTGAGACGAGTCACTCCTCTCTTCAATTTATAGTCCTCCTGGGAAGGGATCATTGCGAACGAGAAGAGCTTCCTGTGCAAGAAGATTTCCAAGTCTTTTACAGGTCTCCAAGTTTTTTCATTCCGGCGGCCGAGAAGATGTCCCAGGTAAGCCATCGGCTATTCATCTCTCATTTGATTTTTTTGTTTCAAAACGATCTTTGACAAGAATGCTGCGTGTAATGGTCCAGAAAATCGTGTTGGATGTGCAATTAAATTGCGAAAAATGCAAACAGAGAGCCATGGAGACGGTTGCAGGGGTCGAAGGTATAAGTCTAAGTTTATTTATTTATTATGAAGTGGAGTTAGGCAATTGCGCTTTCAAGGATAAGATAATTTGTTCATAGTTTTAGTATGATTGTGGATCCATTGTAGGCGTTGTATCTGTGGCAGCTGACTTGAAAGATCAGAAGATGACTGTAATTGGAGATCCAGATCCCGTGTGCCTCACGGCTAGTCTCAGAAAATTTGGATATGCTCAATTGGTAAGCGTCGGACCTTCTAAAGAACCAGCGAAGCCTGCTCAGGCCGGAAAGCCTGATAACCCAAAGCCGGACGCGAAGCCTGCTAGCAAGCCGGAGTCGAAAGAGAATCATACTTATGTCATTCTTCCAACAAGCTGCCATCACTGCAGCGGTTACACTTATTACTTAAGCGACGAGAATCCTAACGCGTGCTGCATTGTCTGAATTTCTTTATCTACATTTTAGCTTTACGTCAATTTTTCTCTTGTATTACCGCTCTGCATGTAGACACCGCTTTACCTTGCATTGCCTGCAAGCGCCTTTAAAAAGGGGGCGGTTTCAAAATTTAAAGATGTTGTTATGAAATTAGGGTTTATCATTTTAATTTCTGATAGAAGTGCAGAAGATCAGATAATGCACGGATTTGTGGCCTCCTCGGGCGCAGATTTTAGTACTCTTTGCACACATTTCCGAGCATTTCTGGACATGATTAAATAAATTCGAAGTTCAAACTGTTGTACCCGGGTTTTATTTGGTTGTGACGATTTCTGGTACAAAATCAAGAACATATATTGGGCGCTCAGGCCTGACGTTTTTTCATTTTAAAGGCGTATTTGATACTTGGGTAGAAATTTGGCATGTAAAATGTAATATGGCCATGGAAATTGTTAATAACGTTTAACGATTTGTATAACCGGTCATAAATTTTCATATGTGACTGTATCGCTATAAGTTGCCACTTGCATCCTTTGTTTAACAATTGGCCTGATACACATGGTCCACTTATTCTAGCAGAAGAACATAATCATTTTTCTTCTTGTTAATGTATTTATGCTAAAATGTTTCAATTTAATGACTTATATGCATAAACTGATGATGAAAATAGATATTTCTTGGAGCTCTTTATATTTTAATTCATAACAATATTTCTCACTCTTACTCCATTTATCTGCAACATCAAAAGAAAAGAGTTAGATTCTTATTTCATATATCTGCAATATCAAAAGAGAAGAGTTAGAATGTCAAGGCGGTAATTATGATCATGGGATTTTAGTTAACTGAATATTTCTCACAATTACTTCATATATCTGCAATATCAAAAGAAAAGAGTTAGAATATATGTGCATTATCAAAAGAGAAAAGTTAGAATCTCAAGGCAGTGATTATGATCATGTGATTTTAGTTAACTGTTGCACTGGCCATTGAAGTGAGTTGAACAAGAGAGATCAAGACTGAAGCTGCTTCTTCACAGTCCTTGTCATAATTACAATCATTCATTAATCATTCATTTCTGTTGAAGATTAACACTTACAATTAGTTTGTAAGTAAACGGTTATGCTACAGTTATGATAAATTATAGTTATGTAAACTGATATTCAATGTATTGTAAAGAAACAAATAAGTGCCCTTTCAATATGATTGCTACACCCTCCGGTTAATAGAATTTTATGATTGCTACACCCTCCGGTTAATAGAATTTCTTGTTTAGTTTTTAGTCTTTTCATTTTAATCTTGGTGCCCATGATTTCTTAACAATTTCACCATATTCATCTGAAACCTTTTCTATATCTTCAGTCTTTATTCTTTTTCCTTTCTTCATCTTTAACATTGCAAATAATGCAGTCCTTGTCCTATTCCTTGCCATAATTACAATCACTCATTTCACCATATTCATCTGAAACCTTATCTATATCTTCAGTCTTTATTCTTTTTACTTAATTCATCTTTAACAATGCAAATAATGCAGTCCTTGAAGTAGGACAATGGCAAAATAATAAAAGCAAAGGCTCTAACAGTTGGTTGTATTAGTTGTATAGTCAAAATTTAATTAATATTAAAAAAAAGATTAGTAATTTATTCTGAAGAGAAAGGCAGACTGGGTTGGGTAGCTGATTATTCCAGACAATGAAATTTGAGTGTAACAATGAAAAAGAAATCGACACATGAAACTTACAGAAAACTTAAAATGAAAAACCTATAAAACATAATGCCGTCAAATGTTAGGCAGGCGGTTTTTGAAAATTCAGGCCTGGCCCGCGCCATTTTCGTTTTCCTGAAATTTCCTGGTTCCGTAATACATTTTTTCATGGAATAAGTGCCTGATGATTACTGTATGTCTATTCTAATTTTCATCGCTCATCGGATTTTCCAAATTTCAAGTTAATTGTGTGAATAGAGGCACGCGCATTTCATGGAATGAGTCCATGGTAACTGCATTTATGATTCAATGATTTTTCAATGACCCTTCCACGACAGTGTAGTTTTCCTTCTGGCCAGTTACTGTTGTCAATTTATAAAGTTGGGATTCCTTCGAACAGTTTGGGGTCTTCAAAATAATCTGTCACCTCTGATTGGTAACATCGATCTTCACAACAAACTCGTCCATCCATTATCAAAACAAATTTCCATTTAGTTTGTGTTTTTTTTAAATTACATAAAGTAAAAAGTTGAGTTTTGTTCATATAAATTTGTCGTACAGATTTAGATGTCTCAATAATGCAGTGTCAAAAATCATTCTACTTTCAAACTTTATGAGACAAAAGTATTGTCCTTACATTTTACAAAGTTGTGGATTTTACATTTTAAGCCAAAATAAACTTCAATTTTTAGCCTAAATGGGATAATATATTATTTTTTCTCATTTTACAAAGTTGTGAATTTTACGTTTACTATAAAAGGTTTGCTTTCATATACCTTTTTTCAAAAAGTAAGACTATTTGATTTGTTTTAAATCTTAATCTTTGTATTTAAAAAATCTAGTGCTAAAGAGTTAAAATAATATTTTTAGAAAAAGTAATTTTCATGTTTCATTCAATTTAGTATGACGAAAATAATGAATGCCAACAGTACCAAGTCAACTACTTGTTTCGTAATAGACAATTACACTTATCATATCCGTCCTAACTTTAATAAAATATATTATTATATATAATAAAATTTAATAAAGCTATATTCCAAGAATTAAGTATTCATATGTTTTTATTTAAGATTTACGGTGAACTAGGTCTATGCTTTTACTAAGTATTCATATATTTTTATTTAAGATTTGGGGTGAATTAGGTCTATACTTTTACTAAGAAGGATCATTAAACGGCCTAATTTTAATAAAATATATTATAATATATAATAAAATTTAATAAAATTATATTCCAATAATTAAGTATTCATATGTTTTTATTTAAGATTTGGGGTGAACTAGGCCTATGCTTTTTTACTAAGAAGGATCATTAAAGAGGATGAGACAACTGTATCTAAATTGATTTTATGAAATTAGTTCAAAATTCCAAATAAAAATAGGAATATAAAAAATAACTTGTAGCTAGCTGATGAATGTATAACTGATAGCAATGCAGAGATAACTTATTGATGAATGTATAACCAATAGTTCATAGAAGAATGTACAACTTATAGCAATACATAGATAACCAGAAGAATGTGATATAAAAAGAAAAAGAATATAAAAAATAATTGATAGTGATAAATGGATAACAAAAAGACTGTCCGTGATAACATGTATCTAATCATAGATAACTCATACTTGAACCAGTTTAACTAAAAAAATATGATAAATAAAAAATATTTTCAAACTGTCTTCCATTACATATCTATCTGTCAATTATTTAATCCTTATCAAGATACTACAGCTACAAACTATATAAATGTATTAGCCACATACTATACTATATAGATTTACTAATTATATATTTATGTTTATATTTGAATTACACTTTATGCATCACTTTCTGTTCATATTAAATGTCTTTTATTTCTTAAAAATCATTTATCTTTTTCATGAAGGTGAACTAAAAAATCACTTTCTGTTCATATTAAATGTCTTTTATTTCTTAAAAATCATATATCTTTTTCATAAAGGTGAACTAAAAAAATCATATATCTATGCTCCGCAGAATTTGTCGAGATCTTTTTTTCTTCATCGCTCTAGTTTAGTGCTTAACACAGTGAATCAGGTCAATGGTTTGAATACGGCAGCCACTTTCACTTTCAAGAAATTTGGGTTTCGTCGAAATGGACAGACGGGCCCAGATTTGAACTACCGAGATTTAGTGGTTGATACTTGATAGCTTTTAAAGCGGAAATGGGATTTGAACGGGAGGGATTTATATTTATTAATGCAAAGTATAGCTTTTTCAGCAATGTAAAAAATGGAAATTAAACATAAGGGTTTATTTTAAGTCCAAATAGTCTTATATTAGGACAACTAAGGGTGCAGAGATTGACTTGATTGATAGCTATTGTGGTTGTTGCTAGAGTGCCGTCCCGCCTACGCTTCAGAAACTTTGTAAACGTACACTATGATTATTGAGAACGTTTTCGATTAGACTCCCGTTAACTAGTTTTGGACGGACCCGCGACTGGCGATTCGGCGAATTACGTGAAAACAGGGATGTTGAAGAAATAGACAATGATCATTTATTAAACATTGAAGTGACCAGGATCAGCGTAGGTTATCTTTCACTTTAATATTTCGAACGTACAAGGATCGGCGTAGGTAATCTTTCACTTCAATATTTCAACATAATAATAGTATTTCAACAGGAGAGATGTTGAAATGGCGTTAATAAGCACCCACCAATCGTGTATTAAATGCTGTGTTTTTGGATTACCAAAAGTCCAGCAAAAGCACTAAATGCACCCCTGGTGTCTATTGAAAGCCAGGCTGGCCGTTCGGTAAAGCCTGTTAAAACAAGCAAATAGAGCAATTGTGAAATTAAAGTATGGAAGAAAAAAACAGTGACATGTTGTTAAGCAGGATTATGGCACATAAACTTTAAGCGAAATATTTTATTATTTAAAATAGACAACCTGATGTGCAATTTCTTCTCTTTTTAACTCAAAAGTTTGAATGACAAGTAGAGAAATGTAAATGGAGGCGGCTGGATGGCAGTGGAGAGGTATCTGTCGTGACAGCTTTAACAGAATGAATGATTATGATTGATATAATGGTGGGTATGTATATGTAAAATAGGTGGTCCAAATCTTAAAGCATTTAGACTACTTTATAAGTTGAGTAATAATGAAGAAAATAGAATGAATGACATTGGGATGTATGTCAGGACAGCTTTAACAAAATAAATGATTATGATTGTTGGTAGGGTTTGTAGTAAAAATGGCCCAAATCATGGAGCCTTAAATTATTTTGGACTATTTTCTAAGCTGTAAATGATAGATTAAGTTAAATTTCATAAGATTTGCATTCAAAATTTAATAATTTTTATTTTAAAAGTTGTTAGAATTGTATAATCAAGGTGATAAATCCATATTTGTAATCCAATTTGAAATATCAACAATCAAAAATACAATTTTAAGAACAAATCATATTGTAAGATTTTGGCAAAAAGCACAAGAAAGAATACAAATCTCTATCATTTAGCTTATTTATTGTTTTACTTTGTAAATATAAATGAAAAATAAAGTTTTGTACATTGTAAAGAGTAAATGAGTAATAATGAAGAAAAACTGTGAAAAAGAAAGTTTTGTATACATTGTCAGTAGCTTATTTATTGTTTTACTTTGTAAATAATAATGAAAAAAGCAATGAAAAATAAAGTTTTGTACATTGTAAAGAGTAAGTGAGTAATAATGAAGAAAAAAGGTGTACATTGTAAAGAGTAAGTGAGTAATAATGAATATATGTTGTGATGGGATATATGTTTGCAGGTCATATAGACATTTCAGAATTCTGACCTGAACTTTCAGGGATGATGAGAAAGTCTGTTATAAATCAGACTTTGATATTGGTTGGCAGTTTTTTGTTATTTTCCTGTTGTACTGGCAGATAGACTATGCAGAAAATGCTTATCTTTTTAGTGTTTTGGGTGGATGGAATGTTTAGTCACCACCAGGCACTGATAGATTTTGTATAATATGTCTTTTCGATTCATATGAATATCAAAGACTGGTATTTTTTCCTCTGAAAAAAAAAGTGAGTAATAATGAAGAAAAACTGTGAAAAAGAGTTTTGTATACATTGTAAGTAGCTTAGTTATTGTTTTACTTTGTAAATAATAATGAAAAAAGCAATGAAAAATAAAGTTTTGTACATTGTAAAGAGTAAGTGAGTAATAATGAAGAAAAAAGGTGACAAAGAAAGTTTTGTATACATTTTCCTTTTTTTTAAATGGTAAGAGGTGGTTGTTAGAGGGCTAGTCCATCAATCACTCATACAAAGTGGCTCAACAAGAGCATATATGTCACTTATAAGAATTGAACCTGGGTGGGGAGGATAACATCATTCCTCCCAACCACCCAAGCTACAACCAATGGACTTGTATACATTGTAAGCAGTAGGTAATTCCATTTGTGTTTTGTATAAATTGAAAAATAAAGTTTTGTATACATTGTATATGGTATATAATTCCAGTTGTGTTTTGTATAAATAGTAAGTAGTAGGTAATATAGGGGTTGGCTAATCTCTAGACCATTTGTATCTTTTGGTAGGAATCCCGCAACACTATTTGTTGTTGAAAATGAGGTTTTTAGTGATAAAAATGGATTCAATACGGTCTATTACCTTTGAGGCACCCAGATTATGCAATTCCAATCACTGAAAACAACTTTTTAAACAATTTCTGCTTGATTTTTACCAAAAAAACTAACCAAATTTTAAATGCAAATGCTCTAACTGATAATATCATGATATAAAAAAGTTATCTTTGTATGTATCATGTTTTCATTTGGTTTATGATGTACAAATTGAACAAATAAAACAGGTCGTGCTTCATAAGGTTACGAACCAAAACCATTATATTTATTTTTATGGATTCAAATTGATTTTGCAGCGGTTGTTTAAATATATAATTAGAGTTATCGTATTTGCCACTGATGGTATCGTTTGTTTGGGTCTCTGTTTTGGATAGTTTTTTGTTTTACCTGGGAATCGAACTTGGAACTGCTTATGTTATAATTTATTTTGATTTTAATATTAATGACAGATAAAATGTTTTTTTTTTTCTCGTGTTTAAAAAAATATACTTCATTGGAATATAGATTCACTTAAATTTTAATGTTTATAAACGTAGTCAAAACTTCGCCAAATCTAGACCAGTAATTTAGAAAGCCAATTATTTTTTCCAAGGATCTTGCTTGCCCATAGATTCAAAGAGTGCAGGGATGGAATGTGATAGATGAATTGGTCATCAAATACTTTTAAGACTCTAATGTATTCCTTATAAAAGGTTTTTTAAATGCATAACTTGAAATGTATAATATGTTTAATGTTTATTGGTGGTTTGAATTTAAGTAGTTTTTTTATATAAAAGGGCATGTATACAGGAATTTGTATTTTTATTTAAAAACATTAAAATAATAAGAGTTTAAGTACAAAGGTTTTTATATCCTCATTTTTAATGAAACAAAAGCAATAAGAGGGAGTCAAAGGTATGTGTCTAACCCCTTGGCACTTTTGATCAAGAGAAAGCATTTACCTAATACTTGTTTGTGTATCTCTTTTTGTTTTCAAAAACATATTTACATCCAAGTTTCCAAAGAACAAACAATGTTGAAATCCTCAAGTAGTGTCAAACACCATCCAAGCCAAAAATTTGGAACCCTCCAATAATACTACTCTCTAATGCATCCGCCCTTGCAAAACGATTGTATGCCTAGAATAAACAAACACTTAAAAAGATGTGGCAAAAGAACATTCCCAAAAGAAGTGCTTCATTATTTCGAGTAGGAGGGAGGAAGGGAAAAGTCCATCTAATAGACTGTTTTTTTATGGGTTGTGCCTTAATCATGAATTTGTTCCATAACATGTGTGTCACAATTGTAAAGTGAAAAGGGTTGAAGGAAAAAATGGTTGTATTATTGTGGGAACTTGGTCCAATTTTCATCAAGGGAAGGAAAAGGAGTAAGCAATACTAGATAGGGTGTATAGTCCTCAACATCATCCCTTTTTGGCTGCTTTTAATCGGTTGATATATTCATTGAGACCACTAGCTCAGATCATTTTCCCATTCATACTTCCATTTTTGTGGGTCATGTGATTAACTTAAAACCATCCACCTTGTACAAGTTGAATGTTTCTCACTTCAATTTACTTGAATGTTGTGGTCTAGTTCATCATGTTTGGAGCCTTGTCATGTGTCCCATTGAGGCACCATTGAGGATAGGGGTTTCTTGGTATGGTGGAAAATGGCCATTTGTAGGGCTTTCAAATTCATGCTTGGCTCATGCTTGGCTAGGGACGTACCATTGCTGACAAGTGTACATAGGCGCTAAGGTTTGTGGTAACTAGCTATAGTGGGAAGGGAATGAGGGCTCCAAGTGTTGAATTTTAGTTGAAATTTGATCTTTAATCTTTAAATGTGGAAATATTGATTACTTGAAATCAATTGAACATTCTTACACATAATCAATCACACATAACACGACAAGTACCCTAGGGAAAACCCTCAAAACAATGAGAGTGAAAGACCCTAGCAAATATCCTCAGTATAATAATGATAGATAGTATAGAATGTCTAGATTGATTTCGACACCCTAGGTGCAAGATAGGATAACTTCAAACACCCCAGGTGTTATCACTAAGCAATAGAGAAGAAAGAAGGATTGGATGGTACAAATGTGTGCACTACACAATATTTAAATTGCAAATTAGGTTTCATGCAAGAGGCAGCACATCACTACATGGGTTAAAGAGGCCTCATGCATAATATCATGAATGATTGCGTGGGGTAATCACTCTGCACGTCCAACTCACTAACTTGTACACAACACCATTGCGCAATTCCTTTCATCTTTGACATTAAATTGATGCTCTACTAAATTCAAGATGAACTCTCTTATACAGCTGGGAGCTAGACCACTTAGTTAGGATGCTAACTCAAGAGTCCTCATGCAAGTGTTGTAACTCAAGTGTCATTTTTCAGTTTAAGTAATGTGTCGTCATGCAAAACACTTTTAGTTAACTTAATCTTATTTACTAACACTTTAGTTTAATTCTCTTAATTAAAACCATGTTGATTGATTCCCTAAAGTAATTAATTTGAGTTCTCCTTAATTAACTTAAGTACTCATTGTTAATATCTCTTGGTTTTAAGTGATGGAGTTCTCCTTAATCAACTGAAGTCATTCTCATGAGCAATTTGAATTCTCTTATCTTTTCTGCATGGTCCATATGTGCTAACTTTAATTTATCTATCATATCAATTTATACTAGGAGGATTTGTCTAATGTTATGATTATATCATTCTACTGTTTGTGCCAAGTGATATTATGCTAAAGTAATTCACTCTAGAGGAGAATTAATATCTAGATTATGGTTAGTAAAACATCACACAACATTAATACTTCGACATGCAAAGCATCACCTCTACACATGAGGTCCACCTCAACACATGAGGATCCGACTTGAAACACAAGTTCTTAGCCTTGTCCAACAAGATTGTACATCATCATAACTTTGACATATCAAAGCATTCACCTCAACACATGAGGATTAACCTTTACACATAAGTCTTAGTCATTCTTGAGTCCAACCCAACAATTTACTCCAAGTTCCCTTAGTCCAACTCAGGCTCCCTACTTCAACACATAAGGTCTAATCCTGACACACCAGATTGACTTGTGATGCTATAACTTTAACACCAGTCCTTTGACTTCTTAAAGAATAAAGTAGCAATGGAGAGAGCACTTGGTATTTGTAGAAATGAATGTTCACTTAGGGAAGATCCCTTTGAGATTCAAGATATGTTTGATGATCATTTTTAAAAACAAAAAATATCCATATCCCTTTAGTGAAGCAATTAGGTGTTCCCATGAAGATGGGAAACAATTTTTGGCAAGTGGAGTGTGTGAGAATGGTAGAAAATGAGATCGACTGAGCTTTTGTTAAGCTCTTGATAAACGCTCGATCAAGCTATTTTTAAAAGCTCGATCAAGGGTTGAAAAAACTCTCGATTGAGCTAGATAGCTTGATCGAGGGTTTTCCTAACCCTTGATTGAGCTAGATAGCTTGATCGAGGGTTTTCCTAACCCTCAATTGAGCTATATAGCTTGATAGAGGTTGTTCCTAACCCTATATATATCCTTTTTAAAGGATCGATCTAGCTTTTAAAAGGCTGAATATAGATTTTAAAAGCTAGATCTAACTTTTAAAAGGCTCAATCTAGATTTTAAAAGCTATATATAACTTTTAAAAGATAGATCGATCTTTCTAAAAAGCTAGATCAAGCTTTTTAAAAAGACAGCTCGAGCTTTTAAGCTTGATCAAGATCCTTAACTTGAAATAACCCACACATTTTTTTAAAAATCTTATTTCACAAGACCTCGATTGAGGTATTTAAAACTTTGCCCACAACCTTGATCAAGGGTTTTTAACACCTCGATCGAGCTATTAAATCGATCAAGGGCTTTAAAAACAAGATTTTAGCCCTCTTTTCTACAATTTTAATTCTACCCTCTTTACCCTACCTAAACTCTATCCTAGGATGCACCTTAGGTGGTGGACTTCATACCAATAGTTTCGTCAAAGAATTGTCTATCCATTAGCATATAATTTACAAGGTTTCTAAGTTCATATGATATTTTTTTATGTTATTTTCAAATTTACACTTACAAAAACATGTCCACAAATCCATATTTATGTTTATTGGTGGTTTAAATTTGAGTATTTTTTTTTAACATAAAAGTAATAGAGAAGATATAATATAGTTAGAGGACATGTATAAAAAAATTTACAATTTTATTCTAAAAAAAGCTAAAATAACATGAGATTATGTACAAAGGTTTTTACATCCTCATTCTTAATCGAACAAAAACAATAAGAGGGAATCAACAAAGGCATATGTGTCTAACCCCTTGGCACTTTTGATTAATAGAAAGAATTTACATAATACTTTCATGTGTATCTCTTCTTGTTTTCAAAAACACATTTGATCCAAGTTTCCAAAGAAAAAACAATGTTCAAATCCTCAAGTAGTGCCAAACACCACTGAAACCAAATATTTGGAATCATTCAATAATACTACTCTCTAATACAGTCTCCCTTGCAAAATGATTGCATGCCTAGAATGAACAAACTCCTAACATGATGTGGCAGAAGAACATTCCCAGAGGTGCTTCGTTATTTTGAGGAGGAGGAAAGACGTTAAAAGTCCATCTATGAGACCACATTTTATGGTTCGTTCCTTAGTCATGAAGTCATTCCATAACATGTGTCACAATTGTAAAGGGAAAATGGTTAAAGGGAAAAAAATGGTTGGACTATCGCAGTTGGTTCACTTGGTATAAATTTTATCAAGGGGAGGATAGAGTGAAAGAAACACTAGATAAGGTGTATGGCCCTCAGAATCATCCTTGTTTGGGAGGCTTCATTCAGTGATATATTCATTAAGACCACTAGCTCTTATCATTTTCCCATTCATACTTCCATTTATTTGGGTCATGTGATTAACTCAAAATCATCCACCTTGTACAAGTTGAATGTTTCTCACTTAGATTTGCTTGATTTATGTGCTCTAGTTGTTTGGAATCTTGTAATGCATCGCATTGAGGATAGGGGTTGCTTGTATGGTGGGAGGTGTCCATTTGGAGGGATGTCAAATTTATGTGTGGCTAGGGGTATAGAATTGCTCTTAAGTGTAGGTAGGATCTAGGGTTTGTGGTTAGATAAAGTGGATATAGGAAGGGAATGTGGGATCCAAGTTCTTTAGCTTCTTAAAGAATAAAGTAGCAATGGAGAGAGAGCTTTGTATTTGTAGAAATGATGGTTCTCTTAAGGAAGATCCATTTGATATTCGAGAAATGTTTGACGACGATTTAAAGAAAAAAATCACCATATCCCTTGATTGAATCAATTTCTACTGCTAGGAATGCTTCTTACAAGGCAATGCTACACAATGTATTTAATGTATACTATGACAATTTGGATAAGGATTTCACAAAGGATGAACTTTTCACATCCTTTTGTTCTCTGTAAAATGGTAGATCTTCAAGTATTAATGGGTTTCCTTATGAGTTCTACAAGGCTATGTGGGATACAATGTTAGATTTTATCATTCAAGCTAGCATTATATTAGGATATTTATCTGAGAGAATAATAAGCACAACAATCAAACACAAGAGACAATGAACACAATGTTTTTCCTTGGGGAAACCATAAAGGAGAAAACACCGCAACTTCCTCAGAGATAGAATCAACACCAAAAGAAAAACCCAAAAAACAGTAAGATGATCTCCCGACAACAGTAGTCTCTTTCTTTCTAGTCCCAGCAACTTCTTCTCCCTCATCTATGCGCTACAACTGAGTGTGAGTGAATGTGTGATAAATAGAGAGGCTTACTCTCTATTTATACTAATTCCCGATTTGACAATAACTCACTAGGGCCGACTTCTCTAGGAGAGTCTAATAACCCTAGGGCCCCACAACTGCAGGGACTTTAACCCTTGATTAATAGGAGGGTTACCCACAATGACTTGACATGACTTGTTCACATTATAGAAACTCCCAATCGGAACATTGGGGCATGACATGACTCAATTACATTACAAACACTTTCTGGAATAAACATCAGGGTACAATACATAAGATATACAAGTGAATACATTCCGAAGTTACAATTACATCAACACTCCCTCTTAACTAGGAAGGTATTCTCTCGACACAATTTATCAGCACAAGTATTCTTCTCTGTATCATCTAGATCATCATTGAGTCCTCATCATCTTCATCTTCAAGTCATCTTCATCTGGATCTGGATCATCATCACTGGATCTAGATCATCACTGCTGGATCAACATCACTAGATCTAGATCATCATTGCGATATCATCATCACTGGATCTAGATCATCACTCGATCTGGATCCTCATTGCTGGATCATCATCACTAGATCTAGATCATCACTAGATCTGGATCATCACTGGTGCTATCTCTTGATTCTTCTCGTCACAGGAAGTTCTATAGAGCCAACCCTTTTTCATGTTGGTTGTAGGCCTAGCCTCCATGTAGGTCTTCTTCAGCGCTTATATCTGATCCTAAGTCAGAATGGCCCACCCAGCACTTACATCTGACCATGAGAGGAACACATCCAACACCATGTCAGAAAGGCACACCCAACACTCACATCTGACCATGTGGGAACACATCCCACAAACTTGTCAGAAAGGCCCAACACTCACATCTGGTCATGGGAGGAACACATCCAAGAACCATATCGAAAAGGCTCAGCACTCACAAACGACCATGGGAGGAACACATACAAGAACCATATCGAAAAGTCTCAGCACTCACATCTGACCATGGGAGGAACACATCCAAGAACCATATTAGAAAGGCTCAGCACTTATATCTGACCATGGGAGGAACACATCCAAGAACCATATCAGAAGGGCTCAACACTTATATCCATCCATGTGGGGAACACATCCCGTATCCATGCTAGAAGGGCTCAACACTTATATCCAGCCATGTGGGGAACACATTCCGCAACCATTCTATAAGGGCTTAGCACTTATATCTGATCATGTGGGAACACATCCCACATTCCCCTCAGAAAGGATCTGCACTTATATCTGATCATGTGGGAACACATCCCATAGTGACATCAGAATGGCTCTACACTTACATCTGATCATGTGGGAACAGATCCCACAGTCACATCAGAATGGCCCTCATCCCCAGGCTGAGTATTCCTGGTAATTGACCAGGTGCCTCCATTCAGAAAATGGCATTCAACACTTATATATGATCATGTAGGAACCAATCCTACAGTCACATCAGAATGGTTCGGCACTCATATCTGACCATGGAAGGAACCAATCCTCTCACCATGACAGAATGGCTCAGCCCTTACATCTGACCATGGAAGGAACCAATCCTCTCATCATGTCAGAATGGCTCATGGACTCGTCACTTCCTCTTGGAGGGAACCTCGATCTGGAGAACACCAAGCTTCTCCATAAAGTACTCAAACTTCACTTTGGATAATGGCTTCATCAACACATCAGCTATATGTTCATCCGTCGCAACATACTAGAGATTCACTGCTCTTCTCTACACCATATCCCTGATATAGTGATATTTGATCTCGATATGATTTGACTTGTCATGGAACATCGGGTTCTCAGTCAAATTCACACAACTCTGGTTGTCGCAATATATACAAGTAGCATCCAACTGGAGATCAAATAAATCAGACAGTAGCTTCCTCAACCACAATGCCTCAGAACTAGATGAACAAGCTGCAACATACTCTTCTTCAGTTGTACTCAGTGCCACACGGGACTACTTCCTCTTAAACCAAGAGATCACACTTGATCCCATACTGAAGCAACACCCTGAAGTGCTCTTCCTATCGATGGCACTGCCTACCCAAACTGAATTAACATAACCTTCCAAGTTAATCTTTTGATTCGCCTCATACTTGAGCCCATAATCAATTGTACACTTTAGGTACCTCAGAATATATTTTCTAGCAATCAAGTGAACATGTCTCAGATCTGTCAGGAAATGGCTCAAGGTGTTCACAACAAAGCAAATATCTGGTCTCATGTTTGTTAGGTACATCAAGGACTCAATCATCTAACGATACATCATAGCATCAATCGCTTCTGATGAAGCATCACTCAATAGCTTCAGGTTCAATGCCATAGGTGTGTTTATGGCCTTACAGTCCATCATCCCAGACCTCTTCAGGATCTCTATTGCATACTTTCCTTGTCCGAGGAAGATTCCATCCATATTCTGCCACACCTCCATGCCTAGAAAATAGTGCATCATACCCAAGTCCTTCATTTCAAACTCGGCAACAAGATTTCTCTTCATATCAACAATCAACCCATCCATACCTGTTACAAATAGATCATCTACATACAGTAGGAGTATCACTGGGTTACCTTCTTCAACCTTGTAGTAAAGGTTGGAATCTGCTTTACTTTTGGTAAAGCCCAAACTGGATAGAAATCCATCAATTCTGTCGTACCATGTCCTGGGTGCCTATTTCAAACCGTACAGGTCTTTCTTCAATTTAGACACATGAGTCTCCCTATCATGTGTCTCAAAACTGAGTGGTTGCTCCACATACACTTCCTCTTCTACTACACCATTCAAGAAGGCAATCTTGACATCCATTTGGTGTATCTTCCATTTCATCACTGCAGCTAGAGGAAGTACTGATATGATGGAAGTGTATCTGGCTACAGGTGCAAAGGTTTCTTCATAATCTATTCCTTCTTTCTGGGAGAAGCCACTAGCCACAAATCTTGCTTTATATTTTTCTATGCTGCCGTCTGCAGCATGCTTGATCTTGTAGATCCATTTGGAAGTTACAGTAGACTTCCCTTTTGGTCTTGGGACAACATCCCAAACATCATTCTTCATGATCGATTGATACTATTCGATCATAGCATTCTCCATTCTTTCTTCTCTGCCGCTTCTTCATAGTTGGAAGGTTCTTTATCCATAATGTCACATAGTAGGGCTACATAAACGGAACAGGATTTGGTTCTTTTCCTTTCTTTGTAATTTTCTTCTGGAGACCCATATCTTTCTGCACATTGGATAACTTCTTGTACCCAAGCATGTTTCCTATTGTGAGGATTCTTCTCCTGAGGTGGATCTACAGGTTCTTAAGATTCTTCTAATTCTCGATCTTCTTCTTGAATTTCTTCGTTCATGGTTGTGTCATGAATTCTGGGTGCTTCTATTTCTTCAGGATCTTTAGAAGGTCTTTTTTTTTGGATTTGTTGTAAGCCAAGTCTTCGCCAAATGTTACATCCCCGCTGATATCGATTTTCTTGAATCCTGAGAAGTATATTTTGTAAGCCTTCGAGCTTTCAGAGTATCCCACAAATATACCCTTCTTTCATGAAGGATCTAACTTTGTCCTCTTTTCTTTGGAAATGTGTATGTACACTGTATAGCTGAATATTCTGAGATGGCTAACTTTTGGTTTCTTGCTGGAAAAGACTTCTTCAGGTCTCTTGTTCTTGAGTACTCTGTGTGGAGTACGGTTCTGTACATACACCGCTGTTTTTGTAGCTTCTCCCCATAGATGCATGGGAAGATCTTGATCATGAAGCATAGCCCTTGCATCTTCCATGATCGTTCTATTCTTTCTTTCTACAACCCCATTCTGTTGTGAATTATATGGAGTGGTTAACTCCCTTTTAATCCCTGAATCTTTGCATAATGCTTTGAATTCATTTGATGTGAATTCTCCACCATTATCTGATCAAAAGGTTTTGATCTTCTTTTCTGTGTGGTTCTCGATCAAGGCTTTGAATTCCTTGAACTTGCTAAATACCTCATCTTTGTTCTTCATAAAGTATATCCATGTCTTCCTAGAAAAATCATCAATAAAAGAAACATAGTATACATACCCGCTTAATGAACTTGATGACATTGGACTGCATACATCGGAGTGACTGATTTCCAAGATACCCTTTTCCTTGCTCTCGCTACTTGGAAATGTCTTCTTTGTGTTCTTTCCTTTCACACATCCTTTGCAGACTCCATCATGTTTTGCCTGAATTTTTGGAAGACCTTCAATAGCTTTGCTTGCAAGTGGTAGTGCTCTATAGTGCACATGTGCAAGCCTTCTATGCCAAAGTTCATTTGGATCTATTGTGTCATGGACCAAGGCTTGTTTTGGATGGCCCTTCAATTTGTATAGACCTCCCTCTTGTTCCCCAATCACTACTGCATCATTAATAGTCTTTCCCTTTGACCACATGATAACTTGGCCATCTACAAATGCAACCCTCATGCCTTTTGCATCTAATGCAGATATGGAGAGGAGGTTCTTCTTTAGTACTGGTACAAACAATACATCTTGCATCTTCATAGAATTTCCAGATTCTAGCTTATAGGAGGATTCCCCACTACCTTTTATTGGATATTGGTAGTCATCCCCAAGTTTCACCTTGTGAGGTGACTCATGTTCAGATAGTTTCACAAAGGATTCTTTGAATCTCGTCATGTGTTTGGAAGCACCACTATCTATAAGCCAATCATTGCTTCCATGTGTGATAGATCCCGTGAGGGCAGAAATCAAGACATATTCTTCATCACTTGAAGAATCATCATTTTCTTGCTTTATTCTCTTTGTGGAAGGTTCATCATCTTCTATAGCATGATCATGATGTCTTCTCTTGTTTCCCTTCTTCTTATGAGAGTTAATCTTGTTTCTAGGATAGTCTTTGGCAAAGTGTCCTCTTTCATCACATGTATAGCATCTGAATTTAGATAAATCTTTTCTAGTGTTATATTTCTGGTGGAAGTTCTTACCTCTGAAGTGATGAGAGTTTCTTCTACTTTTCTTGTAGTGTATTGTGAGAGCTTGATCTTCACTTCCCATCTTTTCTTCTCGAGTTGCTATCGAAGCTTCTTCTTGAGATAATTCTTCCCATAGTCTATTGAACTTGACTAGCTTCTTTCTGGCACAAATCCCTTGAATGAAGGAGTCCCATGTCCTAGGGAGACCATTCAAGGTGGTCATCCCAATCTCTGCATTCTCCACTTATTCATACACTACTTCAAGTTGTTCTTTGATCTGAGAGACTCTTGTAAAGTAAGACTATATGGTTTCCGCATTCTGGATCTTTTCATTCTTCAATTGGTTTCTCAGAGTCATCTTCCGATTTATGTTCTTCCCTTCAAACAGTTTGGTCAAGGCATCAAACATAGCTTTAGGTGTCTTTAGGGAGGACACCTGTGGTATGAGGTGATCCTTGATTGAATCAGCAATAATCCTGTTAGCCATGACCAATTTATTCTTATGTAAGGCCTTAGCCTCATCTCCCTTTAGAACTGGAACCTCCTCATTGATATAGGAGTCCAACTCATTTTCTTCTAAGACTAGGGAGATCCTATACTTCCATGCTCAGAATTTATCAGCTCCCTCAAGATTTTCATCAAGATTGGTATGATGAGACATATTAACTGAGAACTTCAAATGGAAATACAAAAGATTTAGATCTTACTAGGTTAAGATGTCAGATCTGGATTTGGAGCTGAAATTCTATAGAGCTGGTTCAGGAGCAGATTAGGGTTTGACTTTCTCGGAGTTCTGTCCAACCAAAAAATTTGATCTTGATCTCTAAAATTTGATTTTGAGGAGGAGATCAATCCAGGCTCGGGCTCACTCAAAAATTCCACTTCTGTGGAAAGCCCTAATTTTCGGCAGTAGTGTCGGGTCAAAAACTGAAAATGCTCATAATTAGATTCTACTTCGACAAAAAGATGTGCCCTAGAGAGGAGAGTTAGCCCAACCTTCTTTTGCTGAAAAGCTGTGGAGGAAGATCCAAAAAGTAGGAAGCCCTAGTTTCCGCAACTGCATAGTGTCTTCTTCTCAGGTTAGCTCTGATACCATGTTAGATTTTATCATTCAAGCTAATATTATATTAGGATCTTTAACTGAGAGAATAACAAGCACAACATTCAAACACAAGAGACAATGAACACAATGTTTTTCCTCGGGGAAACCATAAAGGATAAAACCCCGCAACTTCCTCAGAGATAGAATCAACACCAAAAGCAAAACCCCAAAAACAATAAGATGATCTCCTGATAGCAGTAGTCTCTTTCTTTCTAGTCCTAACAACTTCTTCTCCCTCAGCTATGCGCTACAACTGAGTGTGAGTGAATGTGTGATAAATAGAGAGGCTCACTCTTTGTTTATACTAATTCTCGACTTGACAATAACTCACTAGGGCCGACTTCTCTAAGAGAGTCTAATAACCCTAGGGCCCCACAACTGCGGGGACTTTAACCCTTGATAAATTGGAGAGTTACCCATAATGACTTGACATGACTTGTTCACATTATAGAAACTCCCAATCGGAACATCGGGGCATGACATGACTCAATTGCATTACAAACACTTACCTGAATAAACATCGGGGGTACAATACATAATATATACAAGTGAATACATTCCGAAGTTACAATTACTTCAACATACAATTGGGGATTACCTAAGTCACATGGATTCAAAATCCTTTTCTTAATGATGTTTGATGGAATCTATTAATTAAAATTTGTTAACTCATTCCAAATAATACTACTAGGGACAATAACTTTATTGAGTGTTACTTACAAAATCATGTCTAAGGTAATGGAATTATGGATGAGGGATGTTGCTAAGAAGATTGTGAGTAAGGAGAAAGTTGGTTTTGTTCAAGGATGGTTTATACTTGAAAGAGATATTTCAAGTTTGAAGGATATGGAGTGTGCCACAGATTCTTGGCAATAAGTGTCACGAACTTGTAGTTTGCATGAACATTTTTCTTTGAACTTCAGAATTTTCCTAACTTTGGTTCGGCACCTAAGATTGTGCAACACCACCTTTCCTCGCTCGTAGTTTCTTTTCTGGGCCTAAATCTACTACATGTAGAGTACACATATTTGTCTAGGGTTTCTCCATAACTTTGCATTATACTACATACCATCAAATTCAACTAAGTCCTACTCAACCAAGTTCATTCAATAGTCTATAATACCCTAGTTTTGACCCCTAGAATGTACCTAATTAGATGATATAAATATTCTAACTATGGATTCCTATTGTTATGCTCAAGTGCAAGACCCCCCTAGTGTATGGAATAGACATGCATAAGGTGGATATATCTATTGATCCATGTGGTTGGCTTGTCATAATGACTCAATCTATGTAAATGATGTAAATATTATGCTGATAAATAATATAAAAGGTCTAAGATGGTTGTGAAGGGAAGCAAATAAGAGGGGATATGATTCCACCATAGGGGAAGATGAAAGGGTGTTTCCAATGGGAGAGTAACCCTATAATTCCATGTGTCATCCTTAGAGATAACTTAACTCTATCTTGTGCCTTAAAATAATTAATGTCTTCCTTTGAATTATTATTCAATCATTGAATACCTATGTGAGGTTGGTGCAAAATTCCTCTAATGCAGTTATGAAAGCATGGGTTGAATATCCTTTTTTGACCATGTAAGAGTACTTATTCTAGGAAGCAGAAGAAAGTGTCAGTTGTCTTATCGTCTGTTCTTTTATATTCCTAAGAGTCTACCATTCAAGGGGGAGACCAAGTACATAGAGATGTTGTGTGGAGGGAGGTCATCGGCACAGGGACTTCACTTAGTGAACCTCTTACATAGCACGTGCGATCGTGGGATATTAAAGAATACCCTTAATTTCGAGAGATATTGACCCAAACTCTTTTTGTTGAAACCCCCTCCCAATACTTAAAACCTCCTCCCCACCCATTTTTATACCTCAATCCTTATAAACCACCCTACCCACCCCCACCTTAAACCCCTCATCCCCCCAATAACTGCAATATATTGGTTCGATTTTTTATAATTTTAAAACCCACAATATGAACTAACGTGATAGGATATTGGTCAACAAGTGAAGCCCCCCGTGGTCATTGGTAAGGTAGAGAGAGTCAAAATCCAAGAAAACAAACCTGTAGGACAAACCATGTGTTATTTTGTGTGGAGTATCATGAAGGAGAGTTAAGCCAAGCTGAGACCTGAGACTGTAGAAGGCAAGTTACAACGTGGTAACTAGGAAGTGAACCATGAAAAGGGAAAGAACTAAGAAGAGTTCATGTTATTATTTACCTAAGCTAATTATCTATTTGAGAATGGTTCACCAAATTGGTTATAGGTGAGAAGAGCTTGGGCATATCAGAACCTTACCCTAAGATTTGTTGCTCATGAGATTCTTGAGAAGCCATGGTTTATTTCTACTTGGAATGCTTAAAATAGACAAAGCAACTTGGACTCTTACTACACACAGTGGTAAGCACTGTAAGAGTTGGATTTACTATGTGTTGGATTAGTGAAGGGAAATTCCTTCCTTGTGTTTTGTGGGGAAATTGGAAGGAGTTTCATGATTGAGATGGTTGAGTGGGATTCTTGTAGAAGCTCTTGATGAGCATTTGGTTAAGAATTGAGAATATACGGGTTTTGCTGGGAGTTAAAAGCTTGTAGGTGTCCTTAACCCTAGTAGCCTCATATCCCAACTCAGGGGTGGTATTAGAGTTTGATATGTACAGTTGGGTGGAATGTTTCTCCACTACAAGGAAAAGGCCATGTAGCAAATCTTATAGCAGGTGCTCCTATTAAAAGAGCTCAAATATCCATCTATAATGAAGGTCACTAGCAGAGGAAGGCGACTAAAGATTGTAGCGAATGTTTTTTTATTCGATGTGTTTCTAACCTAAATTTTGTGGTGCATCTCCAACCAAAACACATCGAGGACACAAAACAAACAATGTCACATGATGAAAAAACATGAATTTAAAACATATTATGTGAAATGACCAGGAAATTTTTACAAACCATAGCGGTGCATTTTAGTAAATATACCGCATCGATGCATCTAGAACCGAAATGCACCGAGATGTCCAAAAAACAATGTCGAGCAAAAAAAAACACCAATTGAAAAAATTATGTGAAAGGTGCAAAATTTTTGTAATACCGTAGCGATGCATTTTGGAAAAATGAACTCCCGAGTGCGTCTTTAACCAACACACACTAGATACGCCAAAAAAAAAATGTCGCATGACGAAAAAAACATGAATTTAAAAAAAATATATGTGAAATGAACATGAATTTTTTAAAACCATAGTGGAGAATTTTGCTAAAAGTAATGCACCTATGCGTTTACAACCCAAACACAATGGGATCTCCTAAACATAATGTCATGACCCAAAAAAAACACCAATTAAAAAAAATATGTGTAAGGCCCAAAATTTTTGTACAATAGTATCGATGTGTTTTGTTAAACCTAATGCACCAAGGCGTCTAAAACAAAAAAGCACCAGAGCTGCCAAAAACAATGTCACCTCCCGAGAAAAAAAACATCAATTAAAAATAAATTATACAAAATGTGGGTCGTTCATTATTAATAAACACCCCAACGCGTTTGGAATAGTAAGACACAATAATCGTTGGGATTTGTTAAAAATTAAAAAAAGATAAATTTTATTTAAAAACCTACATGCGGTGTGGTGTAAATATAATGCACTATTGCGTTCACCTATTGGGGGAACTAGAACAGGGTTTTATAATTTTTTTTTATCACATTGTCAAAATATTTCTTACCCCTCCATAGTGCTTCTGATCCATCTGCACCTGTACCGTTCATAATCCACCTAGACGCCTGTTGATGCCCGATTTTGTCATCATTTTTTGTTGATAAATTGCTCTGTCGGCATTAATTTTGACACTTTTTGGCATACTTCTTTCCGTTCAGAACATCAATTAAACACAAGTATGAATGTATTTGAATATCACACAAGTCTTGGTTAATTTTCGTTATTTTATGGTTTTATTAACAACCATGTGGCATTTTTAGATGTGCTTGGCATATAGACTTTGTTTTGTAGGCTATGGTTTTCAAACAAACCTCCACTTAGACACACATTCACACCAAATATGCACAGTTGCATTCATACTGTCATACAGCCCTCCATTCATACCCGTGGTTTTGTTGGTTGGAATATTTGGGGGCGTTAAAATAAAAACAGTCTCATGGTTCTGTTGGCCATGTGTTCCTCTTGGTGCGAGAGCCCTCATTCTAGAATATTTGAGCTCTTGCTCGATCAGCTTGACATGACACTATCTTCCCACGTCAAAGGAGATCGATGCACCAGATGCTTGCACGAGGAGAACCGACGTCCAAGGAGTTAGGAAGATGGCTTGTGCGCTGTCGTAAACTGTTATGTAGTCATTTCCTCGGCATTTAAGATTTCCTATTATTAGAGCGGTTGACCACTGAAAGGTTTGACCTGCTCCTCTATTGTAAAAATATAGAAAGACGTCTCTGGATGAGAGTTAGAAGCTAGCGAGTCGTAGGCATAGAAACTCTGCAAAAACTCTGTTTCAAGTTTAATAAAAATTATATTTTAGCTGTGGATGTATGTTTTCGTCTTCTATGAGTGATTGATTGACTTAGATGCAACCCCTGATTACTGAGAAGGGACCCTCAACAACCAAAGGTCTTCTATGTGTATATTTTCGTTATTACCTTCTATAGATAAGTAGTTTCTGTTTTAAATCCTTGTATGTAATTCAATTTTCCTGTAGTTGATGTTGTTTTGTCTCCTAAATGTATATTTTCTGTTGTTAATATAATCTATGTGTTACTATTAAAATTGTTCATATTTGCAGAATTTAAAGTGACCGGTCGCGCATAGTTACTTCTAGCCTTTCTTTCAGTTTTTTCTTTAGTTTCACATTTGTAATTAGCTAGAGCTTAATTAGTTTAATGTTCTAGGCTTAGCTCATAGTTAGGTTCAACTTTGTTAATTCTTCTATAGCTGTAGATTAACTTCACTTACCTTTTAGTTTGTTTGATTATACAATAGGAATTAATTTGTCTCCATAGATATATATTAGCATAGTTGCAAGCTTCTGTTATTTCAATTGCTAAATAGCTTAGTTACTGTCTTTCTGCACTATAACCACATATGCATAAACCAGTTAGTGTCAGGATCATTTAGGTGGCTTATTTCGTAATTTACATTGTTTTTCTCCATCTAGACTGTCATTTAGGCTGTCATTCTATATTGTCATCTAGAATGTCATTCAGACTTTAATATTTCATGTTTTGTTTTTATGCTTGTTTAAAGTCCATTTTTTCAAGTTTTCGAATTGTATCATTCTTTGTAGTTAACCAGTAATTATATATATAATTAGGACCTTATTTCGAACCACATAAAGTATTCACTAAGTTCCATAACTATTCTTAGCTTTCATTCCTTTTTGCCTTAGTTCGCTTTTTGAATTGTGTCTCTTTTATTTCTGGTTTCTTAATTGATTACTGCTTTAGAACTTGTCAATTTTATTCCTAGTTTAATTTACTTCATGCTTATTTGGATTGATTTTAGATTAAACATGTTAATTTTATTCTCTAAAAAGTACATTGGTTCTTTATGGTTTGATCATCATTTCTAGTACAAGCATATAATATGTTTTCCTTATTCTGTAGTTGATGATGATGTTCATAGGATAATATTTGATTCAGAAATAAAATATCTTTATTAAATTTTCTATTTGCTTCTAGACTACATTTCCAAAGTTATTTTCCATATGCTTAGATTTCCCTAAAACTTGTATTGATCAGTATACTTCATAAGATAACATAATTGTTGCATGTTTCCAATTTCAGAATAGTCATTAGACATACATGTTCTTGGTTCCTTGTTAATATATTAATTGTTAATGGTCATTCTATTTCAAATACTTAAAGCGTCATTTACTTATGAATAAAGAGTAGATTACAATCTTTACAATCATTTGTAATTGGACACTTTTCAGTTTGCATCTCTTTATAGAAGTTAAATTAGATTTACTTCCATTCAGTTTCCTTGTTACCTTTGAAATTCATTTGGATACACCTTCTCCATTTCCTGTCACATTTGATGCATAACCTCAGAGTCCTCAAGGGGAATGGAACTAGATAAGTCAGCTTAGTTTTGAGTGTTTATTAAATGCATCTATAGCTTAACTATAGTTCACTTTTGATCGAGTCTTGTTTATTAGAATAGTATTGTTTATATATTTTCAGTTATTGTTCATAGATTAGAGTCACTAAAGATTGATAGTACTCTGATCTATTGGTTTTGGTTAAGTCTAGTTAACCTAGTAGTTGCATTTCTAAAGTTTCACTCGGTTTTTCATTTTGAAATATCTTTCGATATTTTCTTTATTAAAATATTTCTACGACATCCTAGGTTCCCTTATACCTTAGCATATATTTTGTGTCAACTCTAAGTTTACAAAACCTGGCCGATAATTAAATATTTGGTGAATTCATTAAGAAAATAAAACACCCAACATTTTGGCGTCGTTGCCGGGGAGTTGTTCTGTAAGGTAGAATAGGTAGAATTTCCTATGAAGTTTAGTAATAGGCTGGTGCCGGGGGAGTGGTAAGATGAGAGGTAAGAACCCCACACATCTATTTTAATAATAGAGATTCAAACATACCTAGAGATTCAAAAGGTAGATACGTTAGAACTAGCTCTCAAAACTCTGTCAAAATTCCTGCTAACCTTTACGGGGGGCGTGCCACCCCAATTACTAACTCAACGTCAGTATTGGCCACAGGAATGGAGGGGACAAGCATATCCCCCGCCACCACCGGTCTTTGCATCTAATCATCCTTATCCTTAGCACCCATCCAATATCCAGGAATTTTTTCCTGGGTTTGTGCCTCAAGTTCCCATTATTGCACAACAACCTCATCATTTCCAAAATGCAATTCCCCTACAACCTACATTATTACCCGCACAACCGATACCTAACACAAACAATAATCCAACTCAAGCTCTCAACAACAATGATTTGAAAACTCTTCCATCCTATGTTATTTCGACTGCACCTGTACACGAGATCCAATTATGAGCTAGAAGAGTTGTGAATGACAAACCCAAGTCATTAGTCGTCATTCGTGAGGATGATGATGAAGAAGAAGATCCCAATGAAGTCATGAATGAATTTATTTTAAAGGATGTGGATATTTCAAAATTTCCAGTGCATACCCATCCTGAGCAAGAACCAACTCAGGAACGAAAAGTCTCTCCATTTCCAGAATGACTAGCGATAGAAAAACCTGTAATTCATCCTGAGTATGATATTTTAAATGAACTAAAAAATGTCTGTGTCAAAATTCCTCTACTACAATCTATTAAGGATATACCAATTTACATCAAGGTGATAAAGGAAATCTGTATTAAAAGACTAGGAAAGAAACAAAAATCCCCCCGACACTTCATGTTATAGGAGAGATGTCGGAGTGTATGACATACTAGTCTAGAATTGCAAAATATACAAATCTAGGGAGCCCAGTAGTAACTGTTATTGTAAATAATATTTCCATAGGAAATATGCTTATAGATCTAGGTTATTCTATTAATATGACGACCACCGCAGTTCTAGAAACTTTACAGTTGGGATAGTTTCTCCGACCTACTCCAACAATCCTAGAACTAGCAGACCACACCACGGTAAAGACTATTGGAGTTGTGGATGACATTACTGTATCGATAGCTTCATGGTAATATCCCATTTATTTCATGGTTGTAGAATCAAAATATCCTTCTAAAGGACATCCTATTATCCTGGGAAGACCATGGCTAGCTACTGCTAACGCCTTTATGGATGTAGGGATGGGGAAATGACCATTTCTAATGGGTTGTCTACGCAGAAACTCGCTCTATACCCCCCAGAACAACCAGTAACTGAAAACTTGTGGTGGTTAGATTTTTATTTTGGGGATGAAAATTTTGAGGACCTTTCCCTTCCTACTGACTACTCCTGGGAACTTCAGGAGAAAACTACTGAGAATGTGTTAAATCAATTTGTTTCTTCAACAACTTGTATAGATTTCCATCAGTATTTTGCTTAATTCGATGAAATTTTTGGAGATGAGTTTTAAGAAAATATGTATCTCTCAACATTTGGGGACACACCATGTGTCTTTGCAATTGAAGAGATCACAAGGTCTTATACCATACCTTGTGAGGTCACCCCTGGAACATTTATACACATAAACACAGGGTTAAGTGAAAACCAACAAGAGCAGTTGCTCAAGGTCCTTAGAAGTCAAACTGGAGCATTTGCATGGGAGTACACTAATATGAAGGGTATACACTCTGACACTTGTATTCACCATATTTACATGGATGCAAGTATATCCCCTATAAGGCAGCCTCATAGGAGGATGAATCTTGCTTTGAAGGACATAGTTAAAGAGGAGTTACAAAAAACTCTCAATGCTGGTTTCATCTACCCAATCTCAGATAGTAAATGGGTGTCTCCTCTAGTGGTAGTCCCAAAGAAAGGCATGTGGAATTGGCGTATTTGTGTTGACTTTCGAGAGCTGAATAATACTACATCACTTAATGACTATTTTCCCTTGCCCTTTATCGACCAAGTGCTAGATACCCTGTCTGACAAACAATACTTTCTTTTCTTGACGGGTATAGTGGATACAATTAGATTTTGACAACACCTTAGGATCAGGATAATACTATTTTTACTTGCCCCTGGGGACATATGCCTATAGAGTTTTTCCATTTGTCCTGTGTAACGCACCTGCCACTTTTTTGCTGGGCAGTCTTAGGAATTTTTGTTGATCTTATACAAAACTACATAGAAGTGTAAATGGATGATTTTACAGCCTATGGTAATACCTTTCATGAGGCTCTTGATAATCTTGAAAGGGTCCTAATCCAATGTCAAGAGAAAAACCTAGCCCTTATCCATGAAAACTGTAAAATGTTATTAACAGAAGGTATAGTCTTCGGGCATCATGTCTCTTCACAAGGGATCAAGGTAGACCCTGTCAAAATAGAAGTAATTATTAATCTTCCCTCTCCAAAATCTCAAAAGGAGGCAAGGAGATTTCTCTTTAATGCAGTCTACTACCGATGTTTTATTGAAAATTTTAATAAAACACCTGCACCATTGTTTGAGTTTCTTATGAAGGATGAAGAATTCCAATGGACCGAATCCTATCAAAGTGTTTTTGAGGTCTTAAAGGCTAAGTTATCAGTGGCACCAATACTTAGGGGTTCTGATTGGTCCCTTCCTTTCCATATATCCACTAATGCTTTTGATATGGCCATAGGAGGGGTTCTAGGTCAAAAGGAAGACCAAGCATCTTATGCAATCTACTTTGTTAGCAAGAATTTGACTCCTACTGAACTGAATTACACTGTCATTGAAAAAAAGTTTTCGGCAGTAGTCTATGCTATCAACAAATTTCTCCATTACATTACAGGATATGAAGTTTTTGTGCATACATAATACTTTGCCATTAGATTCTTGATGAACAAACCAATTACCAATGGTAGGGTAACCCGATGGATTCTTCTATTACAAGAGTTTAACATCACCATCGTTGATCGACTTGGTCGAGAGAATTTGGTAGAACATTTCCTCTCTCGTATTCAACACGATGACGGTGCTAAACCCGTTGATGATACTTTCCCCGATGAACATCTATTTGTTGTGTCTATTCAAACTCCTTGGTTTACAAACATTGCTAATTATTTAGCAACTGGGAAGTTACCAAACCACTTGTCTCCACATGAAAAATGTTGAGTTATGGTTCAGAGTTCTAACTACTCTTGGGATGGCAATGACCTTTTTCGTAGGAGCCCAGATCTTATTATCAAACGATGCGTACATGAGGATGAGATGACATAAATTCTCCATGCATGCCATGATGGGCCATGTGGTGGGAAATTTTCTGACAAGTGGACATCATACAAAGTGTTTCATTTTGGATATTATTGGCCAAGGATTTTCAAGGATGGTGCCAAGTATGTTAGAGGATGTGACAGTTGCCAAAGAATGGGTAGAACTACGTCATCTGACGAGATGCCCTTACAACCTCTGGTCATGGTTGAGCCTTTTGAGAAATGGGCTCTTGATTTTGTAGGGACAATCTCTCCCATGTCCCGCAAAAATAAGTATATCCTAGTTTGCACGGACTATGTCACCTTATATGGGTAGAAGCTAAAACTTTGTTTCGAGCCACAGATAAATCTGTGGTAGAATTTATATATGAAGATATATTTACTCGGTTTTGTGTGCTTAGGGAAATTGTCATTGACCAAGGTTCTCAATTCACTTCCAAATTGATTAAAGAACTTACCACAAAGTATGGCATCCGACATTGTAAGTCCTTGCCTTACCACCCACAGGATACACTAGTGGAAAATGAGAGATTAGTGACCAAAAAAATGACCAAAATCCGCATATCAATGACCACATTTGGTTTGGCAATCACTGGTGGCTAATTTACAATCTTTTATTATGCGACCAAAATTGGTCATTTTTATTTTGGTCATTTATAGCTTGTCAGTTGGTCATTAATTTGGTCATATAATTGAATCAATGACCAAATATATGTCTACATTTATGACCAAATTAATGACCACATGACAAACTAGAATATGACCAAATTTGGTCGTGTAATAAAAGACCATAAATTAGCCACCAAAATTGTTTTTTGGTCATTGATATGTGAATTTTGGTCGTTTTTTTGGTCATTTATATCTCATTGTTTGGTCACATATCTCTCAATTTTTTGTCATTTTATATGCAAATTTTGATCATTAATCTCATTTATTGGTCACTAATTTAGTAGTTTTTAGTCGTTTTATGTGTGGTTATTATATTTTAGTAGTTTTAATGGTGTCCATTATTAATCAGTATAAATTTTTAATATGATATTATATTTAAATTGAAAAAATAATCATACATTATTTATCATCATCTAATACACATATGAATTATGCAATGTCATTTTAATTACAAAAATAATATAAAGTACAACAATATAAGTTTTAAACTGCACAAATTATATTATCTGAAATGTCAAGTATTACAATAAATATAAGTTTTCTCAAAAACTATCTCCATATAACTTTACATGAAAATCATCTAGTACATCGATGACTTTCCAAAATATTACAATGGCTAAACCATCCCACTTGTACTTGGCTGCTAAGGCATAGTTAGATCATGCAATAGCTTCAAAACCATACTTAGCAGCTTGAAACCCTCGGCAACACGCTCTTCATACTCGATGGGAAAGCCTCAGCATCAGGCTCTTTATACGCAATGACCTTCTTTCTAAGCTTTCTATCTGAGCATGCGTTTTTGTATCTGCACTTCACATGATTTTGAGCTTTATATCTGCACACATGCTTCTGTATCCACACTGCAGTAGCCTCCCTCCTCATGTTGTTATAAAGCTTGCGAGTAAGGTTACCTACAAACAACACATGTTAAGCAATAAATTTTTTTGCTCGCTAAAAAGAGAAAACAAATAACTGAAAAATGTACATAGCATTTTCACAAGATTTAACATGGCAAAAGAAACAATTCCAACAAACAACAGGTGTACTCAAAATGCATAACATTCAGAACTAGCAGACCTACAAATACATGAACATGAAATACCTCTCCATAAGGCCTAAAGATCAATGACAACATTGTGCAAAGCAAGAAATAATTTCCGAGCAATATATGAACGGACTTTGCACTGAATAATTTTTGTCAAATTTCACAATACCTCAGTTCTTCTAACATCTAATTCAACCATTTGACCCTCTCTGAGATTGACATGGATTTATTGATTTATCAAAAAATGAAAAATTTATTGGGCTGCATAAAGGATTTCAAATTTGATAATATTGAACATAATACTTGATACCACACTATATAGGCCAAACAGAAGGTAATTGTGATCATTAATTATGATGCAAGCAACATTTAAAAAATAAAACCTACTCATGATTAAGATAACCCAAATTTTAATATAAACCAGGAGAAGAACTCAAGTTCCTGATTTTGGAAACACATCATGCCTATAGCAGTCCTAATGATCCTTGTTATTATTGTCTAGATTTTTAAATAATTCAAGAGGTGAAACCTAAATGAATTAGAATTCAATATTGTCAAATACCAATGGTAGAAAATCCAATGAAAAAAACTGGACAAAACAATTTTTTGCTAAGAAAGTAATTCTTTCATAAAAGTAACAAATATACTAAAAAGAGGACAATAAAACTCCTCCAGACCAAATACACAGTTCATGAATACATACAAGAACATTTAACATCATTAAGCTTTAACATAAAGAAAATTTTAAGCTTTAACATCTTTCTTCAAGTTAACCAACTAGAAAATAAAAGTAAAATCACTTACAGCCTGCACCGGAGACATTCATCTGATGATGCATAGTTCAAATATCAACAAACTAAAGCACAGGTTACAAGATTCTGCAACCAGTCAAACTTTGTCAATTGCTGGACCCTGGGGCATATATTTGGAAGCTTTATTTTAATTATCACATATTAACTAGTTCTATGAACTCAAATTCTTCTTGTCATAAAAGATATTTTCTAAGCAGCCACTCTCCTCACCTCTGAAGATAAAAATTTAAGAAATTTTGGAAATAGCTCAATAGGGATCTTGCTGAAAACTCCATTTTCTATGATAGGTTTAACTTTAGGATCCCAACTACTTCCACAAGTTTCTTTTGGACTTTGAAAAGCTGGCCACAATTTTGGAACAATTTCACTTGTATTGAATGGATGATTCCCATCTTTAGTGCAATCCAAGCCTTTCTCCACAAATATTGTTTCTTGACCACCTTTCACTTCTTCCTCCACACACATCCTTTTATATGGCCTTGAGACCATATCTTCCTAAATCAATAAACATTAAGCGATCACTTCAAAGACAAATTAGCATAAACTTTAATTAAAAACATATTTTATTCTCCAAAAGTGCATTTTCTCTTAAACATCCACTAACATAATACAATAAGGCAAATATACTATATTCAGTACCTTAAAACTTAAAAGATACTAAGGAATCTTCAATGTAAGAATGGGGCAAAGCATCACCAATAAGAAGTTAACTCATTCACCATGCAAGAGCACCATGATAACGAGCATAGATCCATCTTAAACTCGATATATCAAGCACTGAGAGGGATCCAATTTATTGAAGTGTGATTTTTTTTCTTAATATGTAAAATATTTAAGATGAAAAAAATTACACCTCAAAAACTTGGATCCCTCTCCATTTTTAATAGATCCGTATTTATTAAATCCATAATTACGATGGATCTATGTTGGTTTTAAATTTTTTATTTTATGAGTCTACATGTTATTTTTTGTGATGTGGGTAATAATTGCCACGTCATGATTACCCAAGTTTATTTTAATTTTTTTTATTTTATGAGTCAACTTGTTTTTTTGTGATGTGGGTTATAATTGCCACATCACCATTACTCATGTTACGTGTCAATATCTGCCTCATACTAAGTTGTAAAGCACCTTGCTATTCTAAGTGCTATGAAGTACGGTTTAACTCTCAAAGCCATTCTTAATGAGGTGAAGCATTTATCTACCAAATTCTATTATTGTTTTATCCACACCTCGCTGAGAAAATTCCATTCACAAAACTGTTAACAAGGAGGTCCACAGTTGGAAAAGCATACTATCACTTATGGATGATGATTGGCCCTTGCACCAAATCTTGAATGCATTACTATTGTTTACAAACAATGTGGTCTTCTTAGAGTCTCTAATCAACCTAATTGACAATTATTATTAGTTTGGTTATCGGCCATATCTATTCACAATTTTACTATAATTCACCTCTTCAACATGTGATAAAACATGTAAATCATTATTTAACCACTCTTATTCAATATGAATATATATTTCAATATAATAATAATTTATTTTTAAATTCATGGTCAATCCAGATACCAAATTCTTGTACGAGATATTGAAAACCATTTATTTATAGGGTAAAGGAGTCGAAACCCCTTCGCACAACGATTTGACTGTTGAAGCTTAAGAGCATTTACATACCCTACCCCTCCACTCTAGATTTGAACCCCTACACTCAATAAAAACATACCCTACCCATCCACTCCATATTTGAACCTATGACAACCAATAGAAATTAGTGTGGGCTTCCTATAAGATACCACCCAGCATTAGAAGCCCAGTAAAAATCTATTATGTTTAGTTATACAATCATCCTTAGCTCTGGTCTTTTGTCATCAGAATAGACACAATGAACCAGCTTACCAACAAGCTGCAAAAACTACCAAAGGAAGTAGCCAAAGCAAATATAGATCGATACAAACCTAATTAGAACTATAACTATACTAGCTCCACTCCAGATTTGAACCCCTCCACTCAATAAAAACATACCCTACCCATCCACTCCATATTTGAACCTATGACAACCAATAGAAATTAGTGTGGGCTTCCTATAAGATACCACCCAGCATTAGAAGCCCAGTAAAACTCTATTATGTTTAGTTATACAATCATCCTTAGCTTCGGTCTTTTGTCATCAGAATAGACACAAGGAACCAGCTTACCAACAAGCTGCCAGAACTACCAAAGGAAGTAGCCCAAGCAAATACAAATTGATACAAACCTAATTAGAACTATAACTATACTAGAACTAACGAGAGCATGCTCCATTCCCCATTAACCAACTAATAAAAACTTCAGGCAGGGAGGCCATCCACTCAAACTTCTTAATTTTCACTCATTCCACTGTCATATTATTGACAAGAAAATAGAGAAGTCTGATCGGACTCGATACCAAGAATCATCGAAGTAATAAATAAATAAATTTTTCGACATGCACAGTTGCAGAAAGGGTGTATCTGGAGAAGTTACTAGCATTCAAATAACTATAAGAAAATTGCAGAGACAAATACAATAGACTTCAAGGCTGTCTAGCACTAAAATATTTTTGAATCCTGACATAGAAAAAATCCCCCATTAAAACTGACCATGATAAACTGAAAAATAATAAATAAATTATTGTAGAATAACCGCCATGTCAGTGCACATTGCACATGTTTTGATGATCAGATCCGTGATCATAACCGATTGCATAGGATTCCTCTAACATCAAGCTGAAGACTAATTGCAGGTCAAAGTCTGAAGCTACCATGACACAAAATGATATATAAATAAAAATAAAAAGACGTAGGACTAGCGCTTGGAGCACAAACATTGAAAAATTTTAATTTTAAAAAGCACATACATTGGTGGTCGTCACTTTAGAGCTGACTCTAGAACATGAGACCAGGACTGACATTTGCACAAGACAAATGTCCTGCAAATCACCAATGGCCTAAAGCTACATTGGGATTTTCCAACCATTTGCCTGCGTTTGGATTCAAGGAAGGAGAGGTATGGAGGGCAAACAATAAGCATTGAGCAGTAAAGTAAATGACAGCAGATTAGAGTATTAACGACAGTATATGTCAAAGGGATATTAAAAAACCAAAAAAATACTAGCATACCTCCAAAGCGGGGGAAATGAAACACCGATATGTTTCAAAAATGAGAGAAAGTTGTGTGTAGATAATATAAGTTTATGTGATGAAAGCAAATCTAGAAAAAAAAGTGAAAATAACTTACATCAAACTTCTAAATCGCAACATAAGTGAAAATAAGTTTCCACCAAAAGAAGTTTTTGAAGTTTTAGGTAGCTTTAGAGAACCTTGAAACCCTTGGACATGGAGGAACGATACCTTTGAAACTAAAACCTGCCTGGACGTGGAGAGAATATACCTTTGAAATTGAAACTTGAACTATGTGAGACATCGAAATTTCTGCACATCATAATTTGCACAAGCAACACCATTTTTCCTATCGACCATTCGCATGTGTCCTCTTATAATATCATGTATTAAAGATCATTGAATGGCCAAATAATGTTTATAGGTGAAGAAAATATTTTGTTTCAAGTTGTTCATAACCCAAGTCAATCTTCATATTGAATATTGATAGTATATAGTCAGGATGTCCATTAATACCTTGTTTCTTAATTTTTATGACGTAATGGATGTAGAAGCCAATCCCCTTCCGTGCACATATTGTAGCTTAGGGGAAAAAGTTTTGATAGACTTAAAATTCCCCACCCAAAAATGCCTCGTTATCATTAGAGGAAATTTGGGGTCTAAAATGGGCCTTATAAGAAAACGTGCCAAAATAAGTTTTTGTGAGTTGGAATTCAAGAACCAATAGAATTTCAATAAAATAAGTCAACCATAATGGTTGAATTGGCATATTTGTCATTAAAAAAAACTACTTTTTTTGTTCGTATTTTTGACATATCTCATTGTGTTTTTACTCAAATTTCGATCGAGAGAGCTCATTGGATGCGGAATTTGATTCCGCATCCAACGAGTACCCACACTGCATACTTTTGACGGACCCCTCTACCCCAAAAAAAAGAAATACCTGAAAAAACGTGATGATGACATACACAGGGAGATATGTCGAAAATACGAACACAAAAAGTACTTTTTTTCTTTCTTCCTCCAAAATTAATCAATATTATTTTATTATTTTAACTATTATTTTATTATTTTAACTATTATTTTATTATTTTCCTTAGGAGGCCCATTTTAGACCCCAAAATTCCTCTAATGATCTGTGCTCGTTATATCTATGCATGGCAGGTGGAGGAGGATGTGAATTGAATACTTGTTGTTTTGGCACAGGTAGAAATTGAGGAACACCACTCTGCATTGCCTGAAATCTTTGTTGCTGCAATAATACCTGTACTTGTGGCAACAAAGCATTGGGTTGGGGAATTTTTTGATGCATCATATTAGTTATTATCCCTGATGGCCCTCCTGGTCGCATATTAGATTGATTCAGCCGGTGACCTTGTTGAGGTTGCATACCCATTACATGACTTGAAGAGCTCTATTGAGGCACCCCTTCTCCATACTAGATCATGGATGGCATAATTCCCCCAAAATGAGGCTGGGGTCCAGGAAAATGTGGCATTTGAGGTGGCCTAGATAAAGCAACATGTGATGCTTGACCAGGATAGGACCTGTGACGTCGTTGATTTTGTACAACTTGCGAGTGTGGTGGAGGATATGAATTGAATGATGACTGAGGAAATTTTGGATCACTTGACCACTATTGCGGAGGATATGATGAGTGTGTGTAAAGTGGTTTAGGTTCTAGTGCTCTCACCGGAGAAAGCTGCTCTTGTTGCCACAATGTTTGTCCTTCCTGTTCAATCTCAGCATCTAGTATCTGCTGACCCAACCAATTAGAAACCTTTGCTTCTCGAAACCATTCAGGGCCTGACAAAAAAATTCATAACAAAATTGAAAAGGACTTAGTCTTGACACAAAAAAAACTCTAAATATTAAACATTTTTTGCAAAATCAAGCAGAACAAGAAAGAACGTCAATTTGATACCTGGTAAATCAGAAGGAAAAAGAAACCTAATAGACTTCTCCTTGCATTAAACATAAAATCTAAGTGTTCATGTTATTCACAAGGAAAAAAATGTGTGTGCACACAAGATTGCATTCACATGAAGAGCCTTCATACATTCCGATGAGACAAAAAAAACTACACAATTACAACTTGACCACCAATCAAGAATCACAATAAACATGGACCTTGGATATGTTGTCAGTAGATTGAGCTTTGGTAACCAAATATTCAAAGCATAATCAAAAGGAGATATGATGTATACGCTCATCTGTGAAGTATGTGTTACTAGGGATAGATTAAAGACAATTTAAATTGTATGTTCACAGTTGAGCTCAGAAGTCTCTATAGCCTCAGGCTTCTGAGTGATTAATATTACATAAACATTACTCTTCATTTAGAATGCACCCTAATCTTATGAACAGAAATCAAGCACCCCACCCAAGATCCTGTGAAATATTTTACAAACAATAGACTAAATACAAAATATATATATATTAGTCCGCATACAAACAATAGATTAAATCACTATACATTTATCAGTTCCCCATGAGCAGATTTTGCAGCAAATAAAAGTAGTTGTGAAACTTGCAATTTTACACTTTTAGATTATATTCTTAGAACAGTTATACGTGTGCCACAACATTTCAAGGAAAAGGACTACAACCCAAACTCACAACTTGAGACTCAGTAAATACTTGGACAAAAATACAAAATGGGGAGTCAACAACTCCACAACTTGGCAAACACAAGAAATACTCTAGATTTACCAACATTATTAGAACAGAAGAACTAGACATGTTATTGATCAATCATTACATTGAAACTGAGATAGGGGAAGGGTATGTACACCTTCATAGACTTTAGAAGTGCTACACAGATGAGGATGCCTTGTCCCACAAATAAGGTGGTCTCATACACGAAATTGGTGTCTGTCTAGGCAATGCCTTGAAAATATATTTATATTATTTTTATTACAAATGTATGTAGAGAATATATGTATACAACATGTGTCACAGAAAGATAATAGAACAGTAAGATCAAAGATGTTCTAAGTTCCAAGTTCTGAAAATGGTTGTAAGAATCAAAGCCTTGTAGAAGAGGCCATATGCTGAGAGTCTAAAAAGATATCCTATAATGGAAAAATAGTGGATTGCAATGATGTAAGGAGCTTTCCAATGACTCTGAAACAACGAGTTATTATACAAACCAAAAATATTTATATCTACTTAAGTTAGTAAATGCAATGACAGTTGATTGATAGTCCAAAATAAGACAATCAAATCGAATATTTAAGGTGAAGTTGATGCACAAGTCAACTGGGACTTCCATGTTGATGTCAGCAAAGGCTCGACGAAACCTGTTAGTGTCATGTGGTAACCACATGTCCACTTAAGAAGGAAAATCCCAATTCCACACAGTAATCAAACAACAAGACAGGCTTAATGTGAAGCTCATGTCCAAGTCAGTTGAAAATTCCATGCATTGTCAGCCAAGGTTGTATGAAACCTTTTAGTGTCAGGTGGTCAATGTCTGTCAACCTAAGAAGGGAAATCTCAATTCCAAACACACCAATAAAAAAATAGGATAAGGGAGTGATTCTAAGGATAGCTAAAAGAATCACTAAAGTAATGCCAAAGTACCTCAAAATTGAGTCTACCTTTCCTGTGTAAAGGTGAGGGACTTGGAATCAAATTAGGCTTTAAGACTGTAGCAGCTTTAAGCACATAGCAATAAAATATAAGTCTTTACAAATAGATTAATGATGAGCTATAAACAATACCAACATACCCATCATGCAAATATGCAAAGATATCATCCCTATGTTACCAGATCCATCACCCACTGGATAGGATCAATGGATCGAATCTGGATCCAGTGGTATCTACCTAGGTTCCATCATGTACATTGTAATCAGATCCCCTGGAGAAGGAAATATATCCTGAGTCATTGAAATAGATCCCATGGAAAATGAAATAGATCCTGAAACTTCCTGTCATTTATTGACCCAGTGGTCCCCCAAAAAATCAGTTTTTTAATTGAAAATTTCCAAAACCCTGAATTTCTAATGGCCATAAAACACTAAACCCCATTCCTGGTCAAGTTCTAATATATCCTTATGCCAAGACCTCCTCTTGAGGTCTTATCTATCATTATGTCAAGACCTGCTCTTGAGGCCTTGTCTATCAAGGTTCTCTCTCAAAGCCTGATCTTCACTCAGACTGATGTCAATGTCACTTCACCCACACTATTATTTAATCTGGCTATAGCCTTAAATAAGGCCACTTTATTCATTTCTTATATGGACATGTGGATTTGGCTCACAAAAACACTATTATGGACTGCTTCATGCTCATGCTGAAATAATAAGATTAAAACCTTAAGAAATAATAAGATTGAAACAATGCATTCAAAGTTAGCTCCAATCTCTAAAAAGATCTTAGATTATATTTATGGAAGGCTAATGTATTGAGTGAAACAAGTTGCAAATGATTCAATCACAAGCTGAGAATAATGTTGAAAAGTTAAAGTTGATGAACAAATCGACAAGACCAGTGTTACAATTGGACTTGGACTGGGAAAAAAAACTTGATAGAAGAAAATGATCAAAATTAGTGTTTTTTATTTCCTTTCTTGGTAAATATACTTGTTTCTAGAAAATTTTCCACCCACTGCTGGTGAGTTTGACACAACTGAAAGGAGTCTGACTCAAGCACAAGTTGGCTCAGCTCATCAACAGAGCAAAGTTGGCTCAACTCAGCAACAGAGCCAAGAGAACCTGGGAGACAGTATTTTTTCTGCTATGGCTGAGAAGAAACAAAATGAAAAACCCAATAACCAAAAACAATAAGCAATGGAATGAGTTGTGAAATTTAAAAAATAAATAAATATGACAATAATACAATCTTCCAAGGTTTATATAGGCAACTTTGGTTCACACATGCCTAGAACTTAGGACATGTTTGCCTAAGTTTCTTATCCCTTGAATCTTCAATTTCTCAAGCCAGATCTATGTGAAGGAAACATGTCCAATCCAACTCCCTTAAATGTCACATAATGGGGAAGTGAGGTGCTAGGGCCTTATAATCAAAACACTCAAAAAGAACCAACATGTTTCTACACTGTCATGATCTCATTGTCTAGAACTTTGGTTGGGTCATTGATCATTTGGAAACTCAAATTATCTAAACTGAAACTAAAATAAAGTTGGCTTGACTTGTGAGTTGCACTGTCAGTTGACAAAGGACTTATTTTTCCTTAAGCTTGCAGATCATGCAATCTTTCTTCAAACAAATGAAATTCTCTCCATGACTAAGAAATGGAGGTCTCTCCTCCTTTGCTTCATTGATTCACTATAATGTATCTTTTAATTCAAAATTTTATGTTTTATACATATAGCTTTTTGAAACACCTAACTTCACAAATCCCCAATCCCAAAAAGAAATTTGAAAATGCGTTGCACCAATAATGGCCAACCATTTGGCAACTAGACATTGTGACTCCTAATTTTTCTACCTGGTAAATTTTCTCATTAAAAACATTTTATAAAATGTATCACTGGGAAAACAAAAAAGAGACTACAATGCAGATCCAATATATACAAACTCAAATTTTCAATAGAAACAACTCTCAAAATATAAACATTTCTAAAAGCTTCCTCAAACTAAAAATATTCCACTTCAAAAACAAAGCTCATTTCTTTTGTTGCATCTCATTTATATTATTGCTAGCTCGTTTCAAGCACAACTACGATTTACACAGGATAGCAGACTTAAGAAATGATGCATAAGACAGTTAGATGATTAACATTTCACAACAATGTGTAGGGAAATTCAACACATAGAGACAGGAAAGAATTAACATGAAACAATGCATAAGACAGTTATATGACTAGATTTTCACAACAATGTGTAGGGCAGTTCAACGTATAGAGACAGGAAAGAATTATCATGAATACATTATACATGAAATAAATAGATTAAGAACTTCCAATCTCTTTTCCTGAATGTTATTCTTACTACAAATATTTCAAATGCTTGCATGATAAGTCTCATCTTATAAAAACCTATCCAACACATATTTTATTGGAATCCTTCTCCAGCTTCATGCATTGCTATGCCTCTGGAGAATTCCAAACCAACAGACTGCAGCCCTAGAGTGGATTACCACATGTAATAGACATTAACATGCAAAACCCTAAGGAATAGTTTGGACTTCCATCAATCTGCACTGACACCTAACAAAGCCTGAACAAATGGGCTAGCATTGACAGTACTCAGCTACCCAATCAGACAAGCCACAAAAATTGAAACTATGTAAATAAAAACAAAAAGGCCAGCTAAAAATACTTGAATGTTGCAATTTGTTACCAGCCAACATTTCCCATCAAAAACAAAAGGACGTGATCTTTTTGATCTGCAATTATTTTACACGGTTGTATGGATCCCTTGATTGGTTCGTTTCTTCTCGTTCTAAAAATTATGAATTACATTTTATTTTCTAGTTATAACAAAGCTACTCACATTCACTAATTGTAAATCCCAAGTCTCCAATACTTGCTGGAAGTTTGGAGGTCTGGTTTCTCTAGAGACCTTGTTCATCTGTACAAAAATAGAAGCTTATGAGAAAATTGAGAACCTATCATATATAGAGATGCTTACAAATATAATTCAGTTGTTTAATGCCACAACAGTGGCGTAACAATATAACCTTTCATCGCAAAATGTTTACCTTAAAGAATACAAATTGTAAGTTGGAAAAGCAGAAGGGATATTGCAAGATACACTAATTATGAAATAATTTACAATTAGCTACTAAAGCTAAAAATTACTGAGATTCTTACGATCAAATTTCACAAGCATACAAATTACAAATGAAAGTCGCTACAAGTTACAACAATAAATTAAACAGGTTCTGCATTTGTCTCACAAAATTTGTAAAGAGAAATATTTTTTATTCTCTCTAATTGTGTGAAATAAAAAGAAATATATCTCCAAGGATGGTTGAAAGGAGCAATCCTATTGGAAAAAAGGCAATGTTGTAATCTGAAAACCATCAATGAATTTTTTCCCGCTTGGGAATACTGAATATAATAAATATGCATAGTTGTGAAGTTTTTAGAAGCAAATTGCCAGTTCACAAATAGGGAAAATCAATAAAATTATGGGAAGAATCATACTAAGCATATGTGGGGTAATGCAATCAATATTTCCTACAAAGTTTTTGTTGACAAAATCAGATATGACTAATGAGTAAAATTGTAAATCCATAAAAAAAAATGTCTAAGAAATCAGTAAAAAAGCAAATGGGACAAAAAAAACCACAAAAAAATAGAATGCCAATTCACAGACACAAATTTAGACAGAGAAAGGTCTAGGAAAAGATAAGAATAGAGATGAAAGGAGATAAAAAAAATTATACAGGAAGGAAGTCACAAGCAAAAAGAAACAAGATAAGATAAGAAAAACTTATTAATGTCCAACAAGTGACCACTAAACTAGGTCAAAGGAACTGTTGGTTACAATGATATCAATACAAAGTGGGAGCGCTAAAGTGGCTCCTATAAGAAATAGTATGCAGAAAGAAAAAATGAACTAAACCATGCATAAAAAAAGCTCTAGGATTTAGGACAGGAGGCCACCCGGGGATAATATTTTTAAGGCATACTTGATATCATCAGAACTACCAGTTGCAATGGACTAATGGTTTCAAATAAAGATAGAAAAACACTAATGAAAAATAGGCACACCTTGCCAATTGACCTACCCCCTATGTAAGATGACGTGCTCATATAAAATGCTACCCATCTTTCTAATGTGCTAAGTTTGACATACAAGATAACGATAACTTCCTGAGACAACTAAATCAAAAGATAATGATTTTAAGTTGCCTAGAAGTCATCAATATCACTAGCTTGTACATATTTTTTTGAAGCCTAACTTTTCCCGTGCTTAAATCTTATTAATAACAAATCTTCCAAGATAAGGTTGTGTATAGCATGCTGTGGCTATTTTTTCCATATTTGCACACCTCAAGAGATACTCTCCATTTTCATAAAAGTGAACCACATATCAAAAAAGCTTATGTAATTCATGATCTAGTAATTCCCTATAAGCACAAACTGTCTTATGAGTTCCCAAAGTAATTTTAAAGGCATTGCTTAACGTTTTGCACATGGAGAACATCAATTGATATGTCATAAGTAAAATTGGAAAAGAGGCAATAGTCAGTCTGATATTGACCCAACTGTAGAGCTTGATTAATAAAGCGTCTAGCACAACAAGCAACTAACAACTTAATCAGAAATTTTATAGAACTTGAAAATTGTTGTTACTGAGCTTATTAGGTATTACAACAAAAAAGCAAATAGCTAGTGCAATTATTCAATTAATGATTTGTGTCCTTTTCAGGGGGTCAATAGAAACACTAACCCTCATAAAAGAGTAGGATATCTCTGGCATATTATCAGCTTCAGATACAGTTGATGACTGTTCAACCTGCACAATTCATGATTGTCTTTCATATCTTAGTGAATTGTATAGAAGAAAATGAACATAAATCATGATAATTGTTTAAAATATTCAAATTACGAAGCAGTGACTTCAAAATTCATTAATATAATATGTCAATAATGTAAGAATCCAGACTAAAAAATATCCATGGTCACATTCATACTGACTCACAGTTAGCAATACCAAAAAATAAAAAATTAAGAGATTAAAATAAAAATAAAAATAAACTACTTTCAGAACATTGTATGGAAGGGGGGTTCGGGAATCACCTCATCCCTGTCACAAATAGAACACAAGCCATATTCATCATCGTTAAGTGCCCCTAGTTGTCCAATATCATCTTCATCTTCTAAACCTCGGAGTTCAACCCAATGGTGTATATACTGCCATTGATACTATACAACTCAACAAGATGTTAAAAAATCAAAGATATTAAAAATACAATGATGTATATATACTGCCATTGATACTATACAGCTCGGTGTTTATTGCTTTCTGTGATCGTGTATGTACTATATACATATAATGGTGTACATATGGGCATACGATTTCATTAATGCTATGCAACTCAGTACTTTCCATGGATTGGTCTTCCCTAGCTACCACATAGAAAACCAATACCAATATATGTCAAAGAAAAAGTGCTCGATAAAGACTTTAGGAAACGGTTGGAAATTAACATTTAGATTATAGAATAGCTCACTTAATCAATCATAGGTCGTCCAATAACTTTTGAGTGTCCAAACGCCATTTTGCAGCACATTTTGATTCCCAGTTTCCCACAGCTTTCATCCACATCAACATTATAGCTATTGTGGCGGAAACATATGACACAATAATAGCAAGTAATTAAATCTGGTTCTCTTTCTTTGGATTCAATGTCTCCATGCGAGCTCAACCCAGCTCCAAGAAACAGGAACCACAAGAATCACCATAATTGGAACTCCTCACAACACGAGCAAACGAACAAACACAAACACAACCTGGTCTCAAACAAACACCTCGAGCATGTCGAGGATCAATAGGTATTTGCTGCATTTGGGGAAGGAGAGAAGCCTTGATTCCCACTACAACACTTGCCAGTTTCCCACAGCTTCCATCCACATCAACATTATAGCTATTGTGGTGGATTCAATAGGGATCAAGAATGACGACATACCTTGAGAACTTATCAAGGTAAACCAAAATTAAAAGGCTATGGCTAAGAGTCTCCTTGCTTTGTTGCATATGTTTCCTATGAGAGGAGAAGAAATTTGAAGATACATTTTAAACCTGGACTTATCAAACACCCAGAGGAAAATAGATCCCTCTCAGACAAAGCATGGAAAATAGTGACCGTCAGACAAACATAAACCATAAGATAGTATTTTTCTCTAACGAGATAGGTCAATTAATCAATGTCCTATGTTTGGATTCGATCTACATGAGCTCTATTATGCAAATAGGTAGAATATTTGCCATATGACTGATGTATATACAAAATTAATTCTATTTTCTCTAAGGCTATGCTTCGAACTCTAAAACACAAAATGCATTCTAATAATCGACATCAGACCTCTAGGGCCATAACAACCAAACGTTTTTCCACACCGTAAAAAACCATTATCAATGCCACTATAACCCTAACCAAAAAATGGGAATCTACCCTAATAAAAAAACTAACATTTCAGTAAAACATTACAGACAAGAAGTTTGAAAGACTCTACTACCAGAAAAGTACCAGACCAATACCTCATCAGAATCTATAGCAAGTACCTCGGACTCGAGAAATGGAGCAAGCAATATGTCCTCGTTATCACTGCCATCTTTGGAACATAAAAGAGGGCCCTTCTCCTGCTCTCCATTTGCACTCAAAATCTCTTCAAAACCCACCATCTTGAAAACCCTTACTTACCAAACCCTAAATCAATTCAGACCAAATTCTACCCACTCTCTATGAATCGAACCAATGTCATCCCAAATCCTTAAATCCAGTGACAATTTGGAAGCCCTTGGAGATTTCAGTGCCGATATGATGAACTTATGATGTTGAGAGCATGCGCTCCTGTGTAATTTGATGACAAAAGCGAACTAGATGCGTGGCATACCCTTGGGTGGTGAGGCGGTCATCTTGTTTCTGAACTATGAGGTGGACGTTAACTTGGTGGTCATGTGACTGTGGTGTGGTCACGCGAACTAGATGCGTGGCATACCCTTGGGCGGTGAACGATCATCTTGTTTCTAAACTGTGAGGTGGACGTTAACTTGGTGGTCATGTGACTGTGGTGTGGTCACGTCAACGATGGTTGCGATAAAAATATTAACTAGCATATCCCAAAGCCCAAAAATGAAACACCAAATAGAACTTCGATATGTTTCAAAAAATGAGAGAAAGTTATGTGTAGATAATATAAATTTATGTAATGAAATCAAGTTTAGGAAAATAAGTTACATCAAACTTCTAAATTGTCACATAAGTGAAAATAAGTTTCTTACAAAAGTCTTTTGTACATAGTTTTAAGTCAATGTTTTAGCCTCCATCCTTTGGATGCTAAAACAACTAACAAATTTAGGTAATTTAATGTGTGATTTATTAAAATACTCTAACAACAAGGTTGTTTTTGCTATTTTTTAATAAAAAAATCCAAAACAATATTTATAATATTTATTTAGTAAAAAGATAAAATTTAATATTGATGTATTTTTTATTTTTTATAACATCATATTTATTATATTAGGTCATTTTCGAACAATGGTTCTTTTAATGCACTTCAACACAAAAATAATATTTACATATTATAATCTTGATTGCTATTTAAATTATCACAATTACTTTGAATATATCAAAAAAATTTAAAAAATCCAAAACAATATTTATAACATTTATTTAGTGAAAAGATAAAATTTAATATTATATATTTTAAATTTTTTATAACATCATATCTATTACATGGGTGGATGGACAATGAACACTCACATTAAGAACACTCGACCATTTTCTAACAATGATTTTTTTAATGCATTTCAACACAAAAATAATATTTAGATATTTATAATCTTGATTGTTATTTAAATTATCACAATTACTTTGAATATATCAAAAAGTATAAATAACTTATTTTCTATTTATAACATATTTACATGTAAATAATTTATTTTCATTACAAGATTAAGAATATAGATATTGACATTGCAAAAATAACAAGAATGACAAAATGCAAACGTCATTTCGAAGTATTTCTGATAACAAGAATGACAAAATGCAAACCTCATTTCTAAGTATTTTTGAGGCATTTATCATTCCTGTTCACATGGAGCAGTACCAATGTGTTCAATGTAGTGAAAAGACTCGAAACAACATGATGATGCATGCAAATTTCTTGGATTTACAAAAGGTGAACTCATCCTTTGCTGGTAGCTGGTTAATGTAGCAGTCACTACTTTATATATTCACAAGTAACGACGTGTTCACAAAGTGCTAAATGCATATGTTTATGTTTATTATGTATGCATATTATGCTTGTAATTGCACAATTCGAACAACACGAAACATAATGTATAATAATTTCCACAAATATTAACTTAAATTCCACTCTTAAAAATAAAAATAATTTCCAAAATCAATTGAAAAGCAAGAGCATATAAGGGATGGGTTAATTCTAACTCTGCAATATATAAATAACCACCAGTACCATCCATCCATGTCAGTCCTACTTTACATGACATATAAGTTGTTGGATCCGTGTGGCTGCAATATCAATGTGTTGGGCACATTCATTTTAGTGCAATGCAATTTGAAGTAACACTGCAACGTAGAATATATGAAACTAAAGAATACGATAGAATATTTAGGAATGGGCGATGAAGAAATATTTACTTAACTATCAACATTTAGAAATAAATATAGTTTAAAATAGAAATATTAATTTATCATGGATATACACTGTTATGAAAAAGTTGAAAAGACTGTGTTCGTAGTATAGTTTAAAAGTTGAACTTCTCTTCCCCTGAATTGCCCTCTCTGTGTGAGGTCAGGGTCACTGCTGCCAGATTTTGTTTGCATTGTATTGGTCAAATGCATAGTCGATACACCACAAACATACCAACATTAAAGAAAGACATGACATACGAGTTATTTAACACTGAGATGGATGATATAGGTGGTAGCAGGCATAGAGGAAAATTCAATTAATTAATTTTATTCCATGGAAACATAGAGATAGTGTGTCATGTTACGTGGGTGACCAGAGAGGTGATGTTATGGATCAATATAAGTGCTGACCAAAACGCCCCCTACCCAACAGAATCCGGCAGAGACAAGGACATCAATGTAGACAAGGATGTTGGTGGACATGATCTACATAGAGGAGAAAGACAATCTTGGCCATTCTAGACAAGGAAGCTCCAGAATTTCCTGCCTCATGCGCTTTGACGGCATCGGCTCTGCGCACTAGCAATCGAACCACACTAGATCTCCTAAATAGATCAGTCGACTATTGGACGGGTAGGGATAAAACTTCCATCGTCTTCATGGGTAGGGCATGGGAGGTTTCACGGCATATCTATTCGGACTAGGGAGTTAACTTCTCAAGCGGGGTCCATGAGATTAGAAACGTAGTAGTGGAGTTATGAAAAGATAAAAAAACTAGTAGCTTGGCCAGAGTTAAGACATTGTAGACTGCATGGATTGGTTTTGGACCACGTGGTAAGACATCTAATATTCACAGTTTATATTTGTAGATCTTAAAAAAACTGCATTTTCAAATACAATGACAAGAACGAAAACCCAAGATGAGAGTGTACAGTTGGGAAAACTATTGACATGTAGGGTGGAATCCATCTGCAGTGTTAGAATTTAGTAAAAAGTACAAGTTCATTGTCAAATTGTGATTTTTTTCATTGCCAAAGTGACAACCAAATAATTGACCAATTGTTATGTGGTCATTTTTAGTCTAGATATCCCGTGACCAAATTCGGTCATTTATCTTGGTCGTTTTTAGTTGGTTTTTCTCCCGTGACCAAAAATGGTCATTTATCTTGGTCTTTTTTAGTTAGCTCACTTAAATTTATCAATTTTGGTCATTTATCCCTTGAAAAAACTGTGGTGACCAAAAATTTTGGTCTCCTGGTCACTAATCTCTCATTTTCCACTAGTGATAATGGCCAAGTAGAATCGACCAACAAGGTATTGGAAGCTATCTTAACCAAAACCATTCAGCTACATCATAAGGACTGGGCAGATAGACTCCCATAGGCCTTGTGGGCCTATCAGATAACATGGAGAAACATTACTGGACATACACCCTATGACCTGGTATATGGGAAACAAGTTCTTTTACCTATCGAATTCCAAGTTAAGACTTTTCGTATTGCTGTACAATTAGGCATGGATTTGGAAGAGGCACTGAAACAACGAATTTTACAGATTAATGAGTTAGATGAGATTAGACAAGATGCACTCCAAATAACAATGTTGATACAAAATCAACGAAAAAAATGGTATGATAAATTTATTAAACAAAAGCAGTTTAATACCGGGGATTGGGAATTACTATTCGACTCAAGGTATACAAATTTCAAAGGAAAATTAACTACCCGTTGGATGGGTACATATGAGGTAGTTACAGATTTTGATAATGGGTCAGTAGAAATTAAGACAATTGATGGTTCACAAATTTCCTTCATTGTAAATGGACATAGACTTAGACTTTATCATCGACCAATATCTAAACAATATTTTGTGCAGAATGCCTCACCACATAAGGAGATGGAGTTGGTTGAAGAGGAAGTCATTCTTCCTTCTCCTGGTTCTTAAATTATTTTGGGTTATCTTCATTTGTATATATGTAGATATAATTTTGTTTCTTCAAATAAATGAAATTCATTTTCTAACAAGATGACTGCATTTATACAGGAAATTCATTCTTATGATCAGCTTATGGAATTTTGTCAAATAAAACAGGAAGAATCTTTTCCTTTCCCTAATTTTGATAAATTTCATATGACTTTTCTTTGTACATATGTTTTTATTAATAAATTTGAATCATCTAACAAGTGGTTTTGCAGTTTGATTACAAGAACCTTATCTTTATAATCATCTCATAAAATATTATCTGAAAGGGAAGTGCTCTAAAAAAACTCATAATGCATCTTAACTCGTTCTCTTTTGATTATTGTTTAAAATTGAAATTTATAGTGAAAAGTAAAATGTTCTTTATATTATTTCTAAACACTTCTTCTATGATTCTTCTTGTTAATTTCATGTTCCTACATATGGTATTTGATTCAGACATGCACATTTCTGATATTTATCATTAGAACAGTTGCTTAAGACCTACTTTGATCATCATGTTTTCCAAAGTTCTATCTTACACCTATGGACTACTAGTTCATCCCAGACTCATTATCAAAACTTGTCTCAAGCATTTTTTTTGAGGTAACCCAAGAGTAAGTGAAATTTCTACTTGTGGGGAACATTACTGATCTTTTATGAAGAATATAGACTGAGGTCAAGGAACAACTTTAAGTTATCCTCTTTTGACATGATCTATAATTCAGGCTATTATAAATAAATTTATTCATAAGGTCTGCTCTAAAAATTTGAATTATGTGTTTAACAGGATTAACACGCTCTAGTACCAACCAGCTTCCACATACTAAAATAGTTATACGAAGCAAACCCACCAAGGTACTAAACAGGCCTGTTGGCAACGGGTCCATGCTAAGTAACATCTTAAACAAGGAAGCCCGATAAATGCAAGTAAACCCGTTGGGGTACTGAACAGGCTCACTGGCAACGGGGATATGCTTGCATGGTACCAAGATAAACCCACTAGGGTACTAAACAGGCCTGTTGGCGGTGGGGAAATATTGGGTAAAGGAGATCTAGTTAATGCATTACTATACACATGAATCACGCTGAAAAAAAAACCCTGAGTATATAAATACATATGTAGGCCAGTTATTTATATTATCATTAAAGAATGGCTATAAGTTGGGATTGGACCCTGTCATCTAATTCAAACAATACCTAGGATATGATTATTTTAGAAATGGGAACCATAACTATAGAAATCTCATGAAATTCAGGGTGAACTTTATCTATAATTTTTCGTATGACAAGAGATCTTTAAAATGAGTCAAAGATGACCGGTTTTCCTATGGCATTTCTCACATCAATTGTACTATCATTATTCATATGGTCTTCCTAAGCACACTATTTTATGATGAATGTACATATCTGAATCATCTCCATTTACTAGTTAGTATTTCTTTTCTTACGGAAATAATAACAACATTTTAGAATTATTTGTTCAACTATTAATTGGAAATATTTGAAATCAATCAGTTTTTCTTTGATGGCTTGAGGACATGTCATATTTTCGGTCTAGGGGAGGGTTAGAACTGTCTTTACTTTTTGATTATTTATAAAAAGATTGATTTATCTCTGACAAAATGACAGGTGTTTTTAGGATAATGCAATTATCAGAATATTGTTCCAATCCTTGATGAATAAAGAAGAGTGCAACTAAAGTTTCAAGGAAGTTGGTTTACATCATCCCTTTGTGTGCTGGTAGCCTAGAAAAATTCAGTACATAATCAGCAGCAGCCAGATCCAACGAAGCACATTTTGTACAGAGGGTCCATATGAAGGATCAAAGGAAGGGTCTAATGCCGATCCAAATGGACTTCCAAATGATGATCTGAATAAAACCGTAACATTATAGAAGATTGATTAAATATGTCAAGGTTTTAATTTATTTTAGTTTTAATTATGGGAAAATAGTTTAATGAACTAAACCATACCCATGACTATTAGGTCTCATTCTTATGCTCATAAAAACACTACGATTTCATTGGGACTCACCTCGATCTCATCCAACGAATCATTTAACTCCATGTTGATATGATATGATTTCAGGATCTTTTATTATTATTATTACCCTTACCCTATCATCAAGTCATATGCAGAAATTGTTAGGTGTTCTGTCATTCCATTAATTAAAGTTGTTATGATTTTTAAATGCATTATATAAATCCCATAAACAATAATTCATTCAACCTGTCCAAATTTTACTTTGGACATGGTTGAATCATTCATAACCATACGAAATAATTATTAGGGAACACGATTCAAAGTACTGAACCCTAGCATGATTGATTAAGCATGCAAAATCACGATCTCATGATCATTCAAGACGCCTAAGCGAAATGAGTTTTAAACTCATGATCCTTACCCTCATTTTTACTTAACTTCGTCCTCGCAGAGCCATCCAGATGCCATTCCTTTGTATCCTCTACAACTCCCTGCACTTCTACCTTTTCTTAACAATGCCTAGCCACCTCGAGCCTGAGAGGTATCAGGGCTTGTTCCGGATTCCAAAGTTCCAAGAATGCCGGGAGATCTTCTTTCGAGCAGGGTGGAATCCGTTCTCCACCTTTTATAGGGATACGATGAGGAAATTTCACTGTTATTCACAAACGGGTTCGACGGTAAGGTGGCCATGGTTGGCTACCTCACCTTTCCAATAACCAAAGAGTCAATTTTAGTAGCTACCAAGCTTCCGAGGGAAGGTTCTTGTTGGTACAAACATCTTTTCCTCCCTTGGTCATTCCATGATTTCTCTCTCAAGCCATATTATCAGCATGTTGCGGGTACAAAAGGGTTTCACAGGGAATGGGTCAAGCCATAATACCTTAATCCTATGGCCATTATCATTCGCCTCATAAACTGCGAAGGTAAGTTCAATGTGTTTAAAGCTTTTCATTTTCGATTATTGGCACATTTTGTCAACAGATAGTTTCTTAATTTTCCATTCTATTTCCTTAAGAGCTTGGAGAAGATGTCAAACCAGGTCAGGAAAAATATGGTCAACCCTATGGGTAGTTTGTACCACCATAGTCTTATCAAGCCCCTGATCGTTCATCAGTTGAAGAAGAGGGGCCAAACCTAGGAAAATTTTGTATTTAAGGTATTGAACCCTCATCTAAATTCTCGGAAGTGTCCTCGACACACCCGTAATCATGAACCAAATCAGACCCTTCCCAAAGGAACGAAAAGAACTAAAGTACTGCATATTGATGAAGATACCTTAGGACCAATTCGGCATGGCCATTCACCCACCTCTATCAACCCTATGACCACTGAATCTCCATCTTCTTCGCAAGCCTCCACTAGGAATAGGAAGGCGAACCACGTTCATACCACCGTTCATCCTATTCCTCAATCTGTTCATCCAGACAGTTTAATCGCCCAGGTGGACGAACTCATTTTTGACTCGGCCCTATTTACACTGGCTAGCATCTCGACTGAGGTGCTTGAAGCATCTGCTCAAGGAATGGGTCCCGAGGAACAAGTTCCTTCTATCGACCTTGAAGCACCATCCAAAAATTCGTTCCTTCCTTGAGGTTTCGAGTTCCTTGCAGATCCATTTACTCCGAATAAGCAAACAATAGATCGACTGACTCAAGAGTTAACACAGTTGCCAAGCCAAAATAAAAAATATGTCGAGATGATTGTTGATCTTCGTCAAGAAAACAAGGATCTACGTCTTCAAGTCAAGGCCATTGAAGATCTCAATAAGGCCATAACCTCTTCACATGACTCTCATTAGGAGAGGCACAACATTATGAAGGCACAAGCCAGGAAGTTGAAATCCAAATTTACCATTCCCTCTGCTAAGTCTAAGGTAGCTGCTACTGTAGCTCATCCTTCTTCCTAACTTCCTCTTTGTTTTGGTTAGTGGGACCTGGCATCTTTCAGGTTCAGGGGAGTGTTAATGCCCGATTTTGTCATCATTTTTGGTTGATAAATTTCTCTGTCGGCATTACTTTGTCACTTTTTGGCACACTTCTTATCGTTTATACCATCAATTAAACCCATGTATGAATGTATTTGAATATCACACAAGTATTGGTTAATTTTTATTATTTTATGGTTTTATTAACAATCATATGACATTTTTAGATGTGTTTTGAATATAGACTTTGTTTTGCAGGTTATAGTTTTCAAACCGACCTCCACTTAGACACGCATTCACGCCAAAGTCATGTAGTTCCATTTAGATTGTCATACAACCCTCTGTTCATACCTGTAGCTTTGTTGGTTGGAATATTCCGGGGCGTTAAAGAAAAAATGGTATCATGGTTCTGATGGCCACACATTCCTCTTGGTGCAAGATTCGTCATTCTAGAAGATTCAGGATCTTGCTTGTTTAGATCGACACCACACTCTCTGCCCATGTCAAAGGAGATCGACACACTAGGTGCTTTTGCGAGGAGAACCAACGTACAAGGATTCAGAAAGACAACTTGTGCATTGTCGTAAACTGTTATGTAGTCGTTTCCTAAGCAGTTAAGAATGCCTATTATTAGATCGGTTGACCACTGAAAGGGTCAACCTACTCATCTATTGTAAAACTATAAAAAGACGTCTCCAGATGAGAGTCAGAAGCTAGCGAGTCATAGGCATAAAAACTCTGCAAAAAATCTGTTCCAAGTTTAATAAAAAATCTATTTCAGTTGTGGATGTATTTTTTCATCTTCTGTGAGTGATTGATTGACTTAGAAGAATCCCTTGATTGCTGAGAAGGGACCCTCAACAACTAGAGGTCTTCTATGTGTATATTTCTGTTATTTCCTTCTGCAGATAAGTAGTTTATGTTTTAAATCCTTCTATGCTATTCGATTTTCCTATAGTTGATGTTGTTTTGTCTCTTGAATGTATATTTTATGTTTTTAATATAATCTATGTTTTGCTATTACTTCCAGCCTTTCTTTCAGTTTGTTCTTTAGTTTCACATTTGCAATTAGCTAGAGCTTAATTAGTTTAATGTTTCAGGATTATCTCATGTTAGGTTCAACTCTGTCAATTCTTCTGTAACTGTATATTAACTTCACTTACCTTTTAGTTTGTTTGATTATACAATAGGAAATAATTTGTCTTGTTAGATATAGATTAGCATAGTTTCTCTTCTGTTATTTCAATTGCTAAATAGCTTGGTTACTGTCTTTTTGCACTATAACCTCATATGCATAAACCAGTTAGTGTCAGGATCATTTAGGTGGTTTATTTCGTAATTTACATTGTTTTTCGCCATCCAAATTATCATTTAGACAGTCGTTCTATACTATCACCCGGATTGTCGTTCAGACTTTAATATTTCCTGTTTTGTTTTTATGCTTGTTTAAAGTCCAATTTTTCAAGTTTTTGAATTGTATCATTCTCTGTAGTTAACCAATGATTATATATATAATTAGGACCTTATTTCGAACCACATAAAGTATTCATTAAGCTCCATAACTATTCTTATATTTCTTTCCTTTTTGTCTTAGTTCGCTTTTTGAATTGTGTCTCTTTTACTTCTGGTTTCTTAATTGATTACTGCTTTAGAACTTGTCAATTTTATTCCTAGTTTAATTTACTTCATTCATATTTGGATTGATTTTAGATTAAACTTGTTAATTCCATTCTTTAAAAAGTACATTAGTTCTTTATGGTTTAATCATCATTTCTAGTACAATCATAGCATCTGTTCTCCTTATTCTGTAGTTGATGATGATGTTCATAGGATAAGATATGATTCAGAAATAAAATATCTTTATTAAGTTTTCTACTTGCTTCTAACTAAATTTTCCAAGTCATTTTCCATATGCTTAGATTTCCCTAAAACTTGTATTGATCAGTATACTTCATAAGATAGCATAATTGTTGCATGTTTTCGATTTTAGAATAGTCATTAGACATACATGTTCTTGGTTCCTTGTTAATAGATTAGTTATTAATGGGAAATCTATTTCAAATACTTAAAGCGTCATTTACTTATGAATAAAGAGTAGATTACAATGTTTACAATCACTTGTAATTAGACACTTTTCAGTTTGCATCTCTTTGTAGAAGTTAAATTAGATTCACTTCCGTTCAGTTTCCTTGTTACCTTTGAAAGTCATTTGGATACACCTTCTCTAGTTCCTGTCACATTTGATGCATATCCTCAGAATCCTCAAGGGGAATGGAACGAGATAAGTCAACTTAGTTTTGAGTGTTTATTAAATGCATGTATAGCTTAACTGTAGTTCACTTTTGATCAAGTATTGTTTCTTAGAATAGTATTGTTTATATCTTTTCAGTTATTGTTCATAGATTAGAGTAGTATAGATTGATACTACTATGATCTATTGGTTGGTTAAGTCTAGTTAACCTAGTATTTGTAAGATCTTTCGATATTTTTTTTATTAAAATATTTCTGTGACATCCTAGGTTCCCTTCTACCTTAGCATATATTTTGTCTCAACTCTAATTTTACAAACCCAAGTCGATAATTAAATATTTAGTGAATTCATTAAGACAATAAAACACCCAACAATGCCCTTCCACTAGTGTTCATTTCATCCCCTTTTGAAACATTGCTTGCTTTTATTCACTGCTGAATTGATTTTGAATTTTTCCAAATGGTGGGAAAAAATTCAAAATCTCCATAAATAGACAGGATGCCTTCCCAATGTGCAATTCAACAAGTAAATTAATTCTTACTTGATAATTTAATATTTTACTGAATTAATTTTTGCAATTAAGCCATAATTGACCATTTTTTTAAAAACGTGTATGGTGCATTTGAGCCATTTGGAACGCACCAGAATTCAGTGCACATTGTAATTTGTTACAGGGTGCACCATCTACAAGGAAAATTGAAAGGAATAAACACGCCACAATACCGATGCGTTACTATTTCGTAGCGCACGACCATAGCATAAAATTTATTTTAAAAACTATAAACTAATAATTGGTGTGTTCATTACACATAAGCACACTAATGTTAGAGTGTGCTTACTTGTATTCAATGCACTGATAAATATTACCAATAAAATTAAAAAACCAACTTTTCGGTAGATGTCAGCGGACTAGTGTTCGGTATTATGACATCCTCCAGGAGCGTTGTGGTGCTTTTACATCACATCACCACATATTAAACAATGTGTTTACATCGTATAAACGCGCTAGGGATTCCAGTTCATGTACCATTGTATTTCAGTGGTTTGACGTGCTATAGGCACACAGTTGCAACATTTCTTATGGATTATAAAATGAAATAAGAGACGGTGCTTGTAAAGAACGTAAGCGCACTGGTTACAATGCATTTACGTGTCAGAGAAGCACCAATTTGCACACATTTAAAATTTACTATAACATTAAAAACCATAATTCTATAATGCTACTAGTGTAGGTCAGCACACCAAATTTTGGTGTGTGGATGTTCCATAGGCGCACTATTTAACAAATTTGATAACACACTGGTGCATGTACACTATAGTGCACTAGCTTAATAATAAACTTATGAACATATGGAAATATATCAATAGTGCATTTTGGTTAGTATAGAGCATTGTTTGTGGTGCGGTAAATATAGAAGTGCACTGCTCACTGTGAGTTATATTTATAGAAGCGTACTGCTCATGTTGTGTTATATTTATAGACCCACAATGTTTGTCAATTTTTTGCAAAAAAAGTAAAATTTTATTTTAATACATTTAATTCTCATATAATGTTTTCATATTTATTTCGATGAGACTAGTTATTTGTGTGCAAGAATTTAGAAGTGACGCACGTGTTTCGGGCGGACCCTCCACCCATCACCAAGATCATTCAAAGTTATGACGCAATATAAAAGAAAAGGAAGTAGAGTGTAATATAAAATTAAAAACTAGCCGTTAATTATAAAAACTAGCCATTAATTATAAAAATTATAGAAAAATGTTTGTGGATAAAGTTGAGAAAAATAATGTTGAAAAATAAGATAAATAATATAATAAAGAATTTTATTTTATTTTAATTAATTAATTAATTTTAATTAACTTGGGTGGAGAAAAGTCAAAGGTTAAAAAGATTAAAAGAAATAAAAAGGGATGGAGAGGGTTATTTAATTGTCTATTAATTTAAATATTGTAGTTGAAAAGATTCAGAGTAAAAATGGGGGTTAATTGGATAATTAATAAGTAATTATTTTAGAGGAAAATGTACTTAGAAGTAAGAGGAAAAATAAATTAAAAATATAAGAATAATTAAATAGAAAAAGTGAAAGTGGAGTAAAATGAGGGAATTAAGGGTTTGACTTAATGGAAGAAGGGGGAGGGACTTAATTAAGAAATGATGGAACGGTAAACATTCATAACATATAAATTACTAAATTAATTAAAATAAGAATAAATAAAATAAAATTATTAAAAATAAAATAAAATAAAATAATAAAAACCTTGGGTGAAAAGGTTAGAAAAAAAGAGTAGTGAATAAAGGAGTAAGGTATCAATGGTGAGTAAGTTGATGGATTAGAGGTTTCCAAGACTGACTTAGTTTATAGTCATCTTCTTGATTAAAGTTGTTAGGATGTTTTTCAATTTTGATGGCTTCTCTAATAAGTCTTGATGAATAATGAGAAGTGGAGGAAAGGATTTTAGTTTGATAGAAGCAAATGCGATGTTTAGACTTGAAATAAAGTTCAACGATTGCATATTTGTTAACTCAATTATGATTGGTATCAGTGATATGTTCTTTGAGATGGGTTTGAATGGATCTACCTGTTTGTCCAATGTAGGTTTTCCCACATGAACAAGGAATTTGGTAGACGCCCTGGGATAGGTAGGGTTTTGATTTATCTTTAGCTCTCCTGAACAATTGCTTAAGAATCTTGTGGGGTTTAAATATGGTTTTGATGTTCTTTTTAATTAAAACTTTAGAAATGTGATATGTGATTCCATGAATATAGGGAAGAGAGAGAATTGAAACAGGTGGTGGGGAGGGTTTGGGGTGTTTGGGATTGGGATGTAGGACTTGTTGAAAAGTTTTGTTAATGAGTATTTAGAGTACCCATTGTTTATGAGGGATTTAGTAAGGTGTGCCCTTTGTTTATTAATATGTTGGGGGTCAAAGATTTGAACTGCTCTAGTGATCAAATTTTTGATGACAACAAATTTTTGAGAAGGGTGGTGATGGGAGTGGGCATGGAGGTATCGATTGATGCTGGTCTTTTTCTGATACACTTGATAAGATAGAGAGACACCTTATTTTCAGGTGACCATGACATAAATAAAGGGAATGGAGTCACCTTGTTGTATTTCCATGGTAAATTTAATGTGAGGTGAAATGTTATTTAAGTGATTTTGAAAGTTATCAAGGGAGGTGCATCTGTGTGGCTAAGTAACAAATGTATCATCTACAAACTGAAACCAACATTTTGGTTTGAGGAAAAAAGAGTTAAGGGCTAGTGTTTCAAATTGTTCCATAAATATGTTGGAAACAATATGGGATAAACAAGATCCCATGGAAGTTCCTTTAATTTTTTCGTAGAATTTACTTTTGAAACATAAAAAAGTAGAGGAGAGACAAATTTCAATAAGATGAAGAGTTTCCTTATCAACAAATTGGGAAATGACGTTGAGAGCTTCAAGGACTAGGATTTTTGTGAAGAGATAAATAACATAAAAAATTACAATGAGATCCTGATCATCAAGGTGTAGGTCCCTAGTTTTGTGAATAAAATCAAAATAGGCTTTAATGAAAGATTGGGTTTACCCCGTGAAGGATTTTAGTTTGTCAACAAAGAAATGGGAGAGGGAACAAGTAAAGGAATCGATGGCTCTGAAAATGGGTCAAAGAGGGATATCTTTCTTATGGATTTTAGGTTGGCCGTAAATTTTGGGGGGTTGGGGATTGTGGGGAAGAATGCGTTTCTTAATTAAGGGGTTGAGTGAAGAAGAATTAATAGCTTTAGAAACTAGGTTGGTGATCTTGGTAATAGAACTAGAGGAAAGGGGTTTATAAGAAGACTAAGAGAGGATATCTAGTAATCTGGTTTCATAATCCAAAGAGTTCATCATGACAGTCGCATTACCTTTATCTGCATTTACGATGATAATGTCAAGGTTAGAATTAAGTATTTGAAGAGCTAAGAGTTCCTCTTTCAGAATATTAGATTTAGGAAGCTTTGAAGATTTTACTAGATTCAGGAGCAATCTTGTCGAATTTCTTCATCTTCATGGGATGGGAGATGGGTATTAATAGATTCAATAGAGCACACGATATCCTCAATTGGAATATAATGAGGAACAATTGCATAATTAAATCCTTTTTAAAGAAGAGATAAGGAGGGAGTGTCTAAATTAAAAGAAGAAAGGTTGATGATAGTAGAGGGAGAAAAAAGAGAATAGAGGCTAGAGTTTGAAGAGGGAGATAAAAGATTGGAGGTTGATTTATAATCACAAATGGAGAGAAATTTTAAATAACTAATCGAAATATGGGAACTCATAGAACAATTTTGAGGGTGGGATCGATGAAGAATTGTAATGTGGATTAAGGTAGGAGTAGAGGGAGTGGAATCGCTTAAAGGGGGAGTGTATTCATTGGAAAGAAGTGTGGTGTGAGTACTATGAGGATAAGGATGTGTAGAGTTAAGGGATAGAGTGAATTGGTGAGAGGGATTTGAGGTTGAAGCAAATTCTAGAGGAGGGTCGCTAAAGGGATTTGGAATGGAGGCGTTGAGTGGAGGTGGGTCATGAAAGGGATTTGAAGTGGGTGGAGGAATGGGGAAGAGGGGGATAGGTCACAAGGGGAGTCACAATGAGTGGAGAAAACTTCGATGAGGGAAAGCACAATGGTGATTTGGAGGGAGATATAAGTGATGCGGTTGAGGAGGATGAGAGGAAGATGGATTTCAGTTGGGGATTTGGGGGATTGGGTGGTAAGAGGAAAGAACAATGGGGTTTATGGTTAATTGTGGAAAGGTCAAAGTTCTGGATGAGTGAGAACTCAAGGTGAGAGAGGTAATCAAAATAGGAGAGGGAACCATAATAAGAGAGTGAGCTGTGTAAGGAGAGAGACCCAGAAATATGAGAAAGGGTGGACATCGAATGGGAGGAGAGAGAAATAGAGGATGGGTTAAGTAAATATTAGAGAATTTGTGTTTTTGAAAAGTATAAATTTTAATAAAAAATGATTCAGTAGAAAAATGAGACCTAAAATCAATTAAATTCCAAAGGCTAACATTTATAATAGAAGAGATTTTAAGGTGAAGAGAGAAAACTTGGGATGAGAGTCGAAGTAAATTTGATATGGTGGATTCAATTTCGGCTCTAAGAATAACTTGTATGACTTTGACTAACATTCGTTGATGGCCATGCCTTCCAAGATGATGCTTGATTTGAGTGAAAGAGGGCAATATGGAATAATCCTTGCAACATTTAAGAAATGTAAGATCTGCCATTATTTTCTTCAATTTAATCTAAGCTTCTCAAAGACCTAAATCTCCTTGAGCCTCAAACTCCATAGAGGTGAAGAATTTGTGCATGAATGTTTCCACAGTGTTCAGTCATTGTGTGCAAGCTTATGGATTTTCACTGTGTAGAAGTTTAGAAGTGACTAGAGTGTTTCGGGTGGACCCTCCACCCATCATCAGGATCATTCGAAGCTATGGCACAATAGAAAAGAATAGGCATTAGAGTATAAATAGAAAATTAAAAACTAGCCATTAATTATAAAAAATATAGAAAAATGTTTGTGGATAAAGTTGAAAAAAATAAGGTTGACAAAAAATAATATAACATAATAATAATAAATTATTTCATTATTTTTTTAATTAATTAAATAATTATTATTTTTAATTAACATAGATGGAGAAAATTCAAAGGTTAAAAAGATTAAAAGAAATAAAAAGGGATGGAGAAGGTTATTTATTTGTATATAAATTTAAATATAGTAGTTGAAAAGATTCAGAGTAAAAATTGGGGTTAATTAATAATTAATAAGTAATCGTTTTAGAGTAAAATATAGTTAGAACTAATAGGAAAAATAAATTAAAAATACAAGAATAATTAAATAGAAAAATTGAACGTGGAGTAAAAAGAGGGAATTAAAGATTTGACTTAATGAAAGAAATATTAAAAACCTGAAAAGGGGAGGGGGTTAATTAAGAGAGGATGGAAAGTTAAACATTCATAACCTATAAATTAATAAATTAATTAAAATAATAATAAATAAAATAAAATAAAATAACAAAAAACCTTGGGTGAGCATCGCGAGGAGAGGCAGCAACAGGAAGCTCAAGTTGACTAGTATAAATTCAGGAGAGAGTGGGAGGCCATGGAGAGGGAGAGATATTTATTCCCTCCTCACATTAATCCACATACCCGACACCTATTGAGAGTTTTCATCCTCAACAAGTTCTATGAGGAGGCCACATCACTAAAGGGGAACACTACATTCCTCACCCAGTTGATCGCACATTGGGATAATCAAGGGAAGGCATTCAAAGTTGGTCCTGATTAGTGGTTCTGATCCACTGAGGAGGACACATATTTTATCACAACCACTACAAGGAAAATGCTTTGGATCGGAGGTTATAGTAGAGGTTTTTAGTTTTACAATATAGGTCAAAATTTTCAAAAAACCTCCACTACAACCTTCGCCAATAGTATCAGATGTTTTAGCAGATTATTTTACAAAAAAATATTATAAATAAAAAATCTTGGCAACCAAAGAATTTAGCGAAGGTTTTTTTTATCGGTATGCTTCTGCTAAAGATACACAAGTGCACTTCTTCCAAAGATGCACCAATGTGCTTCTATCAAAGATGCACCAATGCACTTCTGCAAAAGATGCACTAGTGCACTTTTTCCAACGATGCGTCTATGCTCTTCTTCTAAATATGCACCAGGGAATTTATACCAAACATGCAGCAGTGGACTTATACCAAAGATGCATCGGTGTTCCTTCACCAAAGTGGAGCTTCGATGTTTTTTTTTTCAAAACCACAGTAGTGCACATTAGTAGTGGAGCACAAATGCACCTACAATAAAGAAGCATCCATGCTCTTTTACCTAAAATGAGCATGAATACACCTTACCCAACAATGAGCATTGGCGTGCCCATACCAAAGTGGAGCTCTGATGACAAAAAACAATTTGTTATGTACATAAACATTGTGAACATGCAAATAAAGGGAGGTGATTTAATACATGCATGATAATTTATTAAAATGTAGTGATATACTAACTTCGATTTTGAATATTCCAAGTATTAGTTCATACCCTTGTTTAGTAATGAATCTTTTATTTACAATTTAATAGTGAAATGCTTTCCTAATAGTAAATAAAAATTATGATTTTGATTGTTTGAAATATAATTTTATACTTGAACATATGAAATAAGTCATTATCAATTTACATAAAAATGATATTATAAAAATGTACAATAATTAATATTGAAATGTTAATCATTACATTTTAAAGTCTTGTAGCACTGGTATGCCTACAGTGATGAAGCACATATGCACTTATACAAAATATGAGAACTAGTGCTCCTTAACCAACAATGAGCATCATTGTGCCCATACAAAACATGAGAACTGATGAAAAAAAACAATATGTCATGTATAGAAACCTTGTAAACATGCAAATAAAGGGAGGTGATTTAATAAATACAAGATTATTAAATGTAGTGATATAGTAACTTTGATTTTAAATATTCCAAGTATTAATTCTTATTGTTGTTTATTAATGAATCTATTATGTGCAATTTAAAAATGAAATACTTGCCGAATATTATACAATTTTTTTTTTAAAGTTTGAAATAAAAAATTATAGTTAAAAGCATATGAAATAAGACATTATCAACAAAAATAAAAATAATATTACGAAAATATTTATTAATTAATTTTGAAATCTTAAGCATTACAATTTATAGTAATGGTGATGAAACCACCCATACAAAACCATGGTGAGTATAAAACCACTCTGGACATTTACCACTTAATGAGTGGACATCTTGCAATTACAAAACCACTCAATTCTTACATAAAAATTGTTTGATGAGAACTCTCCAAAACCAGTCATCCACTAGAGATGATATGACTAACACAGAGAATGAATTCTCTCATACCAAAGACAAGCACTAGTGTTCCCACACCTTAAAATAGAACCATCGGTGCACTTATACAAAAAAGAGCACCGAGGTGCCTTCACCAAAGAGATGCACCAATGCACTTCTGGAAAATAGATGCAATGGTGCACATATGCCAAATATGCATCGGTGCGCTTCTACCAAAGAGAAGCACCACAAATAAAAAATAGAATGCCATCAACAAAAAATAGTTTTCCCTGGGTACAAAGAGCGTTTTAACCAACAAATAAGAGGAGATGAAAACCATTATGGATATGCACCCATGTTGCACAAAAAAAATCCATTCTCTTTTCCAAAATTTCCCCTTATTTTCTGTCCATGTATTTTGAAGAAAAGTCCTAAAATGAATCCACCATTAACATGCAAAATAGAGGAAAAACCCTCAAACCAACAAAAACGAACAACAAAACCAAATAAGAAATTAGGAACAATAGTGAGAAAGGAAAAATAATAGAAATAAAATAGATAATGGGAAGAAATAAGACAATGAAGAGGGAAAAATGGTTTCTTGGTTGAAATACTCTTCCTTTTCCTCTTCTCTCTTGTAGAAGCATGTGAAATGAAGAATTGAAACAAACCCTCTTTTTTTTCCTCTTCTTAATACATTTTTCTTGCTTCGTTCAAAATTTTGAAAATTTTGCTTCTTTCAATAAGCAGGTAAAACACATATATCTTGATGTAAACCCTAAAATAAATCCGCCATTAATCTACAAAATAGATGTAAAACCCTCAAACAAACAAAATAAACAACAAAACCAGATAAGAAATCAGGAACAATAGTGAGAAATGCAAAACAGTATAAATAAAATAGATAACAGAAAGACATGAAACAATGAAGAGGGAAAAAATTGATTGCTTGGATACAATACTATTTATCTTCCTCTTCCACTTCTTCTTCTCTCTGGTAAAACCATGTGAAATGAAGAAATAGAAAGAAACCCTATTTTTTTCTCTTTTGAAGACATTTTTCCCGCTTTTTTCAAATGTTTAACAATTCTCTCTTTTTTCATAAGTTAAAAAAATGACTTATTGTTCGGTGCTTTTGTATATTAGAAGCATCAGTGTGCTTTTTCCAAAGATGCATCGATGCGCTTTTGCCAAAAGTTGCATCTGTGCTCCTTCTCCAAAGAGGAGCACCGACACTGGTGCACCTTCACCAAAGAGGAGCACTGACATCGATGCACCTCAACATAAGAGGAGCATCAATGCACAGTTTCAAAAGTGGAGTATCGATGTGTTTTTTCACAAAATAATATTGGTGCATATTGGTTATGGATGATCGGTGCACCCACTCCTTAAAATTAGTACTAGAGTACCTTCACCAAAGAGGAACAATATCACTGCCGCGCCTTCACCAATGAGGAGCATCGACACTGGTGCACCTTATCTAAAGAGAGGCACGAGTGTGCCATTACAAAAGTGGAGTACCTATTTTGTTTTTGATAAAATCACACTGGTGTACATGGGTCATAGAGAACCATTGCACCTAAACCAAAGATGCACCAGTGCGCCTAAACCATATATGCACTGGTCCGTCATAATGGTTTTGAGTGCATGTATAAAAAACTATACGCTAAAGCCTACGCTCTCCTGCCTCCTCTAGAAATATCCACCATAAATGAAGAAGGGATATGATTTTTTGGGGGGTTTCGCTACACCCTCCACTATAGGGCCTTTTCCTTGGAGTGAGGTCTCTCTAGGAGAGGTGAGGATATTCCTCAGATCCCTGAGGTCCCAATTGGAATTGTAGTATTGAATCATCTAGTATATGTTCAAATATATGTTGATCCCAACATCCTCGATCCTTCTTAGTTTCAGGTCAGTGGTGGGAAACTCTCCATCGCTGCTTTTGGTAGAGAGGATGTTAGGTGCCTCTCTTTGTTGGTGTTGACCATCACACATATCACTAGTGATGGGAAGCACATTAGCTTCCCTCCATTATATTATGTTGATTCTTTATTGTAGGAACCTAGATGTGTTAGGTGGTATGCTAAGTTTTTTGGCAGTTTTTGTATACTCTTAGTCAATGTCGCGCTTGTATTGGCAGGAGTGATAAATTTCCTTTCAGTTTAGAGTTGTTTTGTTTATGTTTTGAGAGATTTCTTCCCGCCATAAAATATTTTAACTGACACCCTCCTACGTTGATGACATATGTGTGTATGTGCATGTGGGGGTAGATGATGCCCAAGAGTGGGAAGCCTGAATTTTTAGTGAGGATCACTATGGATGTGATTGAAATGCTAGGAAGTGAGGACCTGAATAGATTAGACATGGTTCCATATCCATATGTCGGCTTGGATTAGAGAGGGTGTCCCAATATATTATTTATTCAAAATGATCCACCAAATGATAGAGGTAAATTTAACGTTATGTTTGAATTAATGTAGTTTCATTTTATTATTTTTATACTTGATGCAAAAGAAAAATATTTAAATTGTTATATTAAATTCATGTTTAATGAAATTGTCTAATTATTATTGCGTACTATATATTTTATAGATGCTGGGACATTTGATGGAAATGTGTCGCCTCCTCCACTTTAGGATGAGGAGGATATGGGGATTTAGTTCATCCCGAGGCACCTCATTTATCTAGACTTGACCTTCGATGCAGACCATATGGGAGGTTCTAACATGACGTCGCAAATAAATTTTCTATGATGTTGGATGATCGAGGGGTTTGTCTTTTACATGTGAGGTACATTATGAGGGACCCTTGTTGTGCAGATTTGTGTAGGATGATTCCTCATGATATGAAAATCCTTGTGCAACACATTTTTTGTGCTTGTAATGTATTAGATGGTGTCCATCATAATAGTTCATTGTCAGACGAGGGTGGAAATACTCCACCACCGAGTCCACCTCCTTCCCCACCATCTTTTTTGACTAGTGGCACAACCTCCACATCCAATGCATCTCCTCCTTAGCCTATACTTTCCACATGTCATCCTCCTCCTCCTCCTCCACCTTCAACATCTCATCCACCTCCTTCTCCACCATGTCCTCCTCCTGCACATCCTTCATCGTCTAGTCATCTACTCCTACTCCACCTTCCTCCCTATGCTGCATCATCATCTCCTCTACTATGGCTCAACCAACCCTTCGATCCACTACAACAAATATCCCTTTTAGGGATGGTTTTGGCTTGAGGTGGTTTTGATAACACCCCCCCTGCAAATAAAATAAAATAAAAAAATTATTTTTTTTGGGGT